>JPSZ01000008.1:1908547-1929444 GCA_002161795.1 Curvularia sp. IFB-Z10
AGGACGACTATGTAGTCGTGAGCTAACCCTCCGCCACCACAACGCGTCGTGAGCGCGCAGCTTCTGGAGTCGAGGTGTTGGAGGAATTTCCAAGAAGCAATCCTGGTAGGACAAATCGACTCACCTTCGGTGACGGCTTCTGCGGCGCTGGAGGCGCATCCCAAGGCGCCTCCCAAGCAGGATACTCAGCAGTGTGGGGATTTGACAGTGATGACCAAGCCATCCAAGCATTGGACTTGGTCGAAGGGCTGACTTGCGGGCGCATGGCCCCTCAAGTCAGATTACCTGCCCAACCAGGTTGCGCCGTTCGTGTGGGCAAAGTGGACTTCATTGCTGCTGCATGTCCTTGCGTTGGTACGTGGAATCTTCAAGGTTGTATAAACTTGCTAATTGTTTCCGCAGCATTTTCTATGCTCCAACAAGAAATCCACAGTACCCAATCGCTGCACAACGCATCTCTACTTGGGAGCTTCTGCTCCTTCGTAGACTTGTATCGGCCCTTGTACGGTGTACTCGAGAACGTGTTAGAAATCTCATCGCAGCGGGCCAACTATGGCCTATGCCAGGTCATAGTTCCCTGGTTTCCATGGATTACCAAGCCAACCAGTACATTATGGATTCCTGGGGCTATGGCAGCCCGCAACACCGCTCTCGTCTGATACTTACAAGGAATGCATGTTTGGATAATGCCGTTGCCAATGTTGGGCAACCCAGACCCGACAGTTGCGGCGGGAACATGGTGGAAAGGGGCCGGATAGCGTTCACGCCCTCCATAAAGCTGTCCATTCGGCAATTTTCCAACACTCCTTGCAGGAGCATCCTTGTCTGATCTGCTGTGGGTAATAGCAGCTCCTGGACTCCACCCGATCATGCAGCAACCGCATACCCGCAGCATCCTTGTCTGATCTGCTGTGGGTATGCGGTTGCTGCATGATCGGGTGGAGACCAGGAGCTGCTATTACCCAGACCACAGGATAACCAACCTACCAACATGGAAAGAAGGAGCACTTTTGGAGTGTATTCCACGAGAGCCGCCTGGTTGTGGTTACAAGGAGGCTGAAGAACTTGGACCAGCGGTGGAGTTTGTTCCAAGGCAGTCGCAAACCCTAGCTATGATAGCCAGACCAACGGATAGCGTTCTTTACCACTATTTGCAGTATCTACCATTGACGTTCGTGCCTAAGGGTTCTTTGACTTTGGCGGAGAAGCTGGTGATGTTCTGACTTGCGGGCGCATAGTCCCTCAGGTCAGGTGCCCTCTCCAACCAATTCGCGCGGGTTGCTACTTGCCCTTACTCAACCGTCCATGCGCGTAATAGTTTGATTAGCGAGTGCTGGGTAGTTGCAAAACTTGTAGTAGTAGGGTTGAAGTGGGCCTGCTGCAGATGTGGGAGTGATGCGAAAAGCGCGCCTGCTCACCCACCTAACCATGTAACATCCGCATACTTGTAGCAGGTTCGACAAGGATGCTCCTGCTAGAAGTCTTCACAAGTCACCGAATTGGCAGCTGGGTAGAGAGCGGGTTAGGATGAATTCTGATAAAGCTATCTATTCCAGCCTACTTGTTCACCTCGTGAATACAAAGACCCCTCATCCTAACAATTCACTGGCAGCTTCACTCAATATCCATGAAGCTGAGAATGTTACTCAACCTCGCCCATGCACAACCCTAGCAGCCCTGCGCAAGCACTAGTAGATGTTTCTGTAGACGTGCCCAAAGGTAAGCTCCTCCCTAGGTAGTTTCTCGCAAAACTTGCTATTAAACGTAACTAAGTCCCATGAATAGATGTTGACACCCTGATACTGTACATCGTCCTTGAAATGGGTAGCTGGGTTAAATACTTGACCATGGTTGTCCGCCGCAACAGTAAACAGGCGTATCACTGGATCACTGTTGGCAGTCACCGCATACTTGATGTTATTATGATCCAAGTTGTGGACGAGCTCAGCAAGGACCAGGTGAGGGATTTCGTGGCCATTACGACTGTGCAGAACTACGGGCAGGTTTGGGTTGTCGCTCATGAAAGTGTCAAGACCAACAGGAGACAGAGCGACAATTGATTCCTTGTCAGGAGGGAAGGCAGCGCGGGAGCCAGGGTGAAAGAACAAATGTCTAACTTGTAGAGACTAGTCGCTAAAGTCGTTCGCATTGATAATATAGTCTTGCTCGAACTAGAAGCCGTCTTTATTAGGGACTCAAAGACAATGACCTTTAATCTCGAATTAGGTTGGCTTATTAAGAAGGTCTGCTACCTAAGCGTAGAGTATGTCAGCAAAAGCGTTCGCAAAAGAGGAGAGAGGGCGGAAATGCGATACACACCTTGGGTAGCTCACTGGCAGAAACCCAGCGACTAATCAGGCTCGTGAGGTCCGTCATTGTGAGTAGGTGACGTTGCTGGTGCTGTTGGTCAGGCGCAGTGGAGTGGAGTGGAGTGGAGTTAATAAGTAGATAGAGAAAGGATCTAGCTAGATGAGTAGTTGATATACTCCATAGATTGCGCGCGTAGGGGATTAATCTGAGCGCTGGCGGTTAGTTTGTGGGTAGAAACTACTCTCACCTTCGCTTAAGTGTAGGGCAATCAGAGCCTAGTTTAGGACCATCTAGCACGTTAGTTGGCAGTGCTGTGCAAGAAGCTTTCCGCGATAGCGGTTAGCTTTAAATCTAGAAGCTTGTTGTGTTAATGTACTTGCCTAACGTCAGCTGTGTAGGGAGTAAGTGTAGGGTATAGAAGACTACGGACCTTGTCTTGCAGCGGGCCCTATCGCTTACTAGTAGGGCTGTTGCCGCAAGACCGCGGATCTAGTAGCCGTTTACTAGCATATAAGCTTCTAGAAGAGTAGTTTGCAGGTAGGTAGAGTAATTAGACTTTAACAGATCTAGGTGAAGGAAGACAAAGCATATATATTTGTGCCTACCCCTGCGGCGCCTAGTAGGACGGAAATAAAGGCAATAAAAAGCAAGCAAGTGCGCACGCGCGAGCAGAGCCAGCTCATTACATTGCTAGGGTCTGAAATTGACTAGTTAGGTCTAGAGGATGCCTGGGTGACGATCTAGATTACATAGAGGATAGCTATTACTTGTAGACTAAGTTTAGACTTAGAAGAGCCTAAATTTATATTTAGAATACACTGTGTGTAAGGGCGACTTTATGCAGAGGTGTCTCCTAGGAGATAATGTTATTAAAGACTACAAAATCTGTAGCTATAAGTACATTTAGGAGAGATTTAAGCTGCTAAGCTGCTTAAGTAAGGCTCTTAGAAAAGCAACTAGAAAAAAAAACCCCCTAACCTCCAAAACAATCAACTAAGGAAACCACGCCAAACCGCAGACTCGTGCCTAGTACGCTATCTAGAGCTTAGTTAAGCGCACTAAGACTCCAACCTGTGTCGCCTCTACTTTCCTGCCCACGACAACACAACAAGCATAAAGAATATCGTTATTATGTGCAATAAACGTATATTCCTTGTCCATAAAAGCCTATATAGCCTTAGTAAGGACACAATCACGAATATGTGGCGCTATCTGCTGCCAGCCTAGCGTTTCGCGGCGCGTATACTATATATAAGTAGTAAAGTTATAGAGTATAGTAAATTATTAAATCTATTAAACTTATATAGTATTATAAGTATTATAGCTAACTTAATAAATATTAGTAAATCTTAAATCTAAGATATTAATAAGTAATCTAAGCCTATTATATAAAGATTAGTTCGAGATTAAGGTTATTATTATTTTCTTAGCCTACAGTTAATAGAAAACTTAAGTTATACTATTACTTTTCTCTATCTAAGTAATATAAATTTAACTTTTAGTTCTTTAGTAGCTATAATATATTATAATATTTTTTCTAGTAGCTATATACTTATATTAGGCTAGTAAATATATTATACTTTTATTCTATTAATATTTAATTCTCTCCTCTCCCCTAGCACATATCTTGTTTCTCTCTCTTTCTAGAACCTTCCTATCTGCCTCTGAGTCTATAGTAGAACAAGTAGCAACGTCTACCTCTAAGTCTACTATAGGACAAGCAGCCTCTCTTCCATATATTTCTACAGTTTAGCTCTTTTTATTACTAAGTTATATTAGTTTAAATATATAAACCTTTTATAGTACTCTTTTTTACTATTATTTTACTATCTATAATACTTTTACGTTTACTATAGAATAAGTAGTTTATAAATATAATTTAGTAGAAAGTATAAGACTAAAGTAAACTATATCTAACTCTTTTACTTATATAAAGCCTTCCTAAAATCGTTTATAAATAAAGCTATAAAGCTATACTAAATTAATATTAATATAATAGATCTTAGAAGCAAAGTAATTAAGTAATACTCTATATACATATATAGCTATATAAATTACGTTAAGCTTTTAATTTTATAATAATATAATATACGTAATAATAAGAAGCCTTTACTACTTTAAAACTTTAAAATAGGCCTCTTTTTAAGATAGTCTTAATAACAGGATTAAAGCTACTTACTTTACTCTTATTAATAGTTTTAATATATTTCTTAAGTTACTATATAGCCTTATAAGCTATAATTATAAAGGTTTTTTTAGTATACCTTTTTTCTTCTCTCCTTCACCAGGCTTACTATAAAACTTTCTAACTTTATCTCTTTATTCAATATTATTACATTAGCTATTAAATATTATAGTTACTATTATTTCTTTTCTTAAAGTTATAAGTAATTATATAACTTTTTTACTTTTCTCTAATACTAAAATAAAGCTTTACTATAATACTAATTAGCTTTCTTTAAGAGTAGAAGCTTATTTTACTTTATATATAGCTTTTTATTAGTTAGTACTTTTAGTAGGCCTTTTACTTTACACTTAAGTAGTATTATTTCTAAAGCTTAAGTATAGTAAAACACTTAGCTAAACTTCTAAGCTTATCTACTTTATTAATCTTTTACTAGTTTATATAGTAAGTGTTAAGTAAAGCTTTAATTAAAAAAGCTTAGTCTAAAGAACTTACTACTACTAAATAAAATCATAGTTATTACTAAAATATATTATTTTAGTTTTAGACTTAAAAGTAGAATAACTATGCCTTTAAAAGTCCTTTTTCCTAATATCTTTAAAAAAAAGCCTTTCTAAGCTAACTAAAGGATAAGTAAGAAGTCTCTTTTATTTAGTATTATATAGTCTTAGCTTCTATATATAAAATTAGAAACTCTATTTAAGTATAGTATTAAAAATAAACTAAATTTACTTCTATTATAAAGCTATAGTATATAAGTTAAGTAAAAAAAGTAAAACACTGACTATAATACATACTAACTCTAGAAGTAGATAAAAGCTAATATAAGATAAGATTTATAGCTATTAAGAAATTATACTTTATACAAGTATTAAGTTTTTATTTCCATACTATAGTTAAATAATTATTATAGCTAGAGATAATATATTTTATAATATATCTATTTTAAATTATAATAAGATACTTAAGTTTAGTAAGTACTATAATTAAGAAGTTATAGCTAGGTATTTTATATAAATTTTTAAGCTAATTAGTAGATAAAAGTAAGCTATAAGAAAGGTATATTAGTATAGATATAAGATAGTAGTATTATCTACTCTTATAAGCTCCTTTATAAAGTATTTCTTTTTCTTATACTTTAATATAATACTTTACTAAAGATTCTTTATAAGTAATAAAAGTTTAATTAGATAAATTAGTAGTTATTTTTATATAAATATTCTAATATATAATATTATTTTAAAGTCTACGAAATTATTATAAAACTTATTTTATTTTAGATTAAAAATAAAAGCGCTTACTCTAGAGCTTAGTATAGAGTACGTAAGCTTTAAATAATACGTTATTTACCTAAGTTATAATTTTAACTATAATTTATATTTTATTACTTTAAATTTATAGTTCATTAAAGGGGAGCTTACTATATCTTTTAAGAAATATTAAAGAGCTAGATATTATATATAAAGTAGAAGTAAAATTATTAATAAAAAATACTATTTACTATATAGATTACTAGTAAAGAATAAATAACTTATATATATCTACTATTAGTATTTTTATTCTTATCTAAGTGCTTATTATTATAACTATTGTCACGGCGCTGGCCGAGGTGGCCAGCGCACGCGCACCTGATTGGCTGCAGAAAGGAGCTGGGCCTGGCCCAAGCGTCCTAAGTCTGCAAAACCTCCGCAACACCTGTTCCTGTGTAGCTCTTCGAGCTACGTCTTATCAAACAACCCTTTGCTAGCTGTAGCGAGGGAGCCCTGTCTGAGAGTCTGTAGCAATAGAATCCGTGCCTGTGCCTATTCCCCTATCCGCCTGCCTGCTACCGTGACATTACGTAGCTCCTACCTATAGGCATACCGGCTACCTACCATGCCTATCCCCCGCCCACCTTACCTGCCTGATACGGTTGAAGACCTACAGGGTGATCAGTTCCAAAACTGCCTACCCCAGTGGCTAAACTATATCCAAGAGTCCTGCCGCTATCTAGAGGGAGCGGACGCCGCCGTTGCAAAGGCAGCAGAGGAAGCTAACCAAGCTGCACTAAAGACTGATGCCCTTAAGCAACAGGTTATCTTCCTAACTGACGAGAAGAAGGAGGAATTGCGCCAAGCAGAGGTGCAAATTCAGAGACACCTTGCTGTAATTGAATATCAGAAGGAACAGCTTCGGGAGAAGGACGAGCGCTGCACTAAAGCAGAGATCGAGAAAGAGAAAGCCCTAGCTCTTGCTGCCCCAACGGTCCCTAGCCCTAAGACCCCAGGTGACCCTACCTTGCCTGCTGAGAACCCGGCAGATCCTACACCGCGAACGTCTCCGCTTATTATTGCCACACCTCCCGCCTCTTCTCGAGCTTCCGAACGACTACCAGACCCTGAAAAGTTTGATGGTGAAAGAAGGGACCTCCGCCGCTTTGTATCCCAGATCAAGGAGAAATTGACTGTTAACCTGGACCGATTCCCGACTCCCCAGAGCCGTTGCGCGTATGTTACTAGTAGGCTGGCTGGACAGCCCTACTCCCAGATCCTGCCCTACATACGAGACGGCGTATGCCAGCTACCTGACTACCATAACATCCTAGACATCCTGGAACGAGCCTTTGGGGACCCTAACCGGGTTAACAACGCCCGTAACGAACTCTACCGCCTCCGTCAGGCTAACCGAGAGTTTAGCACCTTCTTCGCGGAATTTCAACGCCTAGCCCTAGAAGGAGAGATGCCAGAGGAGTCACTGCCAACTATGCTAGAACAGGCTATCAACCGGGAACTCCGGGCGATGCTCCTCCACCATGAGCCCCCTAACCGCCAGTACCTGCCATTCGCTCAGTTCCTGCAGAGCCTGGAGAACCGCCGCCGACTGTACGAGAACCCGCCACCCCCACCGCCCCGGACCTACGCCCAGACAACAAAGGAACAGAGCTCAGCTGTCCCTGCCTACAACCCCGCTCCCAGGAGAAGGGAAGAGGTAGCGTCGCCACCCCTTCCTAGAGGAGAGCCTATGGATCTAAGCACGCAACGAATCCCACGCCCTAGTGGAAGACGAGAACGTCACGAATGCTTCCGCTGCGGCTCATCAAGCCACCTTGTGAGAGATTGCCCGCACCCTGACACCCGCCAGACTATGCAAGCCCGATCCAGCACTCTAACCCGCCAGCGAACCCCTACCCCTCCGAGAGGACGCCGGACTACACCTCCACACTCGCCCCCCGCCCGCAGTTACACCAGCCCAACTGGTAGCTTTAACCAGTCGGTAAACGGAGTGAGCCTGAACTAAGTCGCGTCCAGGCTCTTGAGTTGCGCAATTTAGAGCGTCGCGGCGTGATCCGCATCTCAGCCGCGTCTGTTAAAGGATTGTCCGTACACGAGGAATCTGAACTGCGATCTAGCTTAATGATACTACCTGTTACCCTGAAGGTAGGAGGAGGAGCCATTCCCACCTACGCCATGACTGATACCGGAGCTGAAGGGAAAGCCTTTGTCGACCTAGACTGGGCTAGGAGCCGAAAGATGCCCCTGATAGGATTAAAGAATCCCATCCGACTGGAAGTATTCGACGGGCGGGAAGCCGAGATAGGCGATATCACCCACTACACTGAAACCCAGATGACGGTTGGAGACCATCAGGAAACGATCCGCCTATTCGCCACACAGCTGGCCCATTATCCTGTGATTTTAGGGATGCCCTGGTTGAAACTTCACGACCCTCGAGTAGCCTTTGCTAGCTACACCTTTATATTTGATAGTGACTACTGCAGACGTCACTGTAACACCCCTTAGCGGCCAACGCGAGTCCGCGCCCTGCACGACCTGCCCGAAAAAGACCGCCCATCCCGCCTGCCTGACCGCCCAGAGGAACTGCAACACCTGGACATTGCAAAAGTATCCTTAAGAGCGTGCGCTGCGTACGCTAGGAGGAACTACCAGATGTTTGAAATAACGATCGAACAGATTGACCGGCTCCTGTCCTCGCCCGAACTCCCCGACCCAGAGGGCCTCCAACCCCAACTCCCTAAAGAACTTTGGGATTTTCTTGACGTTTTTTCGCCTAAGGAGGCAGAGAAGCTTCCCCCCCACCGCTCATATGACCACGACATCCGCCTGTTAGAAGGGAAGACGCCTCCGTTCGGCCCTCTTTACCCCATGTCCCGAGAAGAACTGCAAGCTCTGAAGGAGTGGCTGGAAGAGAACCTACGCAAAGGGTTCATCCGGCCTAGCTCCTCCCCCGCAGCCTCGCCCGTCCTATTTGTTAAGAAACCTGGCGGAGGCCTCCGCTTTTGTGTAGATTACCGCGGTCTTAACAATATCTCAGTCAAGGACCGATATCCCTTACCCTTGGTTAAAGAGAGCTTGAATAACCTAAAGGGGATGAAATACTTCTCAAAGATCGACATCGTCTCTGCTTTCAATAACGTCCGCATCAAGAAGGGCCAGGAATACCTTACCGCGTTCCGAACGAGGTTCGGACTGTACGAGACTCTAGTGATGCCATTTGGGCTAACTGGGGCCCCAGCGACGTTCCAGAGATTCATCAACGACACCCTACGCGAGCACTTAGATGTGTTCTGTACTGCATACCTAGATGACATACTAGTGTATAGCCGCACGAGAAGCGAGCACGAGTCCCACTTGAGGAAAGTCCTGACAGCCCTACGAGAGGCTGGTCTATACGCCCAGATCAAGAAGTGCGAGTTTTTTAGAGAAGAAACTACGTTCCTAGGAGTCATTGTGGGTAGAAATGGAATCCGAATGGACCCAGGGAAGGTTAAGACGATCCAGAATTGGCCAGTGCCAGCATGCCTGACGGATGTACAAGCATTCATTGGATTTAGCAACTTCTACCGCCGGTTTATCCGCGACTTTTCAAAAATCATCGCCCCAATGGTGTCCTTAACGGGTAAAGGAGTCAAGTTTGCCTGGAGCCCTGCCTGCCAAAGAGCTTTTGATCAGCTAAAGCTAGCGTTCACACAGGCCCCAGTCTTGGCACCGTTCGACTGGGAGAAAGAAGTAGTCCTGGAGACTGACGCGTCGGACTACGTATCTGCGGGAGTACTGTCTCAGCGAGGAGAAGATGGAGTCTTGCGGCCAGTAGCATTCTTCTCAAAGAAACACTCAGTTACCGAGTGCAACTACGAGATTTACGACAAGGAACTACTAGCCATTATCCGATGCTTCGAAGAATGGCGCCCAGAACTAGAGGGCACTGGCTCCCCGATCCAAGTAATTACAGACCACCGCAATCTGGAGTACTTCACGACAACTAAGCTGCTTAATAGACGCCAAGCGCGTTGGGCGGAGTTCCTCTCTCGGTTCAACTTCAAGATCACATACCGCCCGGGAAAACTAGGCGCGAAACCTGATGCACTGACCAGGAGGTCAGAGGACCTGCCTAAGGAGGGGGATGAACGCCTCCAACATCAAAGCCAGGTAGTACTGAAGAAGGAGAATATCGACCCCGCTCTGCTACACTACTCCGGCCAGGAACCTCCCGCTTCCCCTGCTGACCAGGGGGGTACTGGAGAAACTTCTCCAAGCCCCCCCCCTGACTCCACGCCCATAGAGAGCCGGAAGAAGGTTCGGTTCGCGGACGACAGCATGCTTCAGCTATCCCTGATCACCCGTTCTCGGTCCCAGATCCGACCAGAGACAACAGAAGAAACTACGCCAACCAGCCCTAGCACGCGAACTCTAATACCAGAGGAACCCAAACTGCTACTCCCCCCAGCAATCCATAACCTAGTCCATGACAACTACCAGAACGATCCCGAGTTGTCATCAATCCTAGAGGCCGTGAGAACCAAGGCCAGCCGCCATAAGAGGATTACCCTGTCTGAGTGTAGAGAACAAGGAGGCTTGCTCTACTTCCGAAACCGCCTATATATTCCTGACTGCCCTGAACTACATGCTGAACTACTGAGAATGTACCACGAGAGCCCTGTGGCTGGACACATGGGTAGAGCCCGTACGTACGAGATGCTCTCACGAGACTACTATTGGCCAGGTATGTTGGACTTTGTGGAACAATGGGTCCGTAACTGTCACACCTGCCGGAGAGCAACAGCATCGCGAGGGACAAAACAGGGTGTACTGAAACCCCTACCAATACCCGAGCGAGCCTGGCAAGACCTGTCAATGGATTTTATTACGCACTTACCTGAGAGCCAAGGCTTCGACGCTATCCTTGTCGTTGTAGACCGGCTGACAAAGATGAGACACTTCATCGCCTGTAATGGAACTTGCGACGCAGAGGAGGTATCGCGCCTATTTACTAGGCATGTATGGAAGCTACATGGATTGCCGAGGACAATTATATCAGATCGAGGACCACAGTTTGTGTCGCAATTCTGGAGCCACTTGACCAAGCGCCTAGGGATTCAGTCCCTACTATCCACCGCTTACCACCCGGAGACCGATGGCCAGACTGAGAGAGCGAACTCGTTCCTGGAACAATACCTGCGAGCCCACGTGTCCTACCTGCAGGACGACTGGGCCTACTGGCTGCCCCTGGCGGAATTTGCAGCAAACAACGCGCTGAACGAGAGCACTAGGACTACGCCCTTCTTCGCTAACTATGGATTTCACCCCCGATTAGGCATGGAGCCCACCCCCGTCGCTAGCCAGATTGCAGCTCGGGATGCTGAGGGACTGGCCCAGAAGATGAACGCGGTCCACGAACACCTACGTGCCGAGATCTGTTTAGCTCAAGCCCACCACGAGAAGCAAGCGAATCGGAAAAGACAACCCGCACGCCAGTTCGTTGAGAATGACATGGTCTGGCTAGATGCCCGCAATATTCAGACTAACCGCCCCCAGAAGAAGCTGGACTGGAAATTTCTTGGGCCCTTCCGGATCTTAAAGGTTGTCAGCCCATATGTATATCAACTGGAGCTTCCCGCTTCTATGAGGATCCACCGAATAACTATGCCTTTAAAAGTCCTTTTTCCTAATATCTTTAAAAAAAAGCCTTTCTAAGCTAACTAAAGGATAAGTAAGAAGTCTCTTTTATTTAGTATTATATAGTCTTAGCTTCTATATATAAAATTAGAAACTCTATTTAAGTATAGTATTAAAAATAAACTAAATTTACTTCTATTATAAAGCTATAGTATATAAGTTAAGTAAAAAAAGTAAAACACTGACTATAATACATACTAACTCTAGAAGTAGATAAAAGCTAATATAAGATAAGATTTATAGCTATTAAGAAATTATACTTTATACAAGTATTAAGTTTTTATTTCCATACTATAGTTAAATAATTATTATAGCTAGAGATAATATATTTTATAATATATCTATTTTAAATTATAATAAGATACTTAAGTTTAGTAAGTACTATAATTAAGAAGTTATAGCTAGGTATTTTATATAAATTTTTAAGCTAATTAGTAGATAAAAGTAAGCTATAAGAAAGGTATATTAGTATAGATATAAGATAGTAGTATTATCTACTCTTATAAGCTCCTTTATAAAGTATTTCTTTTTCTTATACTTTAATATAATACTTTACTAAAGATTCTTTATAAGTAATAAAAGTTTAATTAGATAAATTAGTAGTTATTTTTATATAAATATTCTAATATATAATATTATTTTAAAGTCTACGAAATTATTATAAAACTTATTTTATTTTAGATTAAAAATAAAAGCGCTTACTCTAGAGCTTAGTATAGAGTACGTAAGCTTTAAATAATACGTTATTTACCTAAGTTATAATTTTAACTATAATTTATATTTTATTACTTTAAATTTATAGTTCATTAAAGGGGAGCTTACTATATCTTTTAAGAAATATTAAAGAGCTAGATATTATATATAAAGTAGAAGTAAAATTATTAATAAAAAATACTATTTACTATATAGATTACTAGTAAAGAATAAATAACTTATATATATCTACTATTAGTATTTTTATTCTTATCTAAGTGCTTATTATTATAACTATTGTCACGGCGCTGGCCGAGGTGGCCAGCGCACGCGCACCTGATTGGCTGCAGAAAGGAGCTGGGCCTGGCCCAAGCGTCCTAAGTCTGCAAAACCTCCGCAACACCTGTTCCTGTGTAGCTCTTCGAGCTACGTCTTATCAAACAACCCTTTGCTAGCTGTAGCGAGGGAGCCCTGTCTGAGAGTCTGTAGCAATAGAATCCGTGCCTGTGCCTATTCCCCTATCCGCCTGCCTGCTACCGTGACATTACGTAGCTCCTACCTATAGGCATACCGGCTACCTACCATGCCTATCCCCCGCCCACCTTACCTGCCTGATACGGTTGAAGACCTACAGGGTGATCAGTTCCAAAACTGCCTACCCCAGTGGCTAAACTATATCCAAGAGTCCTGCCGCTATCTAGAGGGAGCGGACGCCGCCGTTGCAAAGGCAGCAGAGGAAGCTAACCAAGCTGCACTAAAGACTGATGCCCTTAAGCAACAGGTTATCTTCCTAACTGACGAGAAGAAGGAGGAATTGCGCCAAGCAGAGGTGCAAATTCAGAGACACCTTGCTGTAATTGAATATCAGAAGGAACAGCTTCGGGAGAAGGACGAGCGCTGCACTAAAGCAGAGATCGAGAAAGAGAAAGCCCTAGCTCTTGCTGCCCCAACGGTCCCTAGCCCTAAGACCCCAGGTGACCCTACCTTGCCTGCTGAGAACCCGGCAGATCCTACACCGCGAACGTCTCCGCTTATTATTGCCACACCTCCCGCCTCTTCTCGAGCTTCCGAACGACTACCAGACCCTGAAAAGTTTGATGGTGAAAGAAGGGACCTCCGCCGCTTTGTATCCCAGATCAAGGAGAAATTGACTGTTAACCTGGACCGATTCCCGACTCCCCAGAGCCGTTGCGCGTATGTTACTAGTAGGCTGGCTGGACAGCCCTACTCCCAGATCCTGCCCTACATACGAGACGGCGTATGCCAGCTACCTGACTACCATAACATCCTAGACATCCTGGAACGAGCCTTTGGGGACCCTAACCGGGTTAACAACGCCCGTAACGAACTCTACCGCCTCCGTCAGGCTAACCGAGAGTTTAGCACCTTCTTCGCGGAATTTCAACGCCTAGCCCTAGAAGGAGAGATGCCAGAGGAGTCACTGCCAACTATGCTAGAACAGGCTATCAACCGGGAACTCCGGGCGATGCTCCTCCACCATGAGCCCCCTAACCGCCAGTACCTGCCATTCGCTCAGTTCCTGCAGAGCCTGGAGAACCGCCGCCGACTGTACGAGAACCCGCCACCCCCACCGCCCCGGACCTACGCCCAGACAACAAAGGAACAGAGCTCAGCTGTCCCTGCCTACAACCCCGCTCCCAGGAGAAGGGAAGAGGTAGCGTCGCCACCCCTTCCTAGAGGAGAGCCTATGGATCTAAGCACGCAACGAATCCCACGCCCTAGTGGAAGACGAGAACGTCACGAATGCTTCCGCTGCGGCTCATCAAGCCACCTTGTGAGAGATTGCCCGCACCCTGACACCCGCCAGACTATGCAAGCCCGATCCAGCACTCTAACCCGCCAGCGAACCCCTACCCCTCCGAGAGGACGCCGGACTACACCTCCACACTCGCCCCCCGCCCGCAGTTACACCAGCCCAACTGGTAGCTTTAACCAGTCGGTAAACGGAGTGAGCCTGAACTAAGTCGCGTCCAGGCTCTTGAGTTGCGCAATTTAGAGCGTCGCGGCGTGATCCGCATCTCAGCCGCGTCTGTTAAAGGATTGTCCGTACACGAGGAATCTGAACTGCGATCTAGCTTAATGATACTACCTGTTACCCTGAAGGTAGGAGGAGGAGCCATTCCCACCTACGCCATGACTGATACCGGAGCTGAAGGGAAAGCCTTTGTCGACCTAGACTGGGCTAGGAGCTGAAAGATGCCCCTGATAGGATTAAAGAATCCCATCCGACTGGAAGTATTCGACGGGCGGGAAGCCGAGATAGGCGATATCACCTACTACACTGAAACCCAGATGACGGTTGGAGACTATTAGGAAACGATCCGCCTATTCGCCACACAGCTGGCCCATTATCCTGTGATTTTAGGGATGCCCTGGTTGAAACTTCACGACCCTCGAGTAGCCTTTGCTAGCCACACCTTTACATTTGATAGTGACTACTGCAGACGTCACTGTAACACCCCTCAGCGGCCAACGCGAGTCCGCGCCCTGCACGACCTGCCCGAAAAAGACCGCCCATCCCGCCTGCCTGACCGCCCAGAGGAACTGCAACACCTGGACATTGCAAAAGTATCCTTAAGAGCGTGCGCTGCGTACGCTAGGAGGAACTACCAGATGTTTGAAATAACGATCGAACAGATTGACCGGCTCCTGTCCTCGCCCGAACTCCCCGACCCAGAGGGCCTCCAACCCCAACTCCCTAAAGAACTTTGGGATTTTCTTGACGTTTTTTCGCCTAAGGAGGCAGAGAAGCTTCCCCCCCACCGCTCATATGACCACGACATCCGCCTGTTAGAAGGGAAGACGCCTCCGTTCGGCCCTCTTTACCCCATGTCCCGAGAAGAACTGCAAGCTCTGAAGGAGTGGCTGGAAGAGAACCTACGCAAAGGGTTCATCCGGCCTAGCTCCTCCCCCGCAGCCTCGCCCGTCCTATTTGTTAAGAAACCTGGCGGAGGCCTCCGCTTTTGTGTAGATTACCGCGGTCTTAACAATATCTCAGTCAAGGACCGATATCCCTTACCCTTGGTTAAAGAGAGCTTGAATAACCTAAAGGGGATGAAATACTTCTCAAAGATCGACATCGTCTCTGCTTTCAATAACGTCCGCATCAAGAAGGGCCAGGAATACCTTACCGCGTTCCGAACGAGGTTCGGACTGTACGAGACTCTAGTGATGCCATTTGGGCTAACTGGGGCCCCAGCGACGTTCCAGAGATTCATCAACGACACCCTACGCGAGCACTTAGATGTGTTCTGTACTGCATACCTAGATGACATACTAGTGTATAGCCGCACGAGAAGCGAGCACGAGTCCCACTTGAGGAAAGTCCTGACAGCCCTACGAGAGGCTGGTCTATACGCCCAGATCAAGAAGTGCGAGTTTTTTAGAGAAGAAACTACGTTCCTAGGAGTCATTGTGGGTAGAAATGGAATCCGAATGGACCCAGGGAAGGTTAAGACGATCCAGAATTGGCCAGTGCCAGCATGCCTGACGGATGTACAAGCATTCATTGGATTTAGCAACTTCTACCGCCGGTTTATCCGCGACTTTTCAAAAATCATCGCCCCAATGGTGTCCTTAACGGGTAAAGGAGTCAAGTTTGCCTGGAGCCCTGCCTGCCAAAGAGCTTTTGATCAGCTAAAGCTAGCGTTCACACAGGCCCCAGTCTTGGCACCGTTCGACTGGGAGAAAGAAGTAGTCCTGGAGACTGACGCGTCGGACTACGTATCTGCGGGAGTACTGTCTCAGCGAGGAGAAGATGGAGTCTTGCGGCCAGTAGCATTCTTCTCAAAGAAACACTCAGTTACCGAGTGCAACTACGAGATTTACGACAAGGAACTACTAGCCATTATCCGATGCTTCGAAGAATGGCGCCCAGAACTAGAGGGCACTGGCTCCCCGATCCAAGTAATTACAGACCACCGCAATCTGGAGTACTTCACGACAACTAAGCTGCTTAATAGACGCCAAGCGCGTTGGGCGGAGTTCCTCTCTCGGTTCAACTTCAAGATCACATACCGCCCGGGAAAACTAGGCGCGAAACCTGATGCACTGACCAGGAGGTCAGAGGACCTGCCTAAGGAGGGGGATGAACGCCTCCAACATCAAAGCCAGGTAGTACTGAAGAAGGAGAATATCGACCCCGCTCTGCTACACTACTCCGGCCAGGAACCTCCCGCTTCCCCTGCTGACCAGGGGGGTACTGGAGAAACTTCTCCAAGCCCCCCCCCTGACTCCACGCCCATAGAGAGCCGGAAGAAGGTTCGGTTCGCGGACGACAGCATGCTTCAGCTATCCCTGATCACCCGTTCTCGGTCCCAGATCCGACCAGAGACAACAGAAGAAACTACGCCAACCAGCCCTAGCACGCGAACTCTAATACCAGAGGAACCCAAACTGCTACTCCCCCCAGCAATCCATAACCTAGTCCATGACAACTACCAGAACGATCCCGAGTTGTCATCAATCCTAGAGGCCGTGAGAACCAAGGCCAGCCGCCATAAGAGGATTACCCTGTCTGAGTGTAGAGAACAAGGAGGCTTGCTCTACTTCCGAAACCGCCTATATATTCCTGACTGCCCTGAACTACATGCTGAACTACTGAGAATGTACCACGAGAGCCCTGTGGCTGGACACATGGGTAGAGCCCGTACGTACGAGATGCTCTCACGAGACTACTATTGGCCAGGTATGTTGGACTTTGTGGAACAATGGGTCCGTAACTGTCACACCTGCCGGAGAGCAACAGCATCGCGAGGGACAAAACAGGGTGTACTGAAACCCCTACCAATACCCGAGCGAGCCTGGCAAGACCTGTCAATGGATTTTATTACGCACTTACCTGAGAGCCAAGGCTTCGACGCTATCCTTGTCGTTGTAGACCGGCTGACAAAGATGAGACACTTCATCGCCTGTAATGGAACTTGCGACGCAGAGGAGGTATCGCGCCTATTTACTAGGCATGTATGGAAGCTACATGGATTGCCGAGGACAATTATATCAGATCGAGGACCACAGTTTGTGTCGCAATTCTGGAGCCACTTGACCAAGCGCCTAGGGATTCAGTCCCTACTATCCACCGCTTACCACCCGGAGACCGATGGCCAGACTGAGAGAGCGAACTCGTTCCTGGAACAATACCTGCGAGCCCACGTGTCCTACCTGCAGGACGACTGGGCCTACTGGCTGCCCCTGGCGGAATTTGCAGCAAACAACGCGCTGAACGAGAGCACTAGGACTACGCCCTTCTTCGCTAACTATGGATTTCACCCCCGATTAGGCATGGAGCCCACCCCCGTCGCTAGCCAGATTGCAGCTCGGGATGCTGAGGGACTGGCCCAGAAGATGAACGCGGTCCACGAACACCTACGTGCCGAGATCTGTTTAGCTCAAGCCCACCACGAGAAGCAAGCGAATCGGAAAAGACAACCCGCACGCCAGTTCGTTGAGAATGACATGGTCTGGCTAGATGCCCGCAATATTCAGACTAACCGCCCCCAGAAGAAGCTGGACTGGAAATTTCTTGGGCCCTTCCGGATCTTAAAGGTTGTCAGCCCATATGTATATCAACTGGAGCTTCCCGCTTCTATGAGGATCCACCATAGGTAATCTAGTTATAGTATTAATAAGACTAGAAGAGAGTCTATATTAGACTAGAGTAGACTGATAGTATACTAAGTATATATAGTAGTTATTATAAAGTATATAAAAATAGTATAGTAGTAATATTCTATATAATAATGTATCTATAGTATTATACTTATATTTTCTCTTATATATTTTATATTATATATTATATTCTATATTACTTTTATACGCTATGTTATTTTTATATTTTAGATCTTATACTTTAGAAAGAATATATTTAGTAGTAGCTTCGTATTAGGATAGATCTTAAGGCTTCTATAGAGCTTTTAACTCTCTAATCATTCAACACTCTAACTATACTACATAAACTATACTTCTTATAATAAATAAATCTTATACTATAGCCTTTTTTTTTATTATAGTAATAATAAAACTAGTTAAGTTTTAATTATAACTAGTATTATAAAGAGGTAACTTAATTATATAATTCTATTTCTGGACTATGAAGATATAACTAGTGGAGTTATAGGGTAGGTAATTTATTACATTATCCCTCTCTATTCCTGCAGAGCTTGCGCTAGGGTATTTTCTAAGTACAACAATACTAACTTATACAAAAGAAAGCCATGTTTGAATAGTAGACTTAGCCTTGGCAACAAGAACATTATAGGTAAAGCAGAAACGGTCACTAATTCCATGACCTGGAATGTTGGTATCCCACTCAGCAACATTCATGAGACTTGATAGGCCCGAAATTAGCGCGGTTCCTCCCTCTTCAGGGGTGCCTGCCCTAGGCTTCACTTCCTGCACAAGTACTATTGCTCTCCCCTGGATATCACATGCGAACCTGTTGGTGCAGCCGTATGCTAGATGAGCCTAGATCTTGTTACCTGCTGCAGAGAAGCCGATGAAGACACTAAAATGCTGGTTGGTTTTAGGGCGAAGCGTACTAGCAGCACTAGGGATGAATTCATCCTTGGTAGTGGCGGTTTGAAGGCGATTTAGGTCAACATAATCGTTCCCTTTTAGCTCCTAGTCCTCTACTACGAAAAGATTCGTGAGATCTTGCGCAGTAGGCATCTGGAGATCGTGCTATTAAGTAGTTAGCATAATGTACTATAGTGTATGGTTAGGACTTCTTACGCTCATAAGCACTTTCTGAATCTCTTCATAGTAGTGATCAACGCCAGATAACTTGAAATACGGAACAAAGCCGGTAGAAGGCATTGTATATAAGCACTTTCTGAATCTCTTTATAGTAGTGATTAACGCCAGATAACTTGAAATACGGAACAAAGCCAGTAGAAGGCATTGTAGTATAGTGCTGTTGAATAGGTTTTGTGGTTTTTCTAGGCTGGGGGAAAGAGTTGAAGTGTTATAGTAGATAGAGCAAGGAAAAAGACTAAGATCCCTTAGGTTATTTATAAGCTAGGGTTTACACTCACTAGACTAACTCTACTTAGGGTTAGGCAACAGACAATAGTAACATAGCAGAGCTACATTACACACGTGATAGGCCTAAAGGTAAGGATAAAGGTGAATGTAGAAATCCATAAGGCTTATAGACGGTGAAGGTGGATAATAGCAGTGTAAGCATTAGCATGAGAGAAGAAGCGGACTGAGACTTAAACCTTAAGGGTAGCCTGCAATTAATTCTAATGTGTGCTTAACTCCCCTAAGTCTCTCCTTAGCCCTAGTAAGTGGTATGGGATCTTTGTGCAATAGAAAGATGTCTACTAAGTATTTAACAGTGTTCTCTTGTATGCTGATCGAAGCGTAGAGGATAAGTGCCATGCGGCTAAGAAAGCGGCCTTTTAAGCTATCCGGAACACTCAAACTCCTAGTTAGAGTAATATTAACGGTGTCCTTAGTGAGGTCTTTTTTAACTGCTGTAACGTCATAGCTTCTTCTCTTCAACTAATGTCGTATAATGTTTATTTCTTGTTATAGTTATATAGCTAGGCTCGCGAACTATTAGTAACCCGCCTAGTAACCCTACGTCTTCCACACTTTTATTATACCAGGCGGCTTCCTCCTATTAATCTCCCTTCTCGATCTCCCTCCGTGTCCTCCCCTCTACCTTCGTCTATTGACGTATACAATAGCGTCATAGAAACTAATAAGCATAACTACCTATACTATAGCCTAGCTACTAGCGCTAACATACTGTAACTTGAAATCTGTACCCTTCTAACGCTAGAAATGAACTGGATCGCGCATAAAGCTAGTGTTGACAAAGCACTTACTTACATACGCAATAAATATATCTAATGACTATCTAAAGTGATAGGAAAGTATGGCAAGCCGATCTGTTTAGTTAACCTAGTAGATTCTGCTACCCTATCACTACGATTCCGCTATATCTCTAAGTACGTCTTACAACCAGGCGTCTATTAGGCTTCGCCAGAGACTTAGCAAGGCTGCATGTTGTGCTCGCCACACATAGGCTGTGACATAGGACGTTAATACACAAAACGATGCGATTGTCTCGAATACGCCGCTGTCGACGAATCGCGCCTGGACGACGAGCAGAGGAAGCAGTACTAGCGTGCTCTTAATACTAGAGCATCTACTATGGGATTTCCTAAGAAACTCCCTTACTTTGCGAGTGGCACGAACGCGAGCGAGAAGGTTGTCTTATCCCCTTCTACCTTAACTCGCGGCAGCCTATCTACGAATGCAATGATAAGTGCAACTGCGGGCCCTACTGCCGCAATAAAAACGTGTAGTTTAGGCGCTAAGTTAAAGTCGAAATCTTCTGGTCTAGCGATGGCCGTAGGTGGGGTCTGCGCTACTGCGAAGACCTGCACAAAGGCTAATTTATTAATGCGTATCGCGGCGAAGTTATTACTTACGTTAAAGCCGCACGAGGAATTTGCGATAATCTCTGTAAGGGGTTAGCGTGCCTTGAGTAAGTTTGTGGGAATTCTGACTTACGGGCGCATAGTCCCCTAAGTTAGGCAGCCTTACCCACGCTAACTCGCCTAACCTCACCACATGCAGTTCTAGAAACTCTGGATTCTTCAGCCCTTCTGTAGTTGGCGTCTGCGAGAATGTCTTTGTGCTAGTGCCTAAGCTAAGATGCTTTTTAGACAGGACGTGCTCTGTGAGGGAGACATTGGCCATGTTGACGTCTAGTATGCCGCTTA
>JPSZ01000009.1:600000-1116826 GCA_002161795.1 Curvularia sp. IFB-Z10
AAGCGCTTGGCCACAGCATTGTGGCTGGTGAGTGGGGCGCAGTACATAAGTTAGGGGGTTGTGCACACCCACTGCCCAGGTGCCCAGGTCCGTAAGCCGTTTCGGAGTGAGCTAGGCTTGGTAGGAGATTGCCGTACATACATACTTGGACGTACATGCAGTGTCGACGACGGGTTGAGAGCAAGCGGCGATACTGCGTGCGTCGTCGTGCAGTAGGGAATGCACCGGCCACAGGGACAGGACAGGGACAGGACAGGAACCTGGCACGACGTTGGACTAAAAATACGTCGACACCCCGTCGGGCCCATCCGATTGTCTGCTAACACACTTTGGATGCCCGTTCCTGCCGAGGGCAGCCCTGGGCTAGCCGTCTTCGCTGCCTGCGCCCTCGCATCCCTGTTCGCTGTGGCTCATGGCTTAGGTAGGGCTCAGGGCTGCTGCGGGCGCCGTCCCGCTCTCTGTGAACGACACGACTGGTAAACTTTCCCACGACATTCACAACAAGCGCCCTCGCACTCCTGCGCCCACCACCCCCGTATCCTATCCACACCCGTCTGCGCCCTACTCGCCACCCCCACGCTCGCTCACCTGCCCTCTGCACCCTACATGATTGCGCCAGGACGCCCGCACCGAGAGTCCGACTGCTGAAGTCGGCGCTGATGCTGAGCTCGACGCCGTAAGCCAGATAGCACACTCCAATGTCCTACCCAGATCCCAACCACGGCCCAAGACACACCAACCAGCCAATACCTCTCCAAGACCTCAATCGCCCGCCTGATGATCTCGACGACCATGCGCCGCCGCAGGAGCAGCAACAGCAGCAGCAACATAGGCGGACGCTTAGCGACCGCGGACGGAACCTGCTCAGACACGCAGGCGCAAGAGCATCAGGACACATCCGAGATCCCCACTACTCTCCCATTGCCGACGTCTCGCCCAGCCCGACACGGCATGCAACCCGCCCGCACATCGACACCAACCTGACCTCCCCAAACCATGGCATACGGAGAGTCGACGACGACGATGCTGGCTCGCCCTTGGACGCGGGCGCGTTCCAGGCTGCTATCGGCTTTGGCGTAAGCATGCAGTTCCAGGGCGAGACGTCACCACCCGTTCCTACACCGGGCTCGCAAATGTCATACGCGCCCTACGAGCACGAGTCATATCTCCAACGATCAGTCTCAGAAGACCAGCAGGGCTACTTCTCGCCCACGTACGACGACACAGCCCGCCTCACAGATCCGCATAATCTCCAGCCCATAAGCGGAGGAGCCACCGCTCCCTCCACTCCCATGGAGCAAGGCCGATCGAGTTTCCAAAGCGTGCACTTTCTCAGTCCTGGAGACGCCTCGTTAGGCGCACGCCATGGCGACGACATCGGGCAGGTGGAGGCCGCGGCGGGCAACGGGAGAGACTCGAGAGGAAGGAGCCGGTCCCTGTCGCCTGGTCAATTTGGTTCGCCTCTGCATCGGGCTGGCACCATTATGCGGAACATGTCCCAGCGTGTTGTCAATGTCACCAACGACTCCGAGGTTGCAGAGCGCACAATACGCCGAAAGTCGACGGTGCGCCATGCCCGTCTGCTCGAACCCCCCCAGTTCCCCGCGCTGCCAGAATATGCCACTGATGGCCCTACCTCACCGGTTCCATCTACACCAGTAGAGAAACCCCCTTCACCCATTGCTTACCAACGGAAGCCGAGCTGGCAGCGCCCTCCCAATCCGTTGCGCGGCAAGAGTCTAGGCATCTTCCCTGCCGACAACAAGCTGAGGATGAAGTTGTGCGACCTCTTGGTGCATCCAGTCATCGAGCCGCTCCTTCTCGTACTCATCATCATCCAGACGGTACTCTTAGCCGTCGATGCCCGCACAAAGGCCAAGTACAACCCCGAGGCAAGGGATAAGTTTGCTACATTTGGTAGCATTGATTTCGCCCTGTTGGCTCTCTTTGTAGTATACACGCTCGAAACCATTGTCCGCATCATCGTATCTGGCTTCATCATCAACCCCGTCGAGTACAGTACCATCAATCGACAGATCGGACTAAAAGAGGCTGTCTTGACCAAAGCAGACCAACTATTTAGTGGTTTTCAGCGACAACCCTCCCAGAGGAAGAGCGGCGTCAACACCGGCCCTGCCCAGGAACCTCAGCAGCCTTCCGTACTTCGCTCCTTTACCACTGCACAAATGTACCCGGATGACGGCCCAATTGATGCACGCCAGCAACAGCGTATTCGCTTGGCACATCGCGCCTATCTTCGACACTCGTTCAACCGCGCTGATTTCGTTGCGGTGACTTCATATTGGATCGCATTCATTTTGGGTCTTTGGGACATAAACAACAGTAGAGTGATTCTTGTGTTCGAGATGTTGAGCTGTTTGCGAATTATTCGTCTTCTGAATCTCACCAGCGGTACTTCGGTAAGCTTGCAGTCGTGTTTTGCAGTTGCCACTCAAAGCTAACCATGTCAAAAGGTCATTCTCCGGAGTCTGAAGAAAGCTGCGCCTCTGCTGGTCAACGTAGCATTCTTAATTTGCTTCTTCTGGCTCCTTTTCTCGATAGTAGGTGTTCAGAGTTTCAAGTCAAGTCTCAGGAGAACCTGTGTATGGCAAGATCCACAAGGTATACGAAACTTTACAAACTCGAACCAATTCTGCGGTGGACACTTGCTCGATACCGCTGGTATCCATCCAGAAGGCTACATACCCGCTCCAGGTAGGCCCAGTGGGCCAGCAGACGGCAAAGGCTTCCTTTGTCCTAAGGGCTCGCTTTGCGTCGAGAGCGAGAATCCAAATAACGGCACGCAAAGCTTTGACAACATTCTCCAGTCGCTCGAGCTCGTCTTCGTCATCATGTCGTCCAACACCTGGTCTAGCTTGCTTTATACCGTGGCAAACACCGACTACCTGATTAGCTCTGTCTTCTTCATTGTCGGAATCATCATCTTGAGTTTGTGGCTCATCTCATTGCTGATTGCTGTCATTACCTCCTCTTTCCAAATCATCCGCGAAGAAAGCAAAACCAGTGCCTTTACCGGAGAGGAGATCAAAGAAGAGTCCGCCGATGACAGCAACGAGAAACAACGCGTCCCCACCCTCAAACATTTTTACGACAAAACAACATGGTTGTGGGTGGCTGTGATAGCATTCGGCCTAGTTGCTCAAATGATGAGAAGTGCCAATATGAGTGACTTTCGCCGGTCTTTCATCGACGCAGTAGAGATGATTGTCACTCTTATTCTGTTTTTGGAAATCCTTATCCGACTCGTTGTCGATTGGAGGAATTTCTTCAGGAGCAAGCGGAACATTACTGATCTTGTGATTGCCATCGTCACAGTAATCATTCAGCTGCCGGCTATCAAAGCTGCACACGACGGAAAAGCCTACGCTTGGTTGACCGTCTTTCAAATCATCCGTGTCTATCGCGTTGTCTTGGCTGTGCCCGTGACGCGAGATCTTATTGTGAGTCTTTTATTCCCAGTCTTCTGCACAAGCCCAATTAACCACGCCATCAGATGATTGTATTCGGAAACGCTGGCGGTCTGCTCAACCTTATTCTCTTCGTGTTTCTGCTCACCTTTCTGGCATCTATCTTTGCTTCTCAGCTGTTCCGGGGCGAAATTCCGGATGAAGATGACAGCGGAGAGCCAATCCAAGTACCCTTTTTCGATATCTACAACTCCTTCCTGGGCATGTATCAGATCTTCTCCAGCGAAAACTGGACCACGATTTTGTACAACGTTACCAACTACCAGAAGCCATTTGGCATAGCTTGGATTGGAGCGTCATTCTGTATTCTCTGGTTCATCTTTGCTAATTGTAAGTCCAACGGCCTTTGTATATGCAGAGACTTGTGCCCTAACCTCTTGCAGTCATCGTTCTGAACATGTTTATTGCTGTCATCCAGGAAAATTTTGACGTTTCTGAAGATGAGAAGCGCTTGCAGCAAGTTAAGGCATTTCTTCAGCAAAAAGAGGACGGCCTGACTTCTTCGACTGGGTATGTTTAAGAGTTGTTGTCAGAACTGAATTACCTGCTGACCATTTGTAGTAACCTATCACTTTCGTCCATTTTCAAGCTTGGCCAGGCACGCCGTCGAGATCCTCTAGATTATGGCCATGCCGCTACCGAAATGCTTCTCAAAGACGCAGTTGTTCGCGACTTCCTCGATGAAGGCAACGGCAATGAAAGCCCCCACGAAGAAGACCCTCGGCAAGGCATTCGTCCCACGAAGACCATGGTGGGATCCGGAACCATGTCAACTTTGTGGCAACGATTTCTGCGTCGCATCGTCCATCGCGAACCAAATCCTTTCTATGCTCCACTAGACTTTGGTCGTGCATATGAGGATCTTGATCCAAGAAGCATGGCGAAAGAGGTAGTTTCAGCAACGGAAAGACGTAAGAAGGCTCAGCGCGAGTACTTGCGGAACCACCCCAACTACAATGTATCTCTCTTCCTTTTCCGTGTCAACAATCCAATAAGGAAGTTTTGCCAGCGCGTTGTAGGCCCCGGCAGAGGCGGTGACCGCATTGAAGGTGTCGCGCCGTCGGTCCCCATCTGGTACGCATTTTCGGCATTCATCTATGCAGCAATCATCGCGATGGTACTGTTGGCCTGTATCACGACACCGCTGTATCAACGAGAGTACTTCATGCGTCACGAGTTCAGTGTCAAGAACTGGTTCGTGTGGGTGGACATGGGCTTTGCTATCCTTTTCAGCGCTGAGGCTCTCATAAAGGTCATCGCTGACGGTTTCTTCTGGACTCCAAATGCCTACTTTCGCGGCTCCTGGGGCTTCATTGATGGTGTCGTGCTGATCACTCTGTGGGTCAATGTTGGTACATCATTTCTAAATGAGGGCCAAGTCACTCGGACCGTGGGCGCCTTCAAAGCGTTGAGAGCTCTTCGTCTGCTCAACATCAGTGATAGCGCGCGCAATCACTTCCACTCACTTATCATTCGCAGCTGGTGGAAACTCTTCTCGGTAAGCAGAATTCCCACGTACGCATGGACTTTGCTGATGAATCGACCCAGGCTGCTTTTGTCTCGTTGAGTTTGTTGATCCCATTTGCCATCTATGGTCTGAACCTTTTCGTGGGCAGGATGCAGTCTTGCAACGACGACAACTTCCCCGCAGGCGCCAACCTTAAGGACTGCGTTGGAGAATACAACAGCTCGCCTTTCGAATGGGATGTCCTAGCCCCGCGCCAAGCTTCCAATCCCTATTACGATTTTGACAATTTTGGAGATTCTCTCTTCATCTTGTTTCAGATTGTATCTCAAGAAGGCTGGACGGACTGTATGTGGACTGCAATGAGCATCACCGGATTTTTCACACAACCGGAACCCAGAGCAGCTCAAGGCAATTCGGTCTACTTCATCATTTTCAACTTGCTTGGTGCCGTCTTCGTCTTGACCCTGTTTGTGTCCGTCTTTATGCGCAACTACACGGAACAAACCGGGGTTGCCTTCTTAACGACAGACCAGCGATCCTGGCTCGAGTTACGGAAGCTCCTCCGCCAAGTTTCTCCCTCCAAACGGCCATCATCAACGAAGCAACGAGAAAGCTGGGAAGAATGGTGTTACCGCCGAGCTGTTACCAAGACTGGGTACTGGCAAAGGTTCATCACCGGTGTCTTGATACTGCATCTCATGTTGCTCTGCTTGGAATGGTATCCAGGCTATGGTCCCTGGGAGACTGCCCGAGACTACATCTTCCTTGTCCTTACAGTTACTTTCATCGCAAACATAGTCATCCGGATCATCGGTCTCTCTTGGCACCGTTTCCGCAAGAGCGCTTGGGACATGTTCTCCATTTTTTCTGTGGCGGGAACTTTTGTGACTTCGATTCTTGTGCTGGCGAGAAACGACATCAGGATTTTTGTCCAGCTCCACAAACTCGGTCTTGTCTCGATTGCGCTGCTGCTCATTCCCCGGAACAACTCGCTTGACCAGTTGTTCAAGACAGCGGCGGCAAGTCTAGCATCCATTGGCAATCTTCTCGCCACATGGTTTGTGTTGTTCCTGGTATATGCCATTGCTCTCACGCAAACCTTTGGTCTCACTCGATTTGGGAAGAATGAAACTGGAAACATCAATTTCCGGACCGTGCCCAAAGCGCTCATCTTTCTCTTCGTCACGAGTGGAGGCGAAGGGTGGAACCAATTCATGGAAGACTTTGCAAGCGTCGACAAACCCTACTGTACAGTAGGAGACAAATACTTCAACAGCGACTGCGGCAGTCCGGAGTGGGCGCGGGCTCTCTTTATCAGCTGGAACATCCTGAGCATGTACATTTTTGTCAACTTGTTCGTCTCGTTGATCTACGAGAGTTTTTCATACGTCTACCAGCGGAGTAGTGGGCTGTCCGTCATTAGCAGAGAAGAGATTCGTCGCTTCAAGCAAGCGTGGGCAGAATTCGATCCTAACGGGACTGGCTACATCTCGAAGGATGTGTTCCCAAGACTCCTTGGAGTAAGTGTCCTATCTTGAAACGAAGCAACTCGACTAACTTTGATAGGAACTCTCTGGTATCTTTGAGATGCGCATATACGATGGTGATTTCACTATCGGTGCGCTCATCGACGAGTGCAGTGTGGCAAATCGGCGAGAGTCAAATCTGCCAGTGTCAGGCCACGAACCGACAAAAGAAATCGACATTGACAAACTAAACCGTCGGCTGGCACAACTGCCAGTGGCAGAGATTCGTCGCCGACGAAAGCGCATGAACACCTTCTACGAGGAGGTGAACGTATCGAGCGACCCGGACCGAGGCATTCAGTTCTCTTCATTGCTCATGATCTTGGCACATTACAAGGTCATCAACGACAATAAGAGCTTGAGGTACGTGTTGATAGCAACGTGTCACGTGTAATGTAAGAAAAAGGCTGACAAAAGTGCAGACTAGAAGAGTTCTTGAGACGTAGGGCTCGGCTCCAACGAGTGGAAGAAGCAGTTCGCCGCAACGTAGTAGTGGGCTTTTTCGACACGCTGTACTGGGCGCGACGGTTCCGCCGTGCCATGGAGCAAAAGAAACAGGGACGCATGGCGACAGTTCCGCAATTCACGGTTCCCGAAATCTTTATTGACGACGAAGACATTACCAATGCTCAACGGGGCAAGGCAACTGAGAGTCCTCTCTTCTCACCTCAAGACCTGCACGCTCCATCGCCGAGAAGCTCAGCTGGCGGTCCGCCAACGCTCCCGCATCTGCAATTCGATCAAAATCGGAGCAGAGCCAATTCAATCCAACAGTCACCGATTGGATCACCTACACGAGCAAGCACCCAGCCACCATCTCCCATGTCACCATCCGGTGGCGAGCCAGACTGGCAGTTTGCCTCTGCACTTAGTCGGCCACCAAGTCCACTTGACCCGGAGTCTGGGCAAGCGGATAATCGCAGCCGAGCGAACAGCTCAGTCAGCGCAGCCGATGTTTTGGAAGTGCTGGATAACTCGGTATGGGGAGAAAGTATCAGAAGAAGTTTCACACAAAAGAGGCGCAGCTAATTAGACGAGGAAGAAACATGTGTTTGCGGGGATAAAGGAAGGGGGGCAAGCCCGGTCTAGCAGCTGTATGTACAGCAGGCGTTGACCGTGATGATCAAAAAGGGGGACTCGGCGTTGGAATTGGGCGAAGGGGCTTGACAACTTGGCGAACTTGGGGGAGGTGGCGTTGCAGACACTCGGGACAGTAGTTGGTTGCGAAACGCGTTGCATAAAGGTCGAGAACGTATGCGAGCGGTATCAAGCCGACACATGGATACAAATAGCACCAAACCCGATCTACACGGGAAGGGGGCGTACTAGAACGGATAGGATGGGATGGAATGGGATTGGTCACAAAGCTGGTCTTGGTGTAGGTGTAATGGTGGCTGTGGTTGCGGTGGGGTGGGGCGTCGTGTTGTGGTGTGGGCTTTTGGCATTGCATAGCGTTGGCGTTGGAAGCGACTTACGACTAGACCTGGCGCGTTAGTTATTTTGAGAAAGAGTTCTATCTCATCTGATTTTTTTTATCTAACATGCGTGTGTATTCGAGTGACTGTGGTCAAACTCCAAGTACTGTCAAGGTGTTCTACTGTATGTAGAAATCGGCAGATACGATGGATGGATGGATGGCCTAATGCTCGCACATCTCTCCAAAGTTTGAGCCGTTATTTCACAGTCTCCTTCTCTCTCACCCCCTGCAGCTGGCCTGCGTCGTGGATGGGGGAAATTAGCCACAGTGGTATTACTACGAGCGAAAGTACCCCACAGCGATCGCGATTGTGATTGCGATAGCAGTAGCGTCTTGGTCAAGGACTAAGTAACAAAACCACAATGGACACGTCCCCTCAAGATGATAATATTGGAAGGGCCGGTCCAGGGTCCACAGCTTATTTCCCACAGCTGACATCTTTTTTGCCACCTTTTCTTTCTGAGGCCTCGAGGCAGCATGGACGACGAGTGACCTCTTCCGGTACGCTAATCGAGGCGAGTTGGTTGGCACATGGGCGTAAAGCAGGATAGACGCACGTCGTACCTGAAACGCCCCGTCCGCGCATGACCCATAAGCGCATTTGCCCGCGTGTGCTTTGGCAGGCGATAGACGAGCCACGGATGCGTCGAGCGCATTACAACGGCGTCTGGATTCGTAGCGTGACCGGCGCATGTGAAACGTTGGGCTGGCCGTCAGACAGCTCGGCAGCCCCGGTCTATGCCACATACGGCCACCATCGTGTGTCGCAGATTCTTGCGTCACAGCAGGCTAGGTGCGCGAACACGGGGTGGAGACGGTGCAGGCTTCATGTTGCTGTATGTGTGTGTGTGTGTGTGGGCTGTTCCCCCTTTTAACGGCTGGTTGGATGCAACGCCAGAAACAACAAGATGGGGTGCATTGTGTCTGAAGCCAGCTGGATTGGTGCATGTGCTCCGGTTCGAGCAGAGGCATCTGTGGTTTGCGCGGACTGGCTGAGTACAGGAAACTTACGTACAGTACTGTGACTGCTGAGCGTTCATGTGGGGCGCAGACTGCAAAGGCAGAAAAAAGGAGTACGCGCGTTGCAGCAAAAAAACGGACCCAGAACAAATATGAGGTTTAATGCGTCCTCCTGGCTCCCCCGCGTGCTATGGTTGTTGAAGTGGTCACCCATAGTGGTAGGTTGAGTAGGAGAGAGAGATAGAGAGGGAGAAGGGCAAATCCTGACTAGAGCGACTGGCCATGTAATCTCCCCTATCGATTGCAGGCCTCGCTGGAAATGAGCAAAGTAATCTGTCCGCGGCAACCAACAAACCCCTCGTCTCCTCGTCTCCTCGTCTCCTCGTCCCCTCGTTCCAACCGCCTTCCCGCTCGCTAGTTTCTGTGCCGGCGATCAAACATGGGCCACAACACCCCGGTCACTTGAAGCATCCGTTCCATGGTTTGACCTTCCTGGCACGCAACACGCACTGGCTCAACGCACAAGATGCGACACGACAGCCTGGACGGATCCGCCCCTCCGCTGCCTCTCAAAAGGCTGCTGCCATCTCGCTCTTTCCACCGCTGAATCATTCTTGCTCTCCTCCCTCTCCGACACATTCGTTCCTTGACCCTATTCTGTTTCTCTGTTGCTCTCGTAATACACGCAACGCAAACGCCACACAGCAAATCACCTTTTTTGAGCACAGTTTTTCCGTCTCGGTCGATTGCGCAAATCTACTCGAAACCCGGCTCCTTGTACCAAACTTTGTCCCGCGCTCTGGCCGCCGTCTTGTCATCCAACGTCATTTCCATCTTGACTCGCAAGCCGCTTGATTTCCCCGACCCAAGTCCGTGGTTGCCCTTGCCAACTCTATTATTATTACTACTATTTCATCGCCTTTGTGTCTTTTGCACCTCCCATCTCTTATTTTTTTTTATCATCGCCATCCTTTCGTAAAAGGACAGCGTGATCTCTTCTATAACGGACAGTCAATTCACTTTGGACCAACGACCCACGACACCGTTGCCACGCAAACACGGGATAAAAGTTCTTTGAGAGAACCATCACTTAAACAATAAACACCACCATCCGCCCAACATGCCTTCTTCTCCAAGCCGCACCAACCGCTTCCAATCCTTCACTCCTCTGCGCAGCACCTCGGGCTCCCTCCGCCGTCTCAAGACCGCCTTCAGCCCCACCCGCAACTCTCTGCGCTCTGCTTCGCCCTCGTCCATCATGACTGCCTCGTCCATGGCCTCTCCTCTCACCCGCAACTCGTCACCACACAGCCAGCGCTCCTCGTCCGGCTCCTCGTTGCTCGAGCTGCTCGCTGTCCGCCGCAAGCCCAGCGTGCTGGAATTCGAAATGGAAGAGGAGCGCCATCTGTTCGAGCAAGAGCTTGATGTCCTCGAGCCCCGCCCCAGCATCGGCCGTGGCTCCAGCGAGGTCCATGTCGTAGGCATCTTTGAGGTCTTGGACGGAAAGCGCTAACGTCTTTCCCGTCGGCAATTTTTTCTTCTTTCTTTCCTTGTTCCCGCTTTTCTATTTCTATTCTGGATTCTTAACGAGAGACGAGAAGAAAGAAGGAGAAGGAAAAACGTAGATGATGAGTTTTTGGACATTGGCGTTTTTCTGGGTTTGTTTTTTCTTTCTTATTCTCTTTCCATGGGGGAAAGTATGCGCAGGTTCTGCTTTGCCCGAGACCTTGTTTCTCGTCCGGCAACAGGAAAGAAGAGTCTCTTTTATTTTTACATTCTTGCTTGCTATGCAAGTCCCATTACTCGGCCCCCCCTTTTTGGGATACTTCGTCATCATCCCTGCTGAGCTGGTTTCTTTTTTTTCTCCTTGTCGCTTTTCTTGGTTGATCTCAAGCTGGTTTAAAGGCTTGTTTGCGGTGGGACTCTGCGTTACCGCACCGCACTGGGGCGTCTCGGTATACCCCTTCCCCCTCCACCACCTTCCCTACTGATGTAAAATTGGGTTGGGACATTGGGGGATCTCTTGGACGCATGAGATGGGAATCATCATTATGCTGGCTGGGTTTTTTCACGAAAAGATGAATAGATACTTTTTTTTTTTTTGAAAACTGCCTTTACCATCTCTTCTATCATCTTACTGTGATTATGTGTGCTGGTTTGTGAAGAGAGCATTTTCCATACTGTGTTGGAGATGTTGCACAGACTTGAAATCATGTCCAGAGAAGGAAGTATAGAAATAGATCAACTTTGCTTCTATTCCCATATACTCATCATAGCAAGCTCATGGAAAAAAAACCTAAGGCAAAACCCATTTGAGTATGATTCATATAATTTAACAGTCTTCGTAGCTGGCAGTTTTATCCTAGCACCGAGATCATGCAAAAGTAATAAAACGCCATTCCGATGCAATCCATCCACCTGAATTGATATACAAAAAATAGTGCGAGAGAAAAAAAAGAAAGAAAAGAGGACAAGATACAATCCCGCCTAATGCACGCCATTAACAGAGACTTGCAAGTTATCCAGCTCCTCCTTTCGCCTCCTGTACAGATCCTGCGCTTCTCTCTCCCTCCTCGTCACAAACTGCACCTCCTCGCGCAGACGCTCCAATCTGCGTTCTACAGCAGTCTGCTCATTGTACTGTGCTGTACGCGCCGTGTTGAGGTCATCTCTCGCCCTCTCTAGTGCTGCAAAAGCGCCCCCAATCTTCTCTCGTAGCAAAGCCGAGCGCTTGGCGTATCCAGCGTGATGTGTGGCAAGGCGCTTTTCAATCTTGTTCGCTCGTTCAGCCGCATCGATGATGGATTCTTGGGCCTTGTCAAAGGCTTCGACTATGAGTTGATGTTCGTCGATTTCGTCTTCTTCGTATCCTGCAATACCAGGGAGGATGGTGGAGCTGTGCAGCGTCGTCCATGACGTGTTTACAGCAGAGTAAAAGGCCTTCTTGTCCTTGTCTGTCGTCATGGCGAGCTCGAGAGCAAGCTCCATCTTGGCATTTCGGAGCGCTTCGTCTGACATTGACTCAACTCGTTGTACTGTACCGGTGACGCGACCGTTGCCAAACTTCCGCACGTCGTTCGCAATAAGCTTGGCCATCTCAATTTCGACTTCGCGTTCTACAGGATCAGATAGGTCGAGTGCGCGCTTCATCATAGCGTCAATATCAATCAGTGATGGCCTCGGGAGGAACTTCTGCACAACTTGGGTTTGTCGACCAAACTCTGCAGCCTCTTGTGCCTCGCGAGCTTCGCGAGCTCTCCGGTCGCGTTCAGCAGCGTCTTCCTCGCTAATCTCGACTTCCATCGGTTCAGCTTGCTCGTCAGGCAACTCAAACTCCCAGCTTTCTTCCTTGGGCTTCGGCAACGCAGCGAGCTTGCTCTTCAAATCTTGACGCTTGGCCTGTTCTCTCAATTTGATATCGCGAGGTGTCTGACCCACTAGTTGCATGCCGTCTTCCTCCCCATTTAAGCGCAGGGTATCTCGAGGTGTTCGCATCGGCGTGGCTCCTGGTCCCTGTCGCATTGGTGTGGCCCCTGCCCCGCCATTGGCTTGCCTGAAGGGTGTGGCCATCGGGTTCGGTGTTACAATCTGATGCCGTGAAGCCGATCCAGATAACGATATAGGTGCCTCGTCTTCTATGAGGTCTGGATTGTCTCCACCGAGCAGAGCGGACTGCGTCTCCGTCCGCATTCGAGCATTTCGCACTTCATTTGCAACATAGTCTTCTTCCTTGGGTGCCATTGGCGTTCGGATTGGCGTACTGCCAACCACATTCGAGTAGTCTCCGATCAGGCCCTGGGTTGCCATATTGTCACTACTTCCTGCAGCAACTGCGCGTTGGCCGGTCGCTCCCATCTTAACAATGTCCTCAAGTTCGGCCTCCCCAACCTGTGGAGCTGGCAGTACCAGTGCACGTCGCTTGCTGCTTTGTTCTGCCTCCCGTATCCTCTGCATCTGTGCAGCCTTTGCGTATGACGCTGCGAGGCCTCCCGATTTCTCTTCTTTCTTCTTCTTCCGGTCACCCCCGCCGTCCTCCTGCGCTTCCATCTTCCTCTTGTTCGCAAGTTGTTGTTTTCGCGGGTCGAAGGCTTCCCGTTGTTTCTCGTTGAGCTCAATTTCTTCGGTGGTGTCGAAGAAGCCAGCGGGGACTTCTTTCTCGAGAGGTACGTCGGCGTTGTAGTCGATATGGTTACCCTTCTTTGGGGTGATCTTGATGTTGATACCAGCTGCTTTAAGCTCCCGGCGCTTCTGGAGCAAAGCAAGCCTCCTCGATTCCTCCAGTTGTCTTTCGCGAGCCTTTCGCTTGGCCTTCTTGCCGCTGACGTTGGACAAACGCGCCCGCGCCTCTCTGTTAGCAACATGGTTAGTTTTGGTAGATGTGCAGAGTTTAGGGGTGCATACGATAACATCTCTTTATCTTCGTCCTCTAGGTCCACAGCATCTGGTCTAGCAGGACGACTTTCTGCATAGGCGTCGACCTCACCGGGGCGCAGGCGTCGAACATCATCTGCTGACGGCGCAGCTGTATCTCCGCCCTCTGGACCTGCGAGTCCCAGATCACCAGACTCCCGTGCCTCTTGTTCATCCAACAGCTTTTGATAGCGTTCGAGACACTGTGTTGCTGTCCGTCCGACGATGGGCGCAATCGTGCGCCATTGAGTTGGTAGGAGTTTCGCCATGGTCAAGAGCTTCTCGTCCGACTCGCGATCCCATTCGGTTTTGCGGATCGACGGATCCAACCATTCCTGCCATCTTGACTGTTTCGTGTCAGTATTCTAGCGACAGCTAATCTCTAGGATGAAAGCGCGTACCTTGCATTGCTTCGCGCTCTTCTTTGCTAGCAGAGAGGCGCACCGTGACCACTGGTTCAGCCCATATTTGCTGATGGCAGCCTTCAGAACCTCGTCCTCGACATTCGACCAGGAAGATGTGACGACCATTTTGGATGATTCACAGGAATCGGGGGAAAGGCGCGTGCAGTGGAATGCGACCGCGAGGAACTCAAAGTTCAGAGGGCTGCAGGCGCTAGCGTCTTGGCAAAACCAGGCATCTGCATAGCAGAACGAGCAGCATGGCACTTGGACATATCAACATGAAATTTGCAGTTTGTGAATCATAAGGTATGAAAGCCAGTACTTTAATAAGGAGGGTTATTGGACATACAATCTGTTTGCTTCACGTGTGTTTTCGCCTTGACCTCCTGTGCGCGCATGGCGAACGTGGTCACAGTGACGTAAAGCCACCATCGCTGTCTTTACCTCGCTGCAATCTCACTTCCTTTCCACTAATCCATCACCCAAACATGACACCTTTGCGCCAAATTCCTCGCCGTTTTCCTATTCTTTCTTCTAACACACAATGTTCACATTTGCTTATACGGCCGAAACTCTCCTCACTGAGGTGTTACTCAGACACAAGCTCCAAGGGTACGAACACGAATACAGTCAGTGGCGATTCTCAGAAGCCAGATGCTGGACCTTCTGAAGCGGCGAAGCCCAAGAGGAAAACGCAAGCGGAGCTTGATGCGGAGGTGATGGAAAAATTGCAAGGGCATGACAGTGAGGGAGGAGCAGCTGGTGTCGAATACGAAGATGGGAAACCAGCGTCTATGAAAAGAAGCGTACGGAACAACATGTTCAGGTACATCTGACGCGGACAGGCGTTTTGCTTTGATATCATGATCTGGAGTGTTTGCCTTGGTCTGGTTAGAAGGTAAATGCTTTTTGGAGCAAGAGTTGCTTTCCAATGCGCTGACTTCGATAGGTCTATTTTCCCCTAATGCTGCTGTATCACTGGATTTGGAGTCACCAACAAGAAAGCAACCAATGAAATTGAACAAGAAACATTAAAACTTGGCTACCATCACACCCAGTATATTCTTTTGATATGTGCCAAGCCAAACACTACAAACCATCTGATACCTGAACGATGCTCTAGCTGTACTTTCGTGGTTTTCTTTACACAATCAAAGATATCCAATCAGACTGAGTTATACTTTCTCTTATTTTCTACTATCGCACAGGGCGAACGCGTCTATCGTATTGCAGCTACTTTTTTGGCATTCCTTTGGTCTTTCTACCATATTCTTGCAGGGGACGATGTATTACCCAGATGCTGTAGTCTGAACACAGCAGTTTTATCACGATATTGCAAGATGATGTTTTCAAGTCAAACCCGTGCCCCACGTGAACACGCGATGACTAGGCTAACCCAATATGTACTACTGTCCCTAGAGCTCTATGGGTCCACTTAGTTCAACGCTGACAACATACTATTACCACCGTCCTTTCTCGCTTTCAGGTTTAACAGTAAGTCATTTCGGACCCTTAAAGTTAAGGATGGGTGGTGATAGCAGACCGAAGAAAAAGCGAAGAGGCGGACCGCGGAGCAGAACTGGTATGTGTCACTGATATCGATGATGGTACCGTTCAAAGACTAACTGTACTTATCAAGGGTGGTTCGTATGCTACTTCTGAAATTCTGATGTGCGCTGTGCTGATTTGGTTATTTTAGCGCTACGTGCAAACGTCGGCACACCCGCTGCGACGAGAAAAGACCTATCTGTGGAAATTGTGAACGTCTAAAACTCGAATGCGAGCAGCCAGAAGATAGCTGGGTTATCACCTCCGCCAATCCATCCATAGATGAGGTGAATCAGGATGCGCCCTCACTTGTTGACGTTTTTAAGCTGCGTATGAATGATCTGGATCTGCCCGAAGATCAATCGCCAACGCAAAGCTACATACCGGTGAATGTATCACCAGCGGGATCGGCCGGACGGAATAGTCCAAAACCAAAAATACGATTGACCTCAGAAAGCGCCTTTCTCTTGCAGACATACGTACGCACCGTTGCTACTTGGATGGATATATTCGATCATGGTTCTACCTACCAGCACAAAGTCCCGCAGCTTGTCCTAGCATCACCACTGTTGTTTCATTGTGTGTGTGCATTCACGGCCAATCATCTGGCTCTATCAAATTCCAGTCATAATCCATCGTGGGAAGTTTGCGCCGTAAGGCACTACGGTGAGGCTTTGCGTCTACTAATCGAGGCTCTAAGTATGCCAGCACACGAGCATGCGTTAACAGCAAGTATGCTGCTGTTGAGCTATGAAATTCACGGTGCGCTACGGTCAGAGGATTATCGGAGGCACTACCTTGGCCTTGTGAGCCTTGTCAAATCACGGCGCATCACTGCGCAGTCGACTGGAACTGATCTTGCCAACTTTTGGATTTATGTTCGACATGAGATTGTCGTTGCTATGGCCAGTGAGCGGCCATTGATGTTCAACCCTGCTGAATGGGAAGTCTCATGGGTAGAGGGTGAGACAAGGGAGGATGTCCTCGGAAACCATGTTCTTTGGATATTAGCAAGAGTGATCAATCTTGTCTTCGGACCAGACGGTAACAACAAAGAAGCTGGTAAAACACAACGGCAAGACTTCCTGCATGAGATTGAGATATGGCGAAGAGGGCTCTCTGAAACCTTCGTCGGAATTCCATACGGGGAAAAAGATGATGATGGTTTCTGTAAAGTGTATTTTCCGGTTGCTGCGGCGGCGGCAGCGGCCTTCTGTACGATCGTGCTTGCCACTGATAGTTGCTCAAGACATGCTGATCTTTTCAGGGTACCATATCGCGCATATTCTACTTTATGCAGAACCAGTGTTGCAGGATGACGCCTACATTCCCCTGATACAGGAGCAGGCTATCAAAGTTACTGACATAGCCATTTCAGATTTTCCTCCATCCTTGATGGTATTCTCTACTCATGGGTTGTTTTATGGTACGTGTATGATTACTGCTCTGAGCATAAGAGATCAAGTCTTAATTTGTTCATTAAGACTAACGATACGAGAATGCAGCGGCCAAACATATCCAGGGAATCTCGCGAAAAGCCCGCATATGGAATGTTTTGAACGAAGTCGAAACACAAACCGGCTACAACACGAGAACTACGGTCAAGCTTCTCCAATCACTTGTCGAACAAGACGCGCATCACTAAATCAATACATACCATATATAATTCTCTATCCACCATGTGTTACCTTTGTCTTGTGTTTTGAGTAGGAACGCTGCGCAAATTAACATCATCGACGCTGTGTATGGTAACTACAATAAGAGCACAGCCGTTATCTGAAATTCCAGGTTCCAGATCCGGTAGCTGGAGCGCTCTTTGTCAGATGGGCCATCATTAACGATCCCTATGCAGCTTGTTGCAAGGCTTGAAGAAGCCCAATTTCAACCTTGCAAAACAGCTGGAGCTGTGTTACACACCCACCAGTCTCCAAAATGCCGAACATTGCATGTGGAGAATTCAGAACGATGGAAGGGAAAGGCGAGAAGCTCGGAACGTTCTTGGAACTCATGAAGATTCCATAAAAGTAGCTTCGGGAGAGTGCCAACAACCGTAGAAAGAGCATTCTAGAGACGTAATAAAGACCGCAATGGGCCGCATAAGGCGTCCATTGGTGGCGGCGGTGGTGAGGGTAATAGCCCCTTTCCTGATATACAACATACGCCATATCGAACACGAGACTACAGCTGCATCAGTCTGCAGTGTTCGGTCCGCATTGAGGAGATGGAGCGGCGATCACCCGGTTTTACAGCCCAATCCGGCTTATAGAAGCGATACAGCATTCATCGGGTGGTTGTTTCCGTTTCCTGTGCGCCTTTTTGGCCCCCAGGCATCGCTACGCACCCTAGCGCCCCTGTACGGTTAGTAGAGTTTCGCTTGTTTGCGAGGCTTATTGGTTATTGCTATAGTAGATGGAGGCGCATGTACATGTGTATATGGATATATGGAGCCGCTTACATCGTTCCGTTTGTTCTTCCGATCCCTGCCTAGAGACCTTAATCCTCTCGTTTCTACAAGAAGCCTACCGACGTTGAATCTCCATATCCTCGTTCAAAACTAGTCGATCGCGCATATAAGTGGCTACACTGGCCGACATAGCTAGCTACCATGGAACCAATCAGTATAGCAGTTGCATGCATCTCCATGACCTCAGGTATATTGAATAGTCTTGTGAAAGCACAGGAGATATGTATCCGGTTTAAGGACGCCGAGACCAAAATCTTAGTTCTCAAAGCCACCGTACTGAACACAAGAGCTTGCTTGCAGAGAATACAGAACTACCCACGAGGAGCAACATCAGATGACCGAATTTCTTTCGACAATAGTCTTGAGGTCATCCGGAGGACTCTTGTGGAACTACATGAGAAACTGGTTAGACAGGACGGGGCAACAAAAATTCGATCGCACTTTCGCCAGTTTTTTGACGCTCCTGAGATTGAGGTGTACACGCAGAGGTTGGATGTGCACTGGTCTAGTTTGACTAGATTGATAACAAGCATAGAGAGGTAACACAGTAAAGATAGCCATTCCAAAGGAGTGCCATGCTGACGGTGGTTGAAGGTCATTCCCTGCACAATCGCGTACTGCCTATCATGCAGAACGGGAGGCAGAACGGCCAGTGGCACCGGTCGTCACTTTGCCTTTTGCACCAATAGAGCGAGACCTTCTCAAAGTCACGAAAACCAGGCTTCTTTTTCGACTGCCTAAATTGGCGCAAAAACTCATGGCTGCGGCTGAGAATGGTGATATTGCAGAAATAGAAAAGTCGATTCGCGCTGGTACCAATGTCAACTACGAGACAGAGGGAGAGAGAATGACCGCTGCTCATGTTGCAAGTTCATTCGGTCGGATCTCGTCTTTGAGGTTATTAGTAGAGAATGGTGCCAACCTTCGTCATACTACAAAAGATGGACACACAGTCCTCCACAAAGCAGCTATAGCGAACAGGCCCGAGATTGTGCAGTTTCTTGTTGATAAGGGGGTCTCGGTGGACGTTCAAGACCTTCACGGCAGGACTCCGTTATGCTACGGCTCCGACGAGGTTGCTGCCATTTTACTCAGGGCCGATGCAAACCCTAGGATTGCCGACTCGACCCGCCGTAGTCCAATTCACCATGCGGTGTCTGCATGTGATGTAGCCAAAATGAGGGTATTACTACGCCACGATCGAACTCTAGCCTACAGCAAAGACAACGCAGGAATCACTCCACCTTGGCTCGCATGCCAAAGCTATTCAGATTTCGACGTCTCAGCCGCCGTCGAGGTTTTGCATACCTTGAGAAACTTTGAAATCGATTTGGCCTCACCCTGGCCAGATGATACGCGAAGAACACTCTTACATCTTGCTGTGGAGCAGGGAAGTATCGAGTTGTTACGATTTCTCATCAAGTGCGGTGCTTATCTGAACGCTTCTGGACCGCAGGGAGCAACGCCGTTACATTTCGCTGTCGAATTCAACCGAGCTGACTGTCTCACCTTATTGCTTGAAAGTGGCGCCAACTGGAAAGCTGGCGACAACCGAGGTCGAACGGCCTTGCATATCGCTTGTCAACTCTCTTCTCTACCCATGGTCAGTGTCTTTCTCGATCAAAAGAACGCATCTGGACTTCACAAACTCGTTGACAAGGACGGCGAAACCCCTCTATTTCACGTCATATGTATGTCCGAGGCAGCAGCTTTGCTTGTTCGGACTGAACCGAAGCTCTTGCACACCCGAAATCAACTAGGCATGAGCCCATTGCATGGGGCAGTGAGGTATGCGTCATCGCAGGTTGTGCAGACTTTGCTCAAGCTCGGCATTGACATGGGCGTGACTGACACCCAAGGATGGACGCCGCTCCGGCACCTCTGTTCAGACGAAGACGGTTGGCTTCGCGAACATCAGAACACTCGCAAAGACCGGTTTGAGATTCTCGACTGTCTTCTTTCACCCGTGCTGACTGCTCCTTCGTCGGCTTGCACAAAAGCAGTCAGCTCTTGGAAAAACCAGGAGCTGAAGAATGCTGTTCTAACATTTTTCAAGATGAAGGCTCAAGCTCGTGGGGCGAAGCTCATCCTAGGAGCGGCTGCTTGTCTATCATCACCGTTTACGGGTCCTTGGGCACTCGCTGCTGCAGGCTGGGCATGGGGTCTGTCACCCGTTATCACAGCGGTCGGTACAGGTGTTGTTGGAATCGGGATAGCTGGTGCAACAGGAGTCGTGAAACAGCCCCCAGCTCCCAACAACAGGCGTTATGGACGGCGTTAGGCGAACATCTGAGTAACGGATGAATGAATGAAGAACAAGGACGTCATGGCTGTTCAGAAATGATCGTATACCAATCATCCAGCGCTATCATCGCCTATGATATCACGTGACGATCACGCTCGAGTAAAGAAGCCTACGTATGTTTTTTGAGCATCGGCGCCCCACTAGACAGTAGACAGACTGGGCTTAGCTTAACAGAGCCGTGAGAGAGCGTGAACACTGCCGGATACACTAAAATGAAACGTGAAGCTACCAAACTAGAGAGATGGCCACTGCAGTCCACCGCAGACCACCGCAGACCACCGCAGACCGAGCGAAGATATGCGCATGGTTCTTCAAATAAATGGATTCAAGGATGTCTTACCAAGCTATTCTTTTTTCCTTGGAAAAATACGTGGCGTCGATGCTGATGTAATGTTTGATGGGTCAGACGTGGGACACACGCGCCCTCAGGCGGGCGAGAAAGCGGGTCTTGGCATTTACTACTGCCTGCGCTAAACAACTCACACCGACCCTTGCCCGCTCTTCACCTCAACCACGTTGTTGACATCTCTTCAACTTTGGCTTCTTTGCTTTGCGTAAACACTTGTGTATTGTTGACGAATGTTGGTCGTTTCTTCGAGTTGAGTAAGGCATGTCCTCCACCCGCAAACCCCCCTTGTCATAGCAAACAATACAACCAGCCGCTGTGAAACGCGAACTCGGTGAGATGGCTGGAGTTGGATTCTCTACTTCCTTCCGCTGGCTTGGTCGAGGACGAAGTGAAGAACATTATTCGCGGCCCGTGAGAAACCTTGATTCTCCGCAGGAGCAACTGCAAAACGCGCTGTCTCAGACAAATCACTCAGCTTCATGAGAACAGTAAAATTCAACAGGCCGACACCATCCATAACCGTTTGCCTCTATTCCATACAAATCGGCTGAGCGTGGAATCTGCTTGGTTTTCAACCCAGCCTTCATCCGACAATAACCTTCTGGGATACTGACGCCGGCCAGAATGGATCCTTTCAGGTATCGTAAGGCATATGAGGCAATGCTACATACAACACAACTCATTGAGGATCGGTTGAGACAAGACTTTGAGCCGAGGGAAGAAACCAGCACTGAGAATGAAGCACCGAAAGCTGCTGTTCTGGGACAAGACCCTGATAGCATGGATTGGACACCAACAGAGTCGGTCACTCCACCTCCGGAATGCGGACCGCCACCAACTTTGTCTAAGAAGATGCGACACCTTCTGCCTGGTGGCGGTGAGGGCGATCTACAAGCTAAAGACACGAGCGAGAATGCAGTGCTCCTTCACAAAACGAAAGAGGGCAAGATCATGGATGAATGTATTGACAAGTTGGTCCATGATCTACCGGATGTCTTGAGCTATCAAAAATCGCTGTCTTTTACCCCCTCCACGATCGAGGTACCCAAGGACTTTGGCCTGCAGCTAAGCATTTCGATAAATCATCATCTTGCTCAGATAGCCGACCGCAAAGCGCTGGAGAAGTACCGGAGGCTTCTCGGCCATCGCAAAGAGCATTCGAAGAAGAAGGCCGTGAGGCTTGGGTTCGACCCAGTTGATTTGATCAAGAAGCGAGCTGTGGCCTTTGGAGAGAATGAATCAACACCAGTATGTACGCTCGATAACGACATTCATCCAATATTCCGTTTGGAAAACTGGCATGGCTGTCCAGATGGGATTTATGAGGTGATGAAACCAGCTTTGCAGCTCGCCACATTGCTGTTGACATCACGAGCAACGGCTCACTTCTGGCATACCCTCGTTTTTGGGAAGCGAGAGCGTTGCCAAGAAACTTCAGCAGCGTATGGTCAACCATGCTTTCGTATCAAGGAAGACGTAGCGTGGTCTGAGGAGCGCGACACAATATTCAACAACTTTCTACGCAACCAGGTCGACACGTTGCACTTCTACTTTCATCACGACCCTTTACCACCAGAGACTGCATATGCGTCAATGGGTTTGGTCAAGGATTACAAGAATGGCCTGATGCGGAAGATCAACCACAAATGTCATACCAGTCGTATCTGCTTACACTCAGACTTTTATACTACCGCGAAAAAGCTCAGCTTACTACGATATCGAGAACCAGCCATGGTATTGCGATACAACATGTTCTTGGCCACGTGTTTGGCGCACGAAGTAGCTCATTTCTGCGAAGTTTCCGGACCGCATCACGACCATCCCCTACTTTCTGAGCCAGAAGTCTTCTTTGGCGATAACATGTGGACAGAAAGTGGCATCTCCTTCGAATTGAAGATCTTTGGTGGTCGCATACATCCGCTGTCTAGCCGGATTGATTGTAAATTCGGATTAGCTTGTCTCGACTACCCGCTCAAGGAGCTCTACGACAAGGACGACAACGTCCTGTATACTTTACCAATGGAGTATATTCTCGAGCTTCAACAAAAAGAGACGTGGGAACAGGACTTCAGCGAGGCCGGCAACGATGTCTTCTTCGTCCCTCGCACCGGTGGCAGATCGATAGAGATTAACGGTACCAATCTCATGATATGGGAAGACGAAAACGATGCGGATATATCAGATCACATCGACAACGAAGACACGGAATGGATGCGCATGGACGATGGCTCGATCGCAAGGAATCCAAAAGCCAGCAATCGCAAGTCACAGCGTCAGCCTGTGGTACCACGATGGAATCCATACAACAACCATAAGAGGAAGAATGTCGTTGAAGCAAAAGCACCGTGTGTCTCTAAAGAAGTGATTGAGATTAATGAAGAGGGAGAAAAAGAATCACAGCATTTAGAGCCTCCTCAAGATGTAGAGGCTGGTAAAGGTGGTTCAGACCAAGACATGATTTGAGGTTACTTTCTAGTCCTTTCTTGGGTCTTACAGGAAATACCATGGCGAGGCGAATGAAAGGGAGGAACTTTTGCATCTGCAACCACACTCACGCTTGGATACCATTGCATCTGCGAAAAGCGCCGTTATCTCAGGGTTTGGATTATCGTAGGATGATTATAAGTTAGCCTAAAGCATTTGTGCATGATCAAGTAGACTATATTGGTTGTTTATCTCGAAGCTCTGGTCTTGTGTTATGTGACAACTCGTCCACCTAGATACCGGGAGAGGATGAAGGAAAGGCGGGCTTGGCCTTTTTCGAGCTAGCGCTACGTGTTCGCTTAGGCAGCGTGAATCTTGGCAGAGTCACGGAATCCGAATTCTGCTTCCTGACAACGACGGACGCCCAACATTAGCATTCCCGCCGAGCCCTCTCCACGACGTACACCTCCGACTCAACGATGGCGGACACTCAGAAAGATGCGCTGTTCAAGACAGTGCAGATCGACGCCCTGGTATGTAGGAAAAGCGCAGAAGTAGCACCCCACTGTGCGCCCCGCCATTGTGCCATCGACATCAACATCAATATGAACATGCTTTTCGATACGCCTGTTGAATGTATAAGGGGCTAACTTTGGCTCTCAGGTTGCGATCAAGATTGCCACTGCAAGCGGCAAGTCCTTCCCTTCAATCGCGACCGGTAGCATAGTCGGCATGGAGAAGAACGGGGTCCTGGAGATCACAAACTCTTTCCCCTTCCCCGACGTATCCCCCGCACAGGCCGATGGACAAAACGAGACGGCCGCAAACCTCGCCGCAGCCGCTCCCCGCGCCAAACAGAACATCGCCTACAGTAACGAGATGATCAAGTTCCTCCGTGAAGTCAACGTGGACGCAAACAACGTGGGCTGGTATACTAGCACGAGCATGGGCAACTTTGTCAACCTGAACACCATCGAGAACCAATACTTCTACCAGAGCCAGCCCAACGAGAGGACTGTCGCTTTGGTCTACGATGTGAGCAGGAGCTCGCAGGGTACTCTAAACCTGCGCGCATACAGGCTGTCGCCTTCATTCATAACAGCGTACAAGGAGGGCAAGTTCACGACTGAAAGGTATGCATGCACAAGCGCGCGGCCTGGGAGTGAAGCTAACGACTACAGTCTGCAAAAGAGCAGTCTCCGCTACCACGATATCCTGGTCGAGCTTCCCGTAACTATTCACAACTCGCATCTCCTCACCTCCCTCCTCCACCAACTGCCTTCGAGCGCACCAAAGGAGGAGCTCAAGTTCCCGCCCAACCTAGCTGCCCTGCAGCAAGACCCCAACATCCCCCAGCCACCCCTCTTCCCGAACTACGACTCGCTTGATCTCTCCATCGACCCCTTCCTCGAGAAGACGTGCGACCTGCTCCTTGAGAGCATAGAGAACCACCACACGGAGATCAACAACTACCAATACTACCAGCGCTCCCTCGCTCGTGAGCAGGCCAAGATTACTGCCTGGCAACAGAAGCGCAAGGCAGAGAATGCTGCACGCACTGCTTCCAAACAGGCTCTCCTTCCAGAAGACGAATGGCAAAGGCTGTTCAAGCTGCCCCAGGAGCCTAGCAGACTGGAGACGCTCCTCAACTCGAGGCAGGTCGAGCAGTACTCCAGACAAGTGGACGGCTTCACTGCGGGCGTCACTTCCAAGATGTTTGCTGTCAAGAGCAATTTGCTGCCTGGCGAGTAAATTGTGGTAGTTCTGATTGTGTTTCATGATAATGCTTCTCTTCGTCACGGCATGGGCATGGCGTTGCGGGTTAGCGGTCCCTTTGATGGGACTGGGTTTGATCTTTTAGATGGAAGGAAAACAGTGGATATGCAAGGAGACATTTGTAGCGATTTGCTTGAGTGTCGAGATGACAAAAGTTCCCAGTGCTGCAAAAGCGTTGAAGCTCAAACACTGCTCGGCCAGGCGGCGGCTGGATGCTGTGTTAGGCGCGTGGAACGACGACTGCCACATACAGTGCTGAATCAGACAAATAAGCAATCAACACACTTTCGCGACATGGACCAAGTGCCCTGCATTGTGAAGCGCGTATCTTTGGTAGTCATACATACTCAGCGGCACCGGGCGGCAAGCCGGACACCGGGAACTATCGGTGGAGCTGCCTCTCTCACGAAAACGGCTTGGGCTAAAGCAGCGTCCAACACCGGCGCCATCATGCAACAAGCCTCCTCGCCTGTCCTCCAGCAGCAGCTTCGACTGCACTCAGAGTCCCTTCAAACACTTCACCAGCCTCCTGACGGAACGCTCTACCCCCACCATCAAGGGCTGTCCGAGCTCCAGAACCTCAACAACAACGATGTATACCAACAACAATACGCCCTGAGCAGACCGCCCCAACCACAGCCGCCGTTACATGGGTTGCCAGTACACTTTGACCAGCGTGGGTTGCCACCTACTGGCTCATATCCACCATTTCCGGCGGCGAGCTACCAACAGCATGTTACGAGTCCGCGATTTATAGATGCGCCCCCTCCCCCGCTACAAGAACACGCCCAACACTACCATGCCTCTCCAACCCAGACGGTACAAAGACCAATTCAGCAGCTTCCCTTCCCGCCACCCGCACCACCTGTGCTTCCGACGACGCACCCCCTGCCACAGCATGTTGAGCAGGGACCTCCCCAGCAACAGCAACACGAAGGGCGCGACGGGTACGTTCATACTGGCTCCGGCGCTTCAAGCCGTGCTAGAGAGCTTCGTGCGCACATCAGTAGTCAGTGCACTGCATGAAAGCTATACAAGCTCCTTTAGCACGTCCGGAGGCGCATCCTGCTATCTCGTAGGACATATACTGATTGATGACAGGGATGATGCCCCGTTTTCGAATCATGGTCAATTTCAAGGGCTCAAGCTTGTTCCGAATCCACCAAATCTCGAAGAATGGAGGCAGAAGCTGTTCCACGTGGATGAAATGATCACGTTGACCGAGGAGGAGTAAGATTCCCAACGCCCATTGCCAGTATTGCTTTCTAAGTCAACTCTAGATTTCAAACGTACTTCCCACACATCGATAACATTTACTCGCATCGCTCGACCCAGAAACATAAACGCAAGCGCTTTGTATCACATTACTGGGACTGTCGGCTGAAGGGGCGTCCGCCAGGAACCAAGAAGTCTACGGATCCAGACAAGAAAAAGCGAAAGAGAATTGCGCGAGAGCGGGATTTGTGCGACGTGAAGATCAAAATCACGGAGTTTTTTGATCGGCAAGAGTATGAGGAACAGCTAGGACAACGGCCGCCTGGCACAGAGAATGATCCACCAAGTTCGATACCAACACATGCACCAGTAAACCCGGGCCAAGTGGGAGGCCAGAATCAGACGCCAAATCCACAGTTCTTCGGACAAGGTCCTTTACTGCCACAACAGCCAGCTGGAGGCTGGGACATGCCTCCGACCATTGGTGGTGAGCCGGAGATGAATATGCAGCAATACATCTCTCAGCCCAGTCCTCCACCCCAAAAGTTTTACACGTTTCAAAGAGTGAACGGGAACGGTGGAAATGGCAAAGGCGATGGCATTGCTGGGCCGCACAAACATACTCTCGAAGAGAGCGATCGAGTAAAGAAGAACAGCGTCATCAGATGGCAGATGAAAGTAGACAAAGACGATAAAAAGAAATCACAGGTAAGGGTCTCACTCTCATTCTGTACTACACTTTACTTTCCGAGCCTATTGACCTGTCTGGTCATGGTGGTGCGCAAAGGCGATCCACCATGCCAGCAAATCGAGTGCATACGTCATCTTGATCCTGGCTAAAGAAGCCCTCCACCTCATCACTTTATATGTGCGGTTTTGCGCGGTTTTTGAACCCACCTGCATTCTTGCCCGATACTTTTCACAAAACACTCCCCGTGGTACTTTAGCACACCGCTGATGCCCTCTATTTTCAACTCTATTTGTACTATTCCTCGTTACACCCGACCACTCTGCACTAGTCGTTCTATATTCCCTCAAGTTGTTTCTTATCGATTCACTACTACACCTGTACGACATAAAATGACCGATACCAATCAGGGCGGAGATTCTTCGAAGAAGACATATCATAAAAAGGCCACTGGCAATGCTTTGACGACTGTGAAAAATCATTCAAAAGAAGACGATCTGAAGCTATACGGCAGCGCATTTTGGTAAGTCTTGAATCGAAACCCGAAAACCCAGCGAGATAACTGGATGACGTCATACCGCGATGCTAACATGATCGAAGTCCTTTCGTGCAGCGCGTGTGGATATCACTAGAGCACAAGCAAATACCCTATCAGTACATTGAAGTCGATCCTTACAAGAAGCCACAAAGTCTTCTTGACGTCAATCCACGTGGTTTGGTACCTGCACTTAGACATGGCCCAACATGGTCAACCCATGAGTCCACCGTGATTATGGAGTACCTTGAAGACCTCCAGGTTGGATCGCCTCTCCTTCCTCCTGATGCTCAGACACGCGCTACATCACGACTCTGGTCTGACCATATCAACCGCCACATCATCCCGTGCTTCTACAAGCTCCTTCAAGCTCAGGACCAAAGCGATCAAGTCTCCCACGCCACTGAACTTCGTAATCAGATCGAAAAGCTCGTCGATGCTGCAGATCCTGCAGGGCCTTTCTTCCTTGGTCCTCAGATCTCTTTCGTAGACGTGCAGATCGCACCTTGGATTATCAGGTTACGAAGAGTACTAGGTCCATATAGGGGATGGCCAGAGGCTGAGGTAGGGACCAGGTGGAGACGATGGATCGATGCGATTGAAGCAGACAGGAGTGTGAAAATGACTACGAGTACGGACGACCTTTACCTGGATAGCTATGAGAGATATGCAGAAAACAGGCCAGGGACGAGTCAACTGGCAGATGCTGTCAACAGTGGAAGGGGATTGCCTTGAACGTGAGCGTCGGGCGTAAAGTGCAGCACGATACATGACGAAATTGGAATCGTTGTTTGTGGTCTGCCATAACTATACTTCATATAGCTGCTTGGGAAAAGCCTGGCTGATGCTGTTACGAACATAATGATATTTGTGTGGAGTCTAGATTCCATCTATGTGAGACTGTGTAATGTTGAAGGTCCTTTTCCATACCTGGTCCTGTCTTTCGCGTTTAGATTAAACAGTTTGTCCGAAAGCTCAATTGCAAGCACGATTGTCGTAACCTGAGCGTATCTCCCGTATGTAGGTACTGTTGTATGTCAGTGATGAGGGTTTTGTGGTATCGTCGCGTCGACCTGTTTACGTGGTTACTCTTTATTCTTTTAAACAACGAGATGCGTTACCTAGAAGCAAAAAGAAATTTATGTCTGAAAACAGCCTATAGAGAGAAAAGGATACCAGGAGCCGGTGAGATTTTTTTATGCTTCTGCAATGGCTGAATGCACCAGAATTCAATTAGATGTGAATATCGGAAACATGGGTTAGGCACGCGAGTGCTGAACAGCAGCCCACTAGCGCGTTGCAATGAGGGGCACCTGGGCAACCGCGGGGCAGCCCTTCATACAGCAAGCAATCTCAACACCAAATCACACCCTGTAACCTCTACAACTTTCGACTTTCAACCGCCAAGATGTTCAAAAAAGAGTTAGCTTCATACGCAGCCGCAGGTCCATAAGAAACAAGAAGCTAACCAAAGCGCAGTATAACCCCCGGCGCGAAATCCAAAGTAAAATCCAGCGCGCAACGCGGCATCCGCTCCAAAGTCCTCGAGGAATATCCAAAGTTAGAACCATATATTGAAGACATACTACCCAAGAAGGAGCAATTGGATCTCGTTAAGCTGTACGTTCAGTTAGTTTTTTTCTCCCTTTATCCGCACGAAGCAACACTTGAGCGAACTCTGAATACACAAAACGAACGAGGAGAATAAAAGATCCCCAAGAAAGAGCTAACAGCAGAATGCATCAGACCAGACCGCGTGTCTCTCTACACCTTGAACTCGACGCCACTGTTCTTCCAACACATGGACGACGCGCTCCTCCCTCACCTCACGCTCGTGCACAAATACCCGTTTGCGTTCAATCGGCTGCGCATCGACCGTGGCGCAATCCGCTTCGTACTCTCGGGTGCCACGCTCATGGCCCCAGGTCTCACATCGCCGGGTGGCCGTTTACCAGGCCCAGAACTGAGTGAAGAGGACAAGGAGAAGTATGGATCTGAAGACCTGAAGGAGGGCGCTGTAGTGGTGATTGAGGCCGAAGGCAAGGAGACGGCATGTATGGTTGGTGTACTTAAGATGAGCACAGAGGAGATGAAGAAGGTCAAGAAGGGCCAGGCGTGTGAGGCAGGTCATTATCTGGGAGATGGGCTCTGGGGACTGAAGTTGGACTGAAGGATCTGGAATGGAAGTGCTCATGCGATAGAAGCACGATAATTTGAGGTCTGGGATTGAAGCAGCAGAAAGCTGTGTACATGATCCTGGCTTAAGAGGCTGGATAGACCCAACAGCTAGCCACAATAGCCCTTCGAGGCTCGGCTTGGGATCGAATGAACCCTGGGACCGTGTCCAGGTGATACAAGTGACAATAGTAATAGCCTTCTAGCAGGGAACAGGAGACAACTAGCGCTAGCGAATATGGTATCATTTATTTCATCGTGAATTATGCTCCATGGTACTTCTGCTATCTTTCATGCACTGGTCGACAACTTATTGGGAGCCACCTCCTGCTCCACGACCAGCACCAGCGCCTCCGCCTCCGCCCATGAAGTTCCGGGCCCTATTATTTTGTTAGCTATGACAACGTTTGTTCCTAGGGGCTTCACTTACATCTCGGCTATGCTCGGATCGTTCATGAGATCCGAAATGTTGGGCATACCACCACCACCGCTGCCACCGCCGCTGCCGCCACCACCGCCTCCTCTTCCTCCTCCTCCTCCCCCTCCACCACCAAACTGCTGAGCCATCTCTGCTATCCTTGGGTTGTTCATAAGGTTACTCATCATGTCCGGATTGCTCATAAGATTCTGGGCCATTTGCCTCATCATCGGGTTCTGCATGAGACCCGCGAGATCGGGCATGCCACCGCCGCCTCCACCACCTCCACCAAGCATACTGGCCAGGGAGGATAGGTCAGGCATGCCACCACCACCACCACCACCGCCTCGGGGTGCATCAGCAGCACCAACGTCGCCGCCCTCTTCTTCCACCTTCTTCTTGGCAGTCTCATATCCCCTACGCATGACGTCGGAACCGCCACCCTCTGCATCCATACCGGACTTGTATGCCTCCATAGCACCCTTTGCATCGCCAAGCACAAACTTTGCGAGACCAAGACGCGACCATGCCTTGGAGTAATTGGGGTCGGCAGCGACTGCCATCTCGGCGTCCTCCTTGGCTTGCTCATGCTTGCCCTGACCCGAGTACGCGGCGGCGCGGTTGGAAAGGTAGATGGGGTTGAGCGGTACGATTTCTAGCGCAGCAGTGTAGTGCTTAATGGCAGATTCATAGTCCTTCTTCTTCATGGCCTCGTTGCCCAAACCTTTTAGCCTCTCAGCTTCATCCTTGTTGGGTCCTCCCGGCCCTGATGCGTTAGCAGCAGGTGTCTGCGGTGTTGCTGGACGAGCTTCCTTCGCGGATGAGCTACCCTCGGTGGTAGCAGTCGTCTTTCCTTTGAGCTTCTCGTAAACGTTGTAGATTGCGAGCAGGTTCTGATCGCCAATTGCGTCCTTCTTAGCAGCCTGGACGTCAAGATCGACCTTGAACGCCTCGCTGATGCAGTTGGCGGCAACCTCGAGCTGTTCGGCATCGTCGGGAGCTACTGAGCCATCGGTTTGTGAAGTTTGAAGGAAATCAATAATCGCAAGCGCAAGGCGCTTCTTCGACTGGAAAGCCTGCGATCGTCAACTATGGCTTACTTGCATGGAGTGGGGCAGATTACCATAACGGCTGTTTTTGCTGTCTGAAAGCGTATTGCAGAGTGGCTGTAGAGTAATGTGTACTATTTCACTCTAGCGGTTTATTTGAGACACGTGTTTCGGTCGATACAGAGGTTGTTGTTCGTTGTGAGTGTGGCACGAAAGTATTTGGACTCGAAGCTTCCTTGGGTCCATTGGCGGGGCAGCTGGCCAGTGCCAAGCGCTACCTCCGATCTCAAGGTTGGCTTGGGGACATTTCAGACACGTTTGAAGAACAAGGATGGTTTTCTTGTATCGGAATTCATATGGTATCATTTATGCTGCTAGACGCTATCATGTTACATGTCTACTTTTACAGATTCCCACTGCTACACAATACAGGATAGAAGGGGAGATGGTGGTATCTACGAGTACTTAGTCGTCACTCAATCCTTCCCAAGCTGCCTTGGGCTTTTCTTTTGGCCAAAGAGAGCTGAACCAAGATTGTCCCGATGGGATGGACATTGTTTTTGCACGGTCTTCAACCTCGACATCCAATGCGAAGCGCTTCATACGCTCTGCGATCCGCGGATCCAGGACCATTTCGTCTAACAAGACCCGCTCCTTCGTCTCGCCTTCTTCACGCTTTCGCGCGCTCTTATGCCAATCCGGCTCTTCGTGGGCAAGTAGTTGTTGCTGTTCTGACTGCTCGTCCATGCCCTCAGTTGCAGACTCAAATGGTCGATATGCACCGAGGACTGCAGCTGCAGTCTCCCTGCCAGCGGCATCCGCCACCTTTCTCTGATTCAAGAAGCGGTACATGCGAATTGGGAAGTTGAAGAAGCCAAGAAGATGGGGGAAAGGGACAATGGCGCAAGGACCGAGAGCTTGTGGGCAGTTTGGGGAGAGCGTCGCGTTCTGGTATTCGGCCGTCGTGATAAAAGGCGCTGGTTGTTTCTTCTTTTTGGATTTTTTCTCCTCCTCCTTTGGTTTTTCGGCGTCTTCTGTCTTTGAGGAATCGGCAGTTGCTGTGGGCGATGCGTCGTCCGCTGCAGCAGGTGTGGTAACGGCCTCGCTCACTGCGTTTGCCTCTACAAGCGGCTCTGGCGCTGATGGAGCATCTAATGGACCTAGCCAGCCCTCATGTAGCCCTCGTACATATTCTTTCCATGTGTGTCGTCCGATAACAATATCCCCTCCTGGACCAGCCCATTCGCTGACACCCGCTCTTTGCCTTAAGCCTTCTAGCTCTTCTGCGAGACCTGCTTCTATCGGTTCAGCGGTCGCCTCCCCCTTCCTTTTTCTAAGCTTCCGTATCCGCTCTGCTAAGCCGGCTCTGACGTCCCCTTCTCTACGACCCTCAACCGCATCCCAGTCCATCGCTGCTGCGACGAGGATAGGCTTGACGTATTCGTGAAAGTGATCGCGTGCAGACACTATGCCATCCATCGGTGGGGCAGACAGATATATAGTGAGCTTCCGGGGCAGCTGGTGTACGTCGAGTGGCTCATGTGCAATATGCTCTACAACCGTGGCCCATTTCTTTTGTATGCGCCTTTTCTGTCGGCGATCGTACATCACGGCGGCAGTCCATGACCCGGTAATCGAGAGAAATATCATCCAATTGCGCGACGGAAGCTTGAAGCGGAAGTTTGGCAGACCTAGGTTTGTCAGTTGTGAAGTCGCACCAGGTAGACAAAAACGCACCCATCATCCTCCACACGGGGTTTGGAGGCCTTTGGCGCTTCCCAGGCCCAGAAGATGCCCCGCCAGCAGGCGAACTCTGCGCATCCGGATCGGCCATGGTAGTGTTGGTTGTGATGGCTTGTTGTAGTGGTGCTCGCGCATCCAGAAAATTTCCCGACTGTCGGCAAAAACGGAATCAAATCGGAACAGGCTACTATCACCTAGCATGCGCCGTTTCCAACCAAGTCTGACCTAAGCTCAGTTCTCACTGCCAGATATAACGCAAACCACCAAACTACGAGAATTACTATATCGTAGCGTCAAAAGATAGCATTCACTCTTCCGTGCAGAGTTTTGTTTCAGGGCGAGGCAGAAAGCACGTGCTCTCTAAGCATGCTATGAGAACCAGTTCTGACAGACACCTCTCAACATAAAGGTCTCTTCAGAAGCATTAAGAAGATTATGCAAGTTCACTTGTGGGCCAAATATTGCTTGGAAACATGATCAATTGCGATTACCTTATGGAATGTCAATCGCAGGATATCGAAAAGCCACCTTTGACGTCGGCACGAGCAAGGCATGTGCCAGGAAAGCAGTCCTGTTGTTCCAGTAGCTTCTGGCCTCGGCACTGTTTGTATGGATGCTAGGCGCACGATGTAACCAAGATTTCCGACCCCACTATAAGAGTATGTTTGGTATAGATAACGTACATGTCAGTCGACGTGGTGTTCATTGTATTTATATATGATCAATTTTGTCGTCCTTCCATCAAAAAGCATCAAACACCTTAAGGTGGTATGGTCTAGTGGTATGACGTCGCGTTGTGGCTGGCGGACACTCAGTTGTCCCGATCCAGATCCGCGCCAGCCTGGGTTCGAGTACGTTCCATACCAACATTGGCAGTCCTGAGACATCCTAACATGTCTACAGTTCCCAGTACCGCCAAATTAGCGACAATCTTTTTTTGCTGGCAGGTCGACCTCGATACGTCGATGAGCGTGCGATGGCATTCTGCCATGTTGTTTTTTGTTTCTCGGATCAAATGATACCAGAGGCACTTTGAGGCAGTTAGGGTTGCCTGATAACACGGTTATGCATGTGCAGTCCAACACCTATCAATCCAATACTACGGAATGTTGTGCATACAACCTTTACACGCTTCAAAGGCACTCAGTTGCATGGTGTAGCACCAGATCAGGGTCTTTGTTTCACAGTTGCTCTTTATTGCTGTTTTCTAACGGAGCGTTAATGCGTCAAGGAGAGATACGCAAATATAGTCGAACATATGTACACAGTATAAGGATCGTAGTATTTTAGTTCGACGGCCGCGAACCATACAGTAGAGACCATACAATGCATCAAGATATCTTCAAATGCACATATGAGCGTTTCGCATGTGCATAGTTCCGAGGTCCTGATGAGTCACATTCAGATGCAGATGATCTCCTACCTCCAAGACCATTGTTCCTCTCTCCAATAGCTCCTTTTTGAATATCAACATAGAGAAAAAGGGAGGACCAGTGTTTATTGAAAGCATCCGACAATGTTGCATGTATCTGATCATGCACAAGAGTCCGCCAAATAAGGGCTTATACAGTAAGCATCATAGCCATATCTGCTTCCTCTAAACTGATGCCATGTGCAGAATCATACTCGAACGCAAGCGCGCTCTATCTGACATAAAGCTAAAAACCCCTCAATGAGAAATCTCAAGTCTCCATCATTTCTGGGCGGACAAGTTACACGCGGCAATCCTTGGCTGCACACACGCCGCTATCATGGCAATCGTCGCACGCATCATGCGGCTACCGTGTGAGCTTCGAGACGAAATCTACATGCATCTCTGAATTTTGACGAGACCTATGACCCCAGTCGTACCCTCCTGTACTGGTGAGACTCAATTAGCGAGCCGTGGTTCCAAAAGGACCAGGACATAAGCAAATCACCCTGGCCAACGATAATTAACTAAAGGCTTGAGGCTACCGCACTTTATTGTAAGCGCTTTCGTAGGCTCCATGGTTGCCAAAGAGATCCATCCTCCAGTGTTTCACGGAAACTGTTGGCAAAGATCTACGGCCAATAGGCAAAAAAGTACCCAGTGGCTGAATGTGGGCTTCTCGACGCCTCCATGCAAGATTTTGTGCAACAATGATATATTCAGCATCGGCATGACAATGGGAGAATTGATGCAGAACTTGGATCTGCGCGTCACCTTCCAGTGCGACGACCTGGTTGAACATGACGAATTTAAAGACGCCAAACGGAGCGGAGTATCAGCTCAAGATACCAAGGGCTCGACACAGACGGATTACCTTTCTGGCCTTAATGACGGTGCTACAGCCCTCCTTAGCATCGTAGCTACAAATCGAGTTATTCTGTATGCTGAGCATTGCCGGTGTCTCAAAGTTCCGCCCCAGAATAGTCACCCTAGCTATAAGACAGGAAAGTCATTTTCTCGGCTGTGCTTTTCTCGACATGCTGGAGCTTGTGTCGCGTGTTTACAACGGGCTCAGAAGGACGTCACGGTCAGAATACATTATTACAGTGAAGCGATGGAGCTCAAGGTTCTATTCGACGATGCAGTTTGGGGCGTGGACAGATGCGGATTGGGAGCGGGAATCTGAAGTCGAAGAATTCTTTTGGGCAAACAGTGTTAGTAGCCAGACAAGTCTTTCTCAAGGACGTGTCTAGGCACAGCTTAGAGGCTACTTATTTTCGAGTACACTAGTAAGTATTTCTTTACCTAATAACATGGAAAAAATAGATGGGTAAATGACTCGATTTGGCGCCCTAGTGAGTTTTCTGAGCGCACGAAATGCATACTGAAAGTTCTTGTACATATACAATGTGGACATGGATTTCGGCATGCGCGTGTTCGGCTGGTGTTCCAGACAAGGTCTGATCCTTCACAGACCCGTTCATCGAGAATCACCATTAAAAAAAAACCGGCTCGGCGATGTTCCGCACCGAAATGTTAAGATATGAACCAAGCGGTCTCGTCGCAGCATTGTCATATTTTATTTCTGGTTAGGCCATTGGTCATACTTGGCTCTAGCTCCTTGCCATCCCCGCTGCCAGTCATGCTCCCCGTCTCATTCTTATCTTCATCTTCGTTGCCGTTGCCGCTCCCTCTCCTGCTCTTGGTTGAACTTCCATCAACACTACTCTTATTGCCTCCAAGTTCGGAAGCAATCTTCATGAGTAAGCTTCCATGCGTGACAGTTTCAACAATGTCCCGTGGTTCTTCGCCCGCCCTGATCCTGTCCAGTGTCTCCGACGCATCCTCATAGGAAAGCGATTTGAGTAGTTCGAACAGTACCTCTAGGTCCTGGTGCTTACGCTTCGTTTGAGCAATCTCCGTTTCCTTGTACTGACAGTGACTGTCACGAGACGCACACTCGCTGCATTGAGGACGCTCGCCATTACACTAGAAGGAAAACATCAGATGCTGTCTTGGCCGATTTGCTCGTTGGTATATTCACTAAATCTGTACCTTGGTTTTGCGAGTTCTGCAAGCTGCACAAGCTAAGGTCACGCGAGCTCGCTTTGACTGCGTGGGTGGAGGTTCGCTCCTTGGTGAGGTTGCGGGGAGCAGGGCACGAAGAGGTCGGACTGCGGCGCTTTCTCCTATAGTGACAGCATTGGGTTGTAGTGGTTGCATGTCACTAGTTAGCAGTAGGACCGACTGGGCAGGCAAGGCTTTGGCTTGAGAGGAACAAGCCGAGTCTCCAACATGCGAAGGAAGGATTACAAGTTCAACCAGAACACAAAGTGGTTAACAGGAGCGGCAGAAGCATCCGGGTGCGACCGTTTCCAACTGCGAAAATATGACGAAAGCAGTGCACAATGGTAGGGTGAAAAAAGTGGCGCAGTTTGGCGTGTACGACTAGAGAAACTCGGCCTGTCGCTCTCGTCTCTCACATCTCACGGTTACCCAACCAGCCCGGCCGGCCAGAAAAGAAAGCTCGATATTCTTTCCGTATCGAATTTCTAAACGTAGCCCGAGCTCTGGGCCTCGCAGCGTGTAAGAAGCCCGATGAGCCGTCTGCCAATGACACTGCGCGCTACAGCCATCTCGCCACTCAGCTTGCGTCTATCGAATCCTGCATACAGGCACATACAGGCACGAGCACTAATCCAGTAAAGACCCGCTGTGTCACACATGGGGCTTTTCTCAAGCGCAAAATGCGATTGTTGGATGGACGTTCCGGATGGGCATACATCCATGACGGCCCTGCATACGTGCGTGATTAACTCGCCAGACCCTCCCGTGTGGGCGAGGCGGAGCCGCTGCCACAGTAGAGTATTCCGTTTACAGTCGTCTTAACGAAAAATAGCAAGGTTCCGACATGCTGAAGGTACTTCGGACATACAAAATCGCAACAAATTACGCTTTTTTCCCCCTTTTCTTCTCTTATGATGCTGTTACCACACTTTCATTGACCTGACGGCCTTACTTCGTGTCGATCAATGTTATCGTGGCCTTGTAATGTGCTTTTGATACCCAGGTTTTTTAGCGCTGCTTTCCGCAAAATCAGCTGATAAACGTACGTACTTACGTATATCTCGGCACAAGTTTGGTGGCGACTGTGCGACTGCAGAATTACCATACAGCAAAACCGCCACCAAAGCTGTAACAGACGTTATTGCTTCGAACCCCTGTTCAGTCCCAGTTTTAACGGTAGGCTTGCTGTAGGGCTAGAACATATCGAGCAACATGGGGTTTTGTTGTCGGTCGGAAAGTTGGCTTTTACAGGGTGGGATTTCCTGTTACGCAGTCATTACGAAGGGCAGAAAGCAGCAGCAGCAGCATCGGTTTCGTATCCCCCGTACATCCCGCTACTGCTAGACGATGTTTCAACGTGATAAAAGAAAACATACAGACACTGTTTCTTACTTTGAGGTGGGTTGTGTGTTGGCTATTTTATGTTCCAGGGCGCTGTGTCGCACTTACGCATTCTGCAAGACGTTACATGGGCGCTCTCTACTTTTATCTCACCTTACAGTCCCATTCCGAAGTTTCTGGGCCAAGCCATGTCAAAAGCCAGACGGCAGGATTGCGCCAAAGGGAGAACCGCCGAGCAGATCAACATGCGCGGCACGCCCTTCCGCGGAGGTGCGATCGAGATCCATGATAAATGTCCCACCGTTTTGCTTTGCGCACTTGGATACCGTTAGCTCCATTTCAACTTGGTGGCAAAAACGTATGTAGACATGCTGGTCGGGTGCACCAAGTATCTTATTTCCGTAAAAAACGGTGGTTTGACTTGGGCTTGGGGCGCAGGAGACGACGGCTTGTGTAAGAGAGTAAGTGCTAATCGTGTATGACAGCTACGACGCCCGACACTTGAAGTTGAGGCCTGACCTTGATAGGCCTTATGTCGAACAAAGCAGCCGATGTAGCTCGTTGCAACGACTATGCATCTACACTCTGTATTGGCCTGCATATCCGTACTAGAAGAGAAACAAGCACAACAGAGACACTGAGCAAAACACACATGGCAAGATGACCATACTTTCTCATGAAATGCATTAGTCTGCTATGCAGATAATTCCAGAGCTGCTCAATACTCAAAGTCATCATCAACACTAGGTCCTTTGTTCTTACCCACGCTCTCCTGTTTTTGATACATCTCCGCAATCATGCGACTCGAACTCGCTTGGTCCGGCTTCTTGTCCTCTCTCTCCTTGATGAACCGCGGAAAGCGTAAACTGACACCCTTGCCGCCACCACCAACTTCGTCTGCAGCTGCCTTATATCGTGGCGACAAGGTAAGATCCGCAGTCTTGACTTCCCAAACATAACGCGGCTCGAACCATACATCGGGCTGGTCTTTATTGCCAGTCGAGTGTGTGTAGAATGGTTTTGGGCGGTCGATAACGATCTCAGAAAGGGTCTTGTGCAGACTTTCGAGGATGACTTCAGAGAAGCCGGTACCGATGTTGCAGACAGTTTCATACTTTTCTGTCGAAGGGTTGTAGCAGGCTAGCAGGAAGGCGCCATACCAACTTGTGCGTTTGCCTTTGCCGTAGTACGCTCCCAGCACAACGAGATCGAGCGAGTCACCAACACCGGCCAGGTAATCTTTCTTGACCTTGAGCCAGTTTTGCGAGCGTTTGGATGGTTCATAATAGGATTCGGGTCCGTCCAACATCTTGACCATGAGACCCTCACAGCCTTCCTTTACTGAATCTTCAAGGAGTGTCTGGATTTCCTCTAATTCATTAGTGTTGCCGTACTTGGCAAAGGCAAACTCTCCTTCAACCGGAACAAAGGCTTCGTTGAGGTGCTCACGGCGCTCACGGAATGATTTGGTTACAAGTGCCTAGACATGTCAGAAACCCATCGCAAAGCAAGACTGGGAATACTTACCTCGCCATTGAGATAGAGGATATCAAAGGCGAAGACGCAAACCTTGACCTTGACGTCTTCGACCTTGACGTCCTTTCTCTTCCGTGTCATCAGTTGTTGAAAAGGCAATACCTTCTTCTCCACCATATCCCAGGCAACCGTCTCGCAGTCAAGAACGAAGCTCTTCGTGCCCTCTTTGACCCAGGTTGGTAGCTTGGCGAGAATGTCAGGATACTTCTTCGACAGATCCTCAGAGTTGCGCGAGAAGATATTAGACACGCCACGGTCGCTCTTGCCAACCATGGGTGCTTCAGTAGCAAGCTCTACCTTTGCGTCGTGAGCGACAAAGTGTATCTGTGCCCGCTCTCCGTCGTACTTGTATTCACAGGTGAAGTCCTTGCCTTCGAAGCGATCCAAGACCTCCGTTATTGACTTTGTTGGCTTGGCAAGCATGGGCTTGAGAGGCACACCAGGCTGTAGGCGACAGTTCTCGCGCAGGTTCATGATACCATGCTCAATCATCGCTGGGATTATGACCTCGTAGCTCGGAAGCTCACTGTAGACTGTCTTGAGCATAGCTTCTGCCTTGGCCAAATCCTCTGTTGACGGCGTTTGGCCCTTGAGTGACATCTCATGAAAGATCATTGCCTGTGCGACAGCTACAACAACTGTTCTCTCAGCAAGACCCAATCGAAGCTTTCCCTCCAGCGTTCGTACGATGAACTTGGCTTCACTGGGTCCACCTTTGTCCTTCTCAATGTCGATGTGCTTGCCAGAGTTATGCGCATCCGCCGCTGACAGAAGTTTCTTGATGCCATCGACCTTGCGGCCTTGGGCACCTTGCCCTTCAATAGTGGCAATGCTCATAAGACTCTTGCGTACACCCTCGACTGTCAAAGCCTTGGGCTTGAACATGGTAGGTTGTTTTGACCGACTCTTCGCTGCGACAAGTCCCAGATCGCCAATTTCGTTCTGGTCGCTCTTGATATGTTGTAGGCTTCGTCCGGTACTCTCCGAGATTGCCTTCATGATCAGAGACTCACCAATACCAAGCTCGATTCCTGCATAGTCGGCCGCAAGCTTGTTGACCATGAGCATGACAGTCGGCAACATGTCCGATGGAGTCAATCGCAAGACTTGTCTCAAGAACAAGGAACAATGTGCAAGAATCTCCAGACGTTTCGTAGTCAATTCAATCTTCGAAAACGTTGTGCACAGCGCCGCATACGGCACTGGCTCGCCTGGTTTCCAGTCGGGATATGGGTCTTTGGTGTTGGACGCAAGGGTTGACTGTACTTGCTTTCTTGCCTTGACCTTGACTTCCTCGGGCTCTTCTCCTGAGCTTAACACTTCGTCTTCTTGCTCCTGGTTTGATTCGGGTTCGTCTTCGGCTAGTGCAGGAGATTTCTCAGTCTCTTTCTTGCCCTTCGCCGCCTTGGTCCGCACAGGCGCTTCCTCCTCCTCGTTTTCTGGCTCTACCGCCTTAGATTCGGCAGCTGTTTTCTTTGATTTCGCCGTTGCCTTTTCAGTCTTCGGTTTCGCCGCAGTCTTCTTCGGCTTCTCCTTCTCCACTGAGGGCTTCCTCCGTCGGCGTTTGCTTGGAGGTTCCTCCTCAGACTCCTCCTCTACTTCCTCCTTGATCTGCCTCTTCTTTCCAGTCTCGGAGGTCGTGCTGTCGACTTCCATCGCATCGCCGTCTGATTCTACCTCTTCCTTGACTGGCGCCCTAACCTCTGCATCTGAATCGACTTCTTCATCTTGCTCCTTCTTCACTTCTGTTTTTCCGGGCTTCGGTTTCGTAGAAAAGGCTAGTTTCGATTGCTGCTTAGCGGCGTCACCGTTGGGCTTTCCAAAGAATTTTCTATTGAATGGCAGTCAGCAGTGCATTACCTACTGAAAAGCGGTAATGAAGGGCATCGCCGCACCCTAGAGTGGTCTGAGAAGACTTGACATACCCAAGAGTAGCCTGCTTAGGAGCCATGGCTGCAAAAGTGCGAGTGTGATCTGCGCTCCAGCGCTGCGGAAGACAATTACGACGCAAGAAGATGGAAGAAGACTGCAGAGAACGAAGCAAAGGTGGATAATTCGAAGGCAGACGTGGTTTTAAGCAACAACAAGCCGCATTGAAGCGGAGGGGCATGCTCTGATGGTGAGGGTGGAACAGTTGCCTAAACAGAAAGGCAGCCACTCTCCAAAACGCGTCGCGCCTGGCCTGCCGCAAACGCGAAAGTTGAGCGGCCCCAGCGCTGGCGGCCCCTGCTGACATCATTAAGCCGGCATGGATTAGGCGGCATCTTTCGAGCGTCATGACTTTGACATTGCACGATTGCCATCACGACAAATCTTCTCTTACTATACAATAAACAGACTCGCATCTCCCAAACTGGCGGCATATTTCTGGAAACGCTCGGAGTCCTCTCTATCCCCGGCTGCTCCCTCAAAGCCTTCGTCGCCGCCGCCGCTCAACATGTCTAAACCCTCTGCGCAGCCTCACCTCACGCCACAATTCTGCTTTAACCAAACCGCACTACGTGGTCAGCACTCTTTACCTCTTGATAGCTCCAGGCCACTAACTAATATGCAAGCCGGCTGAAAACAGACTTCCTCCGCATATCACGCAGCAGCATCGACGATTCCATCACCCAGAATCTTAACGCACTCCTCACACCGGCGCAACGAGGCTTCGATCCCAGTTCCACAAGTGCACGACAACTACTACCACCCGGTCATGCAAGAGCGCTGGAACCAGAGCAATGTGAGGGGTTCAAGGAGAAGGTGCTGTTCCCCAGCTGGGCGGTGCGATCAGACGTACTCGACTACTGCGCCGGCGTCGCGACATCACCAGACCCAGACGACCCGGACAGTGTCCTACGGCAGATAGAAGATGCAAAGGCCAGAGAACGCACGGTGGACGAGCGGTTAGATCCGTACTCTGGGCGCTACTTTCCCGCAGAGGCAAGGACAGAGAGTCTGGCTATGCTCATGCGCAACGAACGCGCCGTGGAGAAGATTATACGCATGCGCACATGGAGCGTCTTGGGCGAGCGATGCGGAATAACCAGCGAGTCGGCGGACGATGCATTCGATAAATGGAGAGACGCACGACGGCGTTGATGTAGCATGGGAAAGACCGTATTAGACTGATTAGTCTTGTCGCATAGCGTGCAATCTCCACTTTGTACAAAAACGCATACATGTCGGCGTCCTCTGATTTAGCTTGGCAGCGGTTGGTCTTTGAATATATGATAGCAGTATGTAGAGTGTTGGTCGCACATGCGAAACTTGCATCGTTGCTGGAAAAATCATACCTTGTCGCTTGCAGAAAAAAAAAGCTGTCCAGAAACTTATTCGTGCACGGCGTTGGTGATGCACTTTCTCAGCCACACCAAACCGCCGCGCATGTCCTCTACAAAATTTTGCAGAACTCATGGACAGCAAGTGGCGAGTCGCACACCAGCACAATCGCAGCGGCTCACAAGAACAGCGTCGTCGGATTCACTCGAGGCAACAAACATGCAAGCCAGCAAGCAGGCCAGCAAAGCAAAAAAAAGGATAATCCCTAACAACAAAGCATGTCCCACACCATCCCACAACTCCAATCCATCTTTTCACGGATAATTGCAATTGGTAGGAAAGACGGGCGGATTTCTCTCTACGGGGCCGGGAACGGAGAACTATCCACAGGAGAAAACGAGGATAACTCTCAGCAAGCCGCTTTCGCGGAGCCACGATTTTTTAGGTATGTAGATTACCAACTGATGATGAGGAAACAGGAACGAGGGACGGAGGCCAGCTTGGTTTTATAGTACGTTGGCGCGCCGGGAGGGGCTTGGAGGCCCGTGCTTGTGCGCTAGCTTAGTCATCAATGGGCAGGAAAAAATGCGCGGCAAAGCGAACTGGCCTAGGGCGCCGCGCGCAGCGTAGGCAACAATGTGGGGCGTGATTTCTCGGTGCTAGGCATCAGAGATGGCTGGCTACAATGGCCGTGCGGGAAATTTTCAACATCAAGTACCGCAAGTTCACATTGTGCTTGAACAAATCAGCCTCATCACGGTTCATAGCAAAAGACGTTCAAGTGTGGCGGGTTCATGCATGCATTCAAGCTAGCTAGACCCATCCATTTATATCCATCGAGATTCCATAAGATCGTAAATCATGGTCAATCGTCTTTCGACACATCGCCACGACATAACCCAGCAGACATAACGACAGGCTCTCTAGTAGAGACGCTTGGGAGGGCTCATGGTGGCCTTGATGGTCAAGGAGCCCACGTTCTGCCATCCCTTCTTCAGCAGAGAGACGAGGTAGTTGATGGCCAACATGATGTTACCAATCAGCTCGTCCTCAGTCATACCGACGTTGCCAATAGCGACACCCATGCATAGAACCTTCTTCAGCTGGAACTTGATGGTGGACTTGACCTCGTTCATCTTGTTGGCAAGGTCCTCGTTGTGGGAAACGGGAGTGGGGAACTTTCCGGCCTTGGAGAGACCGGGTCCGAGGAGACGGGGAATCTGCTTGATAAGGGCGTCGGAGGCCACGAAGGCATCGTACTTCTTGGCAAGCTTCTTGATAAGCTTCTTGTTCTTGTTGAGCTTCTTCAAGTCCTGCACTGGTTGTTAGTCATGATCGGATGTGACTTGTGCCATGTTACTCACGTCAGTGCTCATGGCATCGACACCATGGTGCTTGGCACGGTCAATGTCGTGCTGGTCACCGAGAACGCAAATGCTCATGCCTAATCGCAACTCATTAGTCTATGCCCGCCATCTGTTGTCTCCAGTGTTGACTTACGAGGACGGGGAAGGGTGGGGAGCTTGATGGTTCCAGAGAAACGCTTGTCACGCTGGGGGTCGTAGTTCTTGAGGCCGATCTGGAGTTCGACGGTCTCGAGGAAGTTCCTCTTCTTGGTCTCGTTGGAGTACTCGAGGAGCTGTTGAACGTTCGTACGAACGCCGGCGACAGAGATTTTCGACATTTTGGCTGATGTGTCTCCCAGAGGATATCGGTTCCTTTGGTGGCTCTGTCAGTTGGTGTTGGAGAAGAGAGAAACGAGTGGCGGCGGATTTCACAAATGTGGGCGACGCTAGCGAACACAACGCTAGACCGCTTTGGTATTGCCCGACATTGCTAACTACCAGGTCTTGAGACTTAATAACCCAAGTACGCAAAGGTTGGAGACGCTGAAAAGGGGACACAAATAGCAAACGTCTGTCCATTTACATGTTATTCCTGGACATTCTGAGCCACAACTCAATGCCTATGTCCAGTCCCTCCGGTGTTCATCGCCGTCAGAAGTTCACCAAACAGAACTCGGCTACACATGAAAGCAGCGGCAGACTTGCACATTGCTAGCATGGTATCGTGAGCACAAACACTCAAATAATGTACATTCGCTTTTTGTCCTGCATGGATGTGCACTACGCCATGCAATGCCCGAAACTCCTCGCCATGACCATCAGTCCAAGAAGAAAAATACAATGCAAGAAGAAGTAGCACATGCCAGAAAAGACTGCTGCTACGGGTATCCCAATGTGAGAAACCCTAACGCCGAATCCACACCGTTTCCATAAGCCAAATCAGACCAAACCAAGGGGGTATGTTGTGCACACAGGCCGCCGCCGCGCCAGATGGAGCAAAAGCCGAAGCCGGAGATATACAGAAGGCGAGAAAGGGTAGTTCAGGACTACTGAACACACCCAGGCCAATTGTCAGAACTTATCGAAAAGCCACCGCGTCATTCATCATCTCAGTGCATGAGTTGTTGGTTGTTTGTGGCATCAACGACATTGTCGGAGAGGTTGATCAGAAGTTGAGCGAGACAGCGCTTAGTAGCAGCATCGTCCCGCAGAACGGAGGAGAAAGTAGCATCACGAAGCGGCTCGGGTAGGCATTGGCGGAGCGCCTCGCGAGCGCGAGCGTTATCACTCAAGCTGTCCAGAGTTAGATGGAGGATAGAGATGCATACGACAAAATTGCTTACCGGAGAAAGCAACGCACAACGTGCTTCAGTAAGCGGACCGTCTGCTGTTCTACAAGCTGATTGACCATGTTGCTGAGGACAGTGCCCACAGCATAAAAGCGCTCGTAGGTCTGGCAGATGTAGGCGAGACCAATGTCATCAAGCAGGATCTTCTGAACGATAAAAATCGCCACAGTCTTGCTGAGCTCTGAGCCTGTCTCCATGATACGCAGACAGAGCGGGATGATCTCGGTAGTGAGGAGGAAGTTGATTACTTCAGAAGAGTCGTTCTTGACAAGAGCGCCAATTACACCGAGGGACGTAAGGCGCAGGTATTCGAAGGGTCGTGACTTGGACGTCGTGTTAAGAAATGGATACAAGAAGAGCGGAATGTGCGCTGTTGTGCCGTTAGTCACATCGACCTAGTTTGGGGGATGAGTGCCGTACCGCTCAAGAACAGGCCACGAGTTTCGGTGTGAGAAGCCACGCATTGAAGAAGCGCGAGAGCATTGCAGACACGGTTTGAAGCTGCAGCAGTCAACTGCGAAGGGTTGAGCAGCGGATAAACCGATATGATCTCCTGGAGAAGGGAAGCCATGACACCTGGCAGATAGTCATCAGCACCGCGTTACAATACCAAGCATCCGATTGACCATACCGAAGGAATGCCAGAGAATCAGAGCCAGCTCCGGGACCTGCTCCCGCTTCTTACTCAACTCCAAAAGCGCGGCCTCACGAGTGGCAGGCTTCATAAGCTGGGCTACCCATTCCAACACGCGCCTGTTCTCGTCCGTCATGCCAACATCGGCTGCCTGAACGTCATTTGCTGGTCCCCGGGGAACAGCGTTGCTGCCAGGTAGGGCGGTGCCATTGTTGGCCGCAAGCTGCTGGTGGTACTGTCGCTGCGCAGCCGCCTGGACGGCCTGGGCCTGTTGCTGGGCATGCAACTGAGCGGCTTGCGCTTGATGCTGTCCGTGCTGGGCTACATGATGCTGAGGCTGCTGGTGGTGGCCCTGACCCCACTCGCCGTACTGTTGCTGATGCGCGAGGAAATGTTGCATTGGCTGCGAGTCGTAACTAGTTCGTGGGTGTTGCAGTGTATCGGTGATATGAGACGAGTTGCGCGCGTCTAGATAGAAAGCGACGATCGATCGAAGAATAAGCAGGGGGGTTGGCGGGCGGACGATGAGGAACCAGGCGTGGTGAGTCTGCTATGGCTGCCCTCGCGAGATGAGGCCGCGAAGCACCCCACTGGCGCGAGCGGCTTGGCGCCTGCGGGAGCTCGTGCTTTTGACGGAGATCGACGGGCGCGTCCGCATCAGGTACAGCTTGGGCAACAGTGTAACATTGAAATCGCACGACAATAGTAAACTCAAAGTGAAGGTGACGAGGCAGCAATGAGAGGTGCAGGAGCCACTGCAAGGGTCCAGCGAGCCCACAACCCTGTAAAGTGAGAGCTTGACTCAACATTCATCGTGTCAGATCTAAGTCTGTCCCATCTCGTCTGCTACCGACCGCTCAATCCAATCATAGGGGAAATGACAAATGAGATTCGTGGGCGGTGTTTGTACTCATAAAGAAAATCTACTCGCAAACCCTTTCTGAACCAACTGAAAGAACAAAAGAATTATAGTGCATAGTTGAAGTTCAAAGAATTGACGTCTGCGTGCCAATGTTCGAAGAGAAAAAGAAAAAAAGGTTCAAGACTCTCTCGTACACCCTTCCCAACAGAATTAATCATAGTCTGAGCTCCGAAAGAATAGTTTGGGCCATGTTTTTGTACTGCCAGGTCCCTCCATCCACCTTCTTAAACTGGATACCATGTAATGTCAACAGTGGAACTTTGACAATCAAAATTTCAAACACGAGGTTCATGTTTGAGCCCATATCGCTCTGGACATGCGTTGTCGTTTCGCCGGCAGGTACTGCTCGTCGCGGTCGTCGCTCGTCCCGATCTTCGCTGCCATCAGACTCATCAGTATTCGTGTAGCTGCGGTCTGCGGGAGATGGTCGTGAGCGTGACTTTGGCGTGCTGGGATTGCGATTTTGATCCCGGAAGTCGTCACGCTCTCTGTCGCCACCTATGAAGCCTCCAAAGCTGATCCTCCTCTTGTGCCCTCCACTAGGTGGTGAAGCAGGCGAATCCATTGCTCTGTTCATATCGATACTAGGCGAGTGTCGGCATCTGAATCCACCTTTGATTTCGCTCCATTCCACGCCAAGCTGGTCCAGCACCCTGATTAAGTCGTCTTGGATGACGGCAAGTGGCTTTGTGCTGGTAGTGGAGACGCTGAAAAGGCCCTTGAGAAACACAGGCTTGACGGCATCTGGACTGCGACTGGCTTCTGCTTGTGCCTCTGCAAGCTCTGCGTCCGTCTCTTCGGGCACATTCGCCTCCTTTGCTTGCTCTCTTTTAGCTCTTCGAGCCTGTATACTTTCTCTTCGTGCATGGCCTAGAGACTTCGCCCGCGAGGTCTGACTATGCCGTGAGCTTGAAGAAAGTTCGTCAGAAGCAGCATCATTATTGGCCGCTCGCACTTTGTGCGCACTCAGCTCAGATCTGTCTGATCCGCTTGTGGGTGGAGGGTTTCCGGGGTCTTCCGAGGACCGTCCCCGTCGGCTGAGTCGTCTCCGCAGGTCTGCCGAGTTGACGCTAGTGGAGCGACCGAGTGCTTTCAGTTTGCGGGCAGCAGTGTTACCAGTACTAGGGGGCGAGAGCAATTCAGGCTGGTTGGTGGCGCTCGAGGGAAGATGTGAAGCTGATCCTGCATCGCGGTCGCGCGCCCGTCGAATACTAAAACTCTTCCTTGGCACCGTAGCTGGGGGCGTAGAGACCGTCTCAGGGGGGCCGGAGATGGCAACGGCCGGGGTAGTAGGCGGTGGTGGCAGCGGATCCACCTTTTCTTTGTCATGATTGCGATATTTTCTAGTGCTGAAGCGGCGTAACAGACCAGCGGCAGCGCCCTCTTTCTTTTGCTGCTCGACTTGGGGTGGGAGAACCGGCGGTAGATTGTTCAAATCTACTCTCTTTAGACTGTCAGTAATGTCATCTTCACCATGTGTCCTCGCCCTAGGCCGTGACCTCCCGCCTGTGGGCTTCTCGCCCGCCATTTCGTAAGTTGCCGAGTTGGTGTACGCAGCTGGTGGAGCTGGAAGGTCTGGCATCTTGAGCGGCTTCTCATCTGGGGCCTGAGGCATAGCAGCAGGGCCTGGATCTGTTTCAAGGCGCTCGCGATCTCTTTTCTCCTTGACGAGGAAGTACACTGAGAGAAGAGGACTATACGCATTCACTGGGTCCAAGCCTCTCTGGATATCTTCAGAAGACGAGGCTGTCAATTGCTCTCTACTGCCGATTGAGTTCCGCCTCTTGTAAAAGTCCCACATGCCCCTCTTCTTCTCCATATCTGGCGTCTGTGCTGTAGTCTTGCGGGCTGCTAATCGCACAGCACGCTGATATTCTTCCGACTGAATCACGTTGGTCAATTGGGTGGTGATGTATTCAGTGGTACCAAAATCGAAGCCGTGCATCTTCTCAACGACCTCACTGTCTAGCGGCAGTTGAATCGGTTCCCGGTGAGGCAGGTAGTTTTCTGGAGGGCTGTTGAACCCCTTGGTCAGCCAAGGGTGGACCATGATCTCCGAGAGTGTTAGTCGCTGCGATGGATCCGTTTGCAACATCCGGTGGATTAGATTACGACATTCTATGCGAGGTTAGTATGACACGGATTGTCAATTGGCGAACGACAACATACCGGTAGACAGCCATGGTGGATAGTCGACATGTCCCTTTTTGATTTTTGCGTGTAGCTGGGGCATGCTCTGATCGTCGAATGGCACTTTCCCGCACACGAGGACATAAAGAACAATGCCAAAACTCCAGACGTCGACTTCTGGGCCGGTGTATTGCTTGGCCTGGAGGAGCTCAGGAGCGGCAAAGTACAAACTTCCACAAAAGGTTTTTAGCTGGTTCCGTGGAGAGAAGAGGTTGCTGAGTCCAAAGTCAATGATCTTGATATCGCCCATCTTGCTGATGAGGATGTTTTCAATCTTGAGATCCCGATGGACGATGCTGTTTCTATGGCAGTAGTCGAGCGCGCTAGCTATTTGGCGGGCGAACTTGCGAGCTTGTTTTTCCTTGAGGCGACCGTGGGAGATGATGTAGTCAAGCATCTGACCACCATTGACGTACTCGAACATCATGTACCAGTGGAAGTTTGTCCTGACGACATCTTTCATACCGCAGATATAAGGATGGTTCAGGAGGCTGACGATGGCGGCCTCTCTGGCGGTGCGGACTTCTTTGGAGTGGTCGGCTCGTTCACGGTCAGCGGCGCTCTGGTGCTGGTCCTGAGACTGGCGAGGCACGATTTTCACGGCGGCCTAGAGGGGATTAGCATCGCTCCTTCCTTGGTTGACATGGCCAGCAATACGGGTCAGCCAAGCCAATGACCCTTCCCTCTGTCCATGTAGCAACGAAGCAAAGGTACACACCTGTTCTCCTGTGTCGACGTTCTTGGCCAGCTTGACCTTTCCCATGCTGCCGGCACCGATTGTCTTTCCTAGCGCCCATGTTCCTGTGCTCGGGGCGGTGATGGTAGTCCTACGCTTGTTGACGGGCTGCGACTGCATCGTCCGGGCATCGACAGCTACGCCGTTGATGGGCATTGCGGAAGCCGTCGACGCGTCAGACGCATAACGCGAATGGCTTCGTCGGCTTGACTCGGGGCGTGGCGGGTCCTCAGGGCGACGGACGGGGGGCTGTTCGTGGGCGAGGTTGCTCTGTTCGTAGTCCCGACGGGTGACGTTGTTCAGAGCAGGCTGCTGATGGCGGCTGGGCGCGTGTCCGCTGGGGCGGCTGGCAGTGCTCTGGGAGCGATTGGGTCTGTCTCCGGATCTGCGCGAGGTGGAAGAGGTGCGCACGACTGCAGGCGATGCTGGGGCAGCGGCCGACGACATGGCGAGGACGCTGTTGTCGGCCGTCCACGCAATGCAGGGAGCAGAGGTGGGTCTGCGAGAGACTGGCGCACTGGGCGTTGGGCGAGCGCAGGACTCGACCACGTCGGGCCTATGGCAGACTGCGCGACGAGATTACTGCGACAGTGCGAGCTGGGCTACAGTGGGTACGAGATGTATCGTAGCGGTGGGTTGCAAGAGGCTAGGGGCGGATACTACCACTGCTCTCTTTGTCGTTGCGGGCGCGGAAACTTGGCACGCCTTCAGACGGCGTGTTGGGGTTGGGCGGTGCTGGGGGCGGATGCTGGTCTCAGGAAAGCAGCCGGCAACGGGCACAGCAGACGCAGGGCCGAGGGCGAGGGCGAGGACGAGGAGAGCATGTATGTCTGTCTGTCTTGTTCCCACCTAGAGCATGGGCTTGTTGTTGTTGATGTAGTCGTCGTCGGTTGGCTTGCCTGTCTGTCTGCCTCAACGCCCAGCTAGCTTACTAGAGGCCCGCCCACTCCTTTGGGCTGCATGCCGGTGTACAAGAGGCTCCTTTTAAGGCACCGCATCCACTACCTGCCAACGTACAGTACGCATCTGCAAGGCATTCACCTGTCAAGACCATGCGCATGTCATCACACATGCACAGGCAACAGTCGTGCCTCGACCACACAGCAAAACACTGGTATTGCTGTATGGAAACGCAGTCTCAGGGTCTCTGGCCTTGGCCATGATATCTGCCGTCCCTTGCGCTCTTAGGCCGGGCGAAGCCAGGCACGGCACTACATACATCATCGGGCCCACTCGTCGCCCTCTAGCTCCCTCTTGTCAGCGGCATCCAATTTGGGCGCCGTATACCGCTGCTCGTCCCGCGAGTACCGAGCAGATTAATATCTCTGCTGTTATCAATACTTTCAAACAACACAACAAGCCCACGAGGCGAGTAGTTGTCGTCACGTGCCTGTGCGTCTAGGCGACAGCAGAGATTGTGATTGCCCTGGGTCGATGAGCAGACATGTTTTTCTAGCCAATGGCGCGACGATGGCTTAGTCACCCGCGCGCCGCTTACTCGTGTCCACCACACGGCTCTGTCTCACTCCGCGAGAGCAACCAGTTGGCCAATAGGAACTGTCTGATGCAATCATACAGCCAAACCTCAACCAGCTCTCTCTCTGCCTGAGCCCACCCAACACATTGCGCGACCTGGACGTACCCATCACAATGGCGCACAAACGCCCACATGCTTCTCCTCCACCAAACGCTCACAAGCGCTCGCGCGGAGGGCCTGCCAAGTACATCGCTTTGGGCACCGAACTCCCTGAAGAAGAGGCAGATGATGGCGCTTTTGTCCCAGTATGGAAGCAGACTGTGACCGACGAGCGCGGCAGGCGCAGACTGCACGGCGCATTCACTGGAGGCTTCAGTGCAGGGTAAGTTTCCAAGCCAGTCCTTTTGCGAACGCAAGACTTCTTGACTATGCTAAGATACTTTAACACAGTCGGATCTAAGGAAGGCTGGACTCCAAAGACGTTTGTATCCTCCCGCGCCAATCGCCACAAGGACCAGTCGGCCGGCCAAGCACAACGCGCCGAGGATTTCATGGACGAGGAAGATCTGGCAGCAGCAGCCGAGTCGCGCCAGCTCGAGACGGCTCACACATTTGCGGGCATTGGTGGATCGCGACAACACAACGACGATGGTTTGTTTGGATTGTTCATGACCCAGGAAGAGACCATGGGTGTCAAGCTCGCTCAGAAGATGGGCTGGCGAAGGGAGCAGGGCATTGGTCGTAAAGTGCGCCGGAATGCGAACCTGGAAGATGGCGCAGCCGGCACACACCAAGACGCTATACATTTGTTCGCGCCTCAAGATGCTCGCGTCATGCCCATGCCAAAATACGAGGTTCGTCGCAAGGGTTTAGGGTACACTTCACAGGCGCGTCTGGGAGCCATGGAAGAAGAAGTCGAGGACCCTTCAGAAAAGTTCAGTCTCCACTACCTCGAAGGTCCCAAAAAAGCGCCCACTGTCAAGAAAGCCGCAGCCAAGAAATCTTCGTTTGGCGTGGGTGTCCTCAACGAGACCGGTTCTGATGATGAGGATCCGTACGAATTGGGCCCCAAGATTACCTTCAACAAGACAATAGGCAAGGAGAAGAAGGGAAAAAAGCTAAGCAAGTTCGCCAAGCCAGGTGCTGGAGAGAAGCATGTGTTTGTTTCGAAAAAGAACACATCGAAAGCTATGGTTCCAGTGGCTCGCACCTCTATCGACGGAAAGTCTCCGCTCAAGGGATTTGTATTTGCAACGGGCCTTGGCGACGTCACAAGCAAGCCAAAATACCCACCCCCAAAAATTCCTCCAGGATGGAAGTCTTCCAAGAGCACTGCATCCACGTCAGAATCAAAGGAGTATCAGTCTGTTGCAGATGCGGCAAAAGCATCCACTCTTAATGCAAAAGACCGCTCAGCTTTGCTTGGCGAAAAACCTTTGCCTGGCAAGTCTATATTCGACTTCATACCCAAGGATGCTCGAGATCGACTTGCAGCTTTGTCTGGAAAGGCCGACCTTCCCCAAGGCCTTGGAGAATCTGCTCCTGAGGGGTATCTGCCGGCAAACAAGGCGCAGGCAAAGGATCTTTGGAGCCTTGTGCCTCCTCTCGAAAAGAGCCTCGCTGCTGGTGCCCTTGCAAAAGGTGCAACCGGCTGGATGCCTTATGCAGAAGATTTGGACAAGCGCGCACGATATGTCGGCTTCTTGGAATTGCGGACTGGGCTGAAAAATGACTTACCAGACCGCCCTGATGGAGTCTCCGTCTCGGAATGGGTCAAGGAGCTGCAAGAGTTTGCGCAGGCAGCACAGGTGTTCAAACCAACTACAGGCATCATGGCATCCCGATTTACCTCTTCATCATCCTCTACGATGGGTGGAAGCGGCAGCGGTGCGGCTGATGACAATCTTCTACGGCAGCCTGCGGCAAAGCCAGAGGATCCTGCCGAATCAGCTGCAAAACTGGGCATGTATGGTCCAATGACGCGAAGTACTTTTCCCTTTCACCCTTCGCGGCTTCTGTGCAAGCGCTTCAACGTCAAGCCTCCATCAGATATGCCATCCGAGTTTGACGATAGCGAAAGCGGTTTCAAACCACAGACTGAAGAAGCCATCTCCAAAGCAACCATGGATAAGCTGCAGCATGAGTTATTGACTAATGGTTCTGCTCTTCAGCGTCCAGCGTGGATGAATCAACCGACTGAAGCTTCTGCTTCTCCTGTTGCTGCTGCTGCTGCTACACCGCAGACTGAGCATGCAACAGTGGATGTGGAGAAGAATGATGCACTCTTGAATGAAAGAGCATCCGAAGACGTGTTCAAAGCCATTTTCGGTGATGACGATGACGACGATGACGAGGAATGAGGATGCGTGGATGTGGATATTGATAGACTGTCATCTAGCTCAAGCACTACTATTCTTTTCGGTAATCAAGCCACTTGTTTCACCCAAAAGAAGGTTGTTTTAGTATTTCGTCATTTTTATTGTTTGATGCCTAATATACAAATACTCAGCTGAGCTATATCCGTCATACACAGAGTCAAAGCCACGTCCCTCTTCTCTTCGTAAATCGAGCGAGCAGCCAACACCACCACCACACCTTATCCTCACGCGCCATCGCTCCTCCTCCCCCTCATCTTCTTCTTTTTGAGCACCAACCACCTCCTGCCGCCATCAAACACCTTCCTCGTCCAACTACTGGTGATAATCTTGCTCTCAAAAGTCCCACTCATCCAGCTAAACAGCACGAGCAGCGCCAAGCTAGCGGCAAACACGTAGCCAAAGCTACGCCAATAACTCCCCATTTCAAACATAAAGTCCTTGAACTGAATGCTAAAGTAGCCCGTCATGAGGGTGACGGGGGTGAAGAGGATGGTGATTTTGGCGAGGAGCAGGGTGACCCAGGTGAGGCGCTCGACGCTGTACGACTCCTTGATGGCGATGAGGTTGAAGTTCATCATGACGAGCGACTCCTTTTGGTCGAGGCACTCTTGGATCTCGCTGAGGGCGTACAGCACGATACGGTCTTTGAGGCGCTCGAAGCGCACGCGCGCGGCGGAGCTGAGGGCTACGCCAAGGAGGCTGTCGGCTTCGGGGACAAAGGCGCCGCCGGGGGGCAGCGGGGCTTCGTTGATGGCGTAGGTGGATGCGAGCGATGCGTCGCCGGATAGGATGTGCGAGTTTTTCAGCGAGGCCAAGGTGACTTCTTGCTTGCGGAGGACGCGGTCGATGATGAGTTCGTAGCTTTGGTAGACGCGCTTGAGCACGGCGAGTTGGCAGCCAATGTGGTGGAGTTGGTCGACGTGGGTGAGGTTGGCTTTTTCCAACATCTCCCTGCGGAGACGGTCGAGTTCGGCGCCATAGCCTTGTTCGCGCCGCGAGATGATGTCGAAGGTGGCGCCCCAGTCTTCGAAGAGGTAGTAGAAGAGCAGACCTGGGGCGTCGGTGGGACGGTGGGCAGTTTCTTCTTGGCTCCTACCCAGGCGTTGGCGGAGAGGCAACTGGACGAGGGCTGCGTCTCTGAGCGGTGTTGGCGCTTTGGTGAGTTGTCTGAAGACGTTGACGAGGTTTCTTCGTGTGGTGAAAAGGATTCTCAGCTCTTGGGCGCTCAGCACGCCGTTGGAAAACGGGAATGGGTCTTCGGAAACGGAGATGACGGTTTTGCCTTCGCAGAGGGCAAGCCAGTTCCAAACTCGACTTCCTTGGGGCAATTCTCGGCTATGGTCTGCCCATTCGTGACCATGGTGGTCATCAACTGGCTTACTGCGGACGTTGTATAGTGCGTTGTAGCCAATACACATATCTGTGTTCGTATCAGCCAGCATCATTAGGCATAGCTACACAAACTCACATCTACGACCCTTATCCACGGTGCTCCAGTGCCATACATCATTCACCAGCTGGTAGTGGCCCATGTCCCGCACCATCTCCAGTTGTGTCGATTGCATTAGACTCGTCATACCTATACTCGATTCTTCATCTACCACCTCTTCGTTTGCCTGTCTTGCCTTCTCCTTGACCGAGCTGCCCTTCTCAGACTTGGCTGACTTGTGCGATACCAGTGACCTCAGTGTCGAAGAGCTCTTGTTTGCTTTTAGCGATGATCCAGTGCGTGGGTGCACGGGATCACTTTTCATTAAGCCCATAAGCCGGGGTGTAAAGTCAAAGTGGGTGGCTAGCGTGCGGATCAGATCCTTCTGATTGTAAGGCATCCATATATGAATCCATCGTGTGTGCAGTTCTGTTGGTCGTGGTGCATTGAGTAGCTTTTCGTATGACTGTGCATCAAGGTCAAAAGCACAAAAGGCTTTGTCTTCGCCAAAGTCGATACAGAAGTTGTTACTCTTGGGATCTCTTGTCTGCCTGTCGAAGAGGTCAAAGTTGCGCTCTGAGTCGAAATCTCGGAAATTGTGTCGGATGTTGTCGTCGTCAAGATCCTGATAGTATGTTGGGAGATCCTCTGCAGGTGATGAGGGTCTGAACGGAGAAGCCATGGCTTTGGAATTGGAAGTGTGGAGATGCGGACGCTGTGGCATGGTAATGATAACAATAGCAACTAGCGCTCATGCTTAGATGACGACCATATCCGAGATGAAGAGGCTGGTGATGTGTGCTCGCGTGCCTACTTCCAATGGCCGTGGGTCGTGTGTAACGTTCAAGCGGCTCGTCACGCGGCTCCATACGCAGGCAGACATGCACCTGGACAAGAGTCTCACATTATCGTAAGCTAACCAGCCTCGCGGCTCTTTGTGAATTTGTCAACTCATCAACTTGATTGGAAGTGTGAAGAGAAGAGAGAAGACATCTATCCTTTTGAATGTGATGTTGGAGTGTACTGGGGCCGTACAAAGCTTGGTGTTGCAGCCAGGTGCAGTCCTGAAAAGGCCGGCATCGCAAACACGTACTATTTGCACCCTCAGTATGGCGAGCAGCTTACCCAAAGCGCAACAAAGATCGCACAGCAGACTTGATAAGTTAGTCGAGGCGGTGAAAGTGGTAAGATGTCATGCTCAAGGAGCGATTTCTATACAACGAGCAGCTGAGTACACCCGTCCCACTTGACCAACGAATGACGTGTGCCACTCGTCCCATGTGACGAGCGCAAAAATACTAGATCGTGGATAGACAAAGACTAAAACACCGAGTCTCGGCGCAGCTCTCGGCTCAATAAAGACAAGGAGAAGCTGGTTCGGCAAAGCCTTGCATCCTCTGTGCTACGGAGTGGGAGTTCAAGGATCGTGCGCGAGTCGCACTCGCGGGCGGCAGATGACAGTCCCACTACCTAGTATGTAGCCGATGCGCGATATTGCCAGATGAGGCAACATATGACATATCCATCGAATGCAGCATCTAGGTAAGCCTGAACTCGTGTTCACACCCGGCAGGATGGACACCCCCCTATCGATGCTAACAACCCCCCAGGCAAACCTAGCTGATATCTCACAGCGCAAGCCCCTTGGACATCGACCACGGATCATGTCCAGAGACCTCTGTGTAGTCGCTATACGGCATAACTAGGCAAAGCCATGTCACACACACACACACACACACGAAGCCTAAACCCGGCAGGTCCGTTGTCCCAAGACAAGAAGAAGACCCCCCGAAAGCCGTTAAATCCCTCCGCATGGCCCAAAGGTAGTACAACAAGCTATCCCCTGTTTCCGCAAGGAAGAAGGAGAAGAAAAAAGTTCTATGTCTGACGACCAGCTATCCGCTACATGAGATAGTCAACGGAGCGGAGAGCAGAGGAGAGGCGAAGACGAGGGTGCGGGAAGTGGAGGGAGCCAACCAAAAGAAAGAAAGAAAGAAAGCAAGCAAGCTGGTGCGGGAAGTAACAAGCCGGAGCAAAGAGTAACACTCCGCTGTAATCCACAGTTTTCCACCAAAACTACCACTTTGGGAATGACTCTTGGCGCGGTTATGCTTTTTCTTTCTTCCTCCCCCCTTCTGTTCCCTAGCTTTTTTCGCGTCGGCTACGGTTGCATGCATGCATAGATGTGTATGCCGGGAGTGGTCTGACACTGTTTTTTTTTCTCTTTTCTTTTTTCCCATAACTTGCTGGACTCTTTTTTGGCTACGAGCGAGTGTGGTACCTAAAAGCAGAAAGAGAGAGAGAGACCAAGTGAATGAATTCTTCACACATGGTTTTATTAAGACAAAAAGGGGGGACAAAGTATCATAGAAGTACTTACAGTGGTCGTTGGTGTTTGTTGCTGGTGCTGGTACTGGGCCGGTAATGCGGAACGGCGGATACTACGGTCTTCGGACTAGGACTTCGAAAAAGGAAGTATCCGAGTCCGCCGTAATCAACGTCTTCTGGAGTCAAGATTGCCTAAATAGGTATGTTATTGATGCACCCATGTAAAGCATATTAACTGCCGCCGTCGGTGAAATGGAGCGAGGCAGGGGACAGGCTAACTAAAGCGACGAAAACAAACGGTTCCCTTTCTTTTCCTTTCTTTTTTTTTTTCATGTAGAAAATATCTATTCCTTCGTCCTTATATGTCTACGCTATGCTATAACGACAATTGGAGAAGAAAATGTAGAAAAAAAAAACAATCAAACGCAACGCCATGTCCATAGCGAGTGCGAAATACAAGATTGCCGGTCTTGGCCTCCAACGCCCTAGGGTATATATCGACTACAAAGCGATGATGCTCCATCCTCAACGCCTTTTCCCCACCGTCTCCCCGTCTATGCTCTATAGTTCCATGACTTCTTGTGGCTCTTTCGTTGACGAGGAGCCAAACACTTGCTTAATCTCATCAGAATCCATGGTTCCTACAAACGCGCGCTTGACAAACGTGAACCAATGCTTCGATGCCTTGCCCTTCTTGCCATGCTTGCCCTTCTTCCCCTTTTTGTGCTTGTGCTTTTTCCCTTGTGCTGAATTATATTCCTCTTCGTAGGAGTCATCCTCTAGTCCCTCTTCCTCAACATCGTCTGCTTCTTCGGTTCCAGCTGCTTTCTGTGCAGGCGATCCGATCTTTCGCGCGTACTCGACCCATCGTCGTACGGTAAGATCGGAAAATCCCTTGTCTTTCTTCGTGTCGTATTCTACCTCGAAGACAAACTCTTTTGGATGCGGTTCGGGCCGTGGCTGCTTACCCTGGTGCTTTTTGTGCTTTCCTTCCTTCCATCTCTTGTTCTCGATCTTACCATCAGAGCTGACACTGAGTCCAAAAATGCTACCGATGGACAGATCGTTTGCAGAGGTGCTTGAGCGATCGAACAAGTCGGGTGGAGGCTCGACAAAGTCGTTGTTGATTTGAGTCAAATTTGCGTAATACTGAACAATGCGCGTCCACGTAAGTGGTTGAGGAGAGTACGCAGGGCCGGGAGGGGCCGACTTTGAGGGTCCATTGGGAACCTTGAACTTGTACTTCCGTGGCTCCTTCTTGCCTTTCTTCCCCTCGTGCTTCTTTTTCGCAGCATCCACATCTTCTGAGTACTCTTCATCGTCTGTGTCAACTTTGACGAGAATTGGCAGCTGGTCGGTAGAGATTCCGGTCCCCAACGGGCTGATAGGGCTCGAGGATACGCTCAGGTGTTCCAGTCCGGTGATGTTGTACTCAATGATGCGCAGCGTGGGGAAGTAGTTGGGTACTACGCTAGGGGAAACGTGCGATACCGCGTACCGTTCGGCGTATTTACCCCCAATCTCCTCGAGGTATTTCTTCCTCTGCTCTTTCCCATCTTTCGATGAAGTCCAGACCTTTGACACGAGCCACTCCCACATTGACACTTCCTCGTCTCCGGCGTCTTGTGCATTGGTCTTCCCTGACTCCACCGGTGGGGCAGGTAGCCGAGCCCAGACCTTGCGCAGACCTAATAGATAATCAGTTGCAGACGCAGCCGTGAGCTCGCCATCGACAAACAATGTCGTCTCATTGTCCAGTGCAGCCGAGTTCCACATAGCCTTCATCCTGCCGTTCTCCGTGTCCTTTTCTATGTGCTCGAAATCCTGCAGTATGAAGTGATCAACGTTCATGTGCCCGTAGAGACTGCCAACAAGGACGTCTCTAAACTGGCGCACAAAGAGCGCATATTTCTGCCAACATGTTTCGTCCCAGCTTTCCTTGCTGTCGACCCGAGCAGGGGGCACGTGGCCTAAGAGCATGGCTTTCATGCCACGGTCTCGGAGAATCTGAAGCTGGATGCGCAGCCATTCCATGTGTTCGTAGCCGGGCTCGCGTTTCTTTGCGCAGCCGTCGACAGCCGAGTTGGACGTGAAAAAGTACCTGGAAGGGTTAGTAGATGGTGCGGAAGATGGTCTTCCCTGCTACTGCTTACATGGTGTTCAAACTTATCGCGGCCAACTTGCCCGGGATAACCTCGACGGAGAACCAGCCGCCCTGTTGGAACTGATGTCTTTGGGCCTCGGGGATAAACCCGCGCCAGATATCTAGGTAGTTCATTGTCCAGGCATTTGGCCCGCTAGTGAAGATGTTGTGAGGCATGATGTCGTTATTGCCGAAAGTTGGCACAATGGGTATCACAAAGTCGTCGGGTCCGTGGCCCGGGCCGGGTCGTCCAAAGACTTCGACAAACTTGGAGACCATGTACTCGTTCTGGTCGACAATCTGCTGGTGCGTGCGTGGTAGCTTCTCGTCATTGTCGTGCCGCGCCGAGTCGCCCGTCCATATGACAAAGTCGATTTCATCCTTGATATTATCATGTATCCACTGGAACGTCTGGTTGACGAGGGCAAAGGGAGAGTCGCAGCCCGTCGTCTCTGCGCCGTAGATGCCGGCGGGTCCGCGCTGGCGATGGCATGCTGCGTCGGCTGTGGTGCTCGAGTATGTCTTGTAGAATGGGTCGGGATGGAAGTCTGGACCGTGGCGTTAGCTACCAGCAGGCGTAGGCGTAGGCGTAGGCGTAGGCGTAGGCATCGAGGGGACAGGACAGGCCGACGTACCGGTAAGATGGAGGAACTTTCCCGTGAGCTTGCGTCGACCATGCGCATGGCTGCTTGCGTCTACTGCGTCTGGATGACGGCTGTTTTCTGCATCGCCAACCGCGTTACTCTGCGGGGCCGCTCTCGCATGGTGACCCCAGAGAAGCAGGCCGCAGATCAGCGCGTCCTTTGTACGCAGCATAACTATGGCTAGAGATGTAGAGCACCAGAATGACTCTCTGTGAGCGACTCCAGGTGTCGCGCGACTGTATAATAACCCCGATGCTTTCCAGGACCACCCAAGGCACCCTGTTGGCGCACGCTGGAGAAGCAAGGCCCAACGCGAAGCCAGGCGTGTGAGCACGATCCTTCGTAAAGCCTTGCTATTGGAGCAATCGCCGCCCCGCCGCTAACCACGCCCACACACATCCCCCAGACAGTGACATGCACACTGCACATGTCTTGCTCGTGTGACTATCACATCTGCTTTCTCACCGTCGTCTACATACACTGCTGCTCGAGCTGACATCTGCCTTGGTTGACACTATATTCCCTACTTGCAACTACAGTGATACCACACCATTTCCTAGTGCCACGCAAATGCCGCACATGCACCCCATCCACAGTCGTCTGAGCGATTTTTTTTGGCTATGCGCCACCCTGCAAGAAATGCCCATGCAATACAAGAAAAAAAAGAAGATGAAGATGAAGAAGATGATGAACAGGTAGAACGTGTCAAACAGTGCCCGTAACTAGTCATGTCTTGAGTAGTCCAACAGAGCCAAACACCTACGCTATGCTGCAAATATACGTGACGCCGTGCCGCCGTGAAAATCCAAAACTCCCATATGCTGATGATATATGACGGTGAAACCATGTACAGACGTCATGTGCGGCGTACGTGCACCCCATCTCAAGCACCATTCTTCTGTCCATTCGTCGCAGTCGCACTAGCCGCTGGCTTCTCCGAGTTCAGCATCTTGTTGTACATGCCCTTGATCGCGGGCACAGTGACTCCGGGACGAGGCCAATGGTTGTTGATCGTGTAGCTCCTGCTGCCTGTTAGCATGTCAATCAAACCCCGCAATCACCGCACTCACCATAGTCGCTCCTCGAGCTCGGCATTGTCCCGAGTCTCTGCGCGAATAAAGTTGCCAATGGCAATCAGCTCAATCTTCAGCACCCTGACCATGGCATCCTTTTGTGGGTAGTTCTTCGGCGTCGCCTTTTTAAGCCGACTAAGATTGTCGCGCACAGGCCGAAGCTTCCGCTCAAGGAAGTCGTCTGGCTTCTTCTCCTTTACCTTGGCTGTCTCTACGCTGCGGTCAGGCACTTGGCTCTGGCTGTGCGAACGCGGCCGGTCCTCAGACAGCCGTGGTCGATCGTCCCTCATCCGCTGCCTATCCGCATCACCGCTGATCTTTCGTCGGTTCTCTGGTGTTCCGTTTCGGTCAGCATGCTGCTGGCGACGGTCAATACTTCCTCGGTCGTTGCGGTGCTCCTTGCGATGAGCGTCCGAAGGCCGGTATTGGTCGCTGTGCCTAGGGCGATCATCCCGGTTTCTTTCGTGGTGGCGGCCATCCGTCCGGCTATCAGGGCGTCGGATGTCGCTGCTGCTATGCGCACGGTGCGAAGGACGCTCCGAATCACGTGACTGCATCCTACGCATCGCACTAGCTGGCCCAGGACTAGCGGAGACACTCGAAGCCTTCTCCGCCCGACGCGCGACGTTGAGGTGGTGCTTCTTGTTGTTGCGATGGTGGTTCTCCATCAAGCGCTTGACGTTTGGATCCGAAGTGCTCTTATCCTTCAGGACCGTGAGGAGGTAGTTGGCACGACGAACCAAGTGCACAGCTCCAGGAGATTTGGCGTTCTTGTCTTCTCCTTTGGTCCGCTCCTCCTTCTTGTCGACACGATGCTCCTCCAGATAGAACTTGTCCGTCAACCCTAGTTCTGGATCGTCACGGATGGGGATCCAGGCGCCGTAACCATGACGCTGGATACCAATGCAGAGCATACCATCCTCGCGCGCACCCCAAGGGCAGGAATAGCTCGCAGGCTTAATAGCGTCCGGCACACGGAAGTTTCGCCAGTCGGGAGTCGCTTCGACCGCTTCTTTGAGAACGCGCATTTCGACGGGCCGCTCAAGAATAGTCTCCGCGTTGACCTTCTTCACATCACCAAAGTCGAACAGGATAGCCTTCTTGTCCTTTTTGGTAAGCGCACGCTTGGCCTCAATCTCCAAGTTCTTGAGCCTCATCTGTTCCTCCTTGACGAGTTGTGTACTCTTCTCAACAACTTCATCCAGAGTGGCCTTGACAACACTCATGTCGCGACCCGCCAGTCTGGCCGCGCGAAGAATCTCGTCGCCACGCTCTTCGAGCGAGCCATAGCGACAGTATGCTGTGATGAGATTACGTGCCTCCTTGGTATTGAGCGGTCGCTTAGGGTCGCGCTTGATGCTGTCGTCCGCATCGGATTGCTCGTCATCGTCGACGTCAATTTGAGAGGCCTCGAGCGCGCGTTTCTTCGCAGCTCGTTGTTCTCGTGCACTGGCTGAGGCTGCCTTGCGCTTCCGAGGGGCACTTTCTTCAAGCAGCTTCTGCGTCTCCTCCTCGTCTTTGCGCTGCTGAATGTCGGCTTTGACAGCCTCAAGCTCTTCCTTAGGAATGATATCGTCCCATTCAAGGTCGATCTTGACGTCTGTGTATTCAAAGTTCTTCAAAAACTCTTCACCACCGTCAGACGTGAGACCGGCAGCCTGCTCTGTCTTGTGCTCTTCAGCATTCTCCAAAACGGAGTCAATATCAAGCTCTTCGAGCTTCTTCTGATTCCCAGACTGCTCAAACATCTTCTGTCCGCGGCGTTTGAGAATGTTGTTGATGTCATCGGCAGAATTCGGCTCTGAAGCAACGCGATTCATCTTGTCGTTCAGTTCCTTCTGTTGACGATCGGTCACACCACGTTGAATGGTGATGAACTCGAGCATACGCTTGTTTCGAGCACGTTCCAGAATCTCCTCTTCAATTGTATCCTTCGAGACAAGACGATAGACGCTCACAGGCTTCTGCTGACCGATACGATGAGCACGAGCCATAGCTTGCAAGTCAGCCTGAGGATTCCAGTCAGAGTCGAAAATAACGACAGTGTCAGCGGTCATCAAGTTGATGCCGAGACCACCAGCCCTAGTAGACAAGAGGAAGCAGTAGTCCTCGCTGCCGGGAGCGTTGAAGTGGTCAATGGCAATCTTTCGCTCTGCCGCTGGGACTGTTCCGTCCAGCCGCTGGAATGCGTAGTTACGTAGCTTGAGGTAGTCGGTCAGGATATCCAACATATGAACCATCTGACTGAAGATGAGCACGCGATGGCCGTCAGCTTTCAACTTGCCGAGGAGTCGGTCTAGCAACATCATCTTGCCACTAGTGGTAATGAGCGCTTTCAACGTCTCCTCCTTTGAACATCCGTTCTTCACGAGCTTACTCTCGGCATTGGGGAAAAGCAGAGCGTGGTTGCTAGCCTTCTTCAGCTCCATGACGATGTTCAAGAGGGACTGTTTGTGGCCAATGCCTCCTTCATTGAGAGCCTCGTAGTTCCGCGTAAGAATGTTCTTATAGTATTCAAGCTGAATGTCGGACAATTCAACTCGAAGAATCTTCTCAGATTTGGGAGGAAGATCGTTCTCTACCTTCTCCTTGGTACGGCGGATCATATAAGGCTGAATGGCAGAGCTGAGTTCAGCAAGCTTCTGGCTAGCATCTTCTGAAGACAGGTCGACATGTTCGTCAACAGAGATCTTTCCTGGCATCAGGAAGTCCATCAGAGCTGCCAGCTCACCCAATGTGTTTTGAATAGGAGTACCAGTAATGAGCAGTCGGCAGGGCGCGTTGAATGCTGTTAGCCTTTCATAAAGCTGCGACTCCCGATTCTTCAGTCGGTGGGCTTCGTCAACGGCAAGGAACTGCCACTTGATGCTTTGCAAGAACTGCCAGTCGGCCAGGACATATTCATACGTAGTCAGGAGAACGTTGAACCTGACCTTTTTCGTGTTGTTGTCCACAAGAAGCTCCTTCTCCCTGATGATACTGCGAGCCTCCTCCCTGCCAGTATAGATGACGTAGTTCACGTCAGGTGTCCAGTTGTTGAAGGTATCTGCCCATGCTGGCATGGTGGACAATGGCACAACGCAGATCATTGGGCCGTCCTGTTTACGATCGTGCCTCAGCCAGTTGATGAACGAGACGGTCTGCACCGTTTTCCCCAGACCCATCTCATCGGCCAGGATGACATTTGTGCCTCGACACCAGTTGTGCGCAAGGAAGTTGACACCTTGAAGTTGAAAGGACCTCAGTTGTCCAAACTTGATATAGTCAGGCTGCGCATCCATCTTGACAAATTTCCTGCGGGTATTGGGGTTCGACTCGCGGGGATCGGAGGTAGGTCGGTTCGCTGAGCGGTCAAGATACCTGTCAATCTCGCTTTGCGACAAGCGGCTGACAAGTGACGCTGGCTCCCATGTACAGAACTCATACGTCAGTCCTTTCCCTGCGATGATGTTAGGTGCTTCAGACAGGAGTCAAAGATGAATAGGCTTACACTTGACGAAATACTCAGTCTCATCCTCGCCATCTCGTGTATCAATGACACGCTCCACGATGTGGAAATCGAGCTGACTCTCACGCTCCGCTTCACGTGCAACCATGTGCTGCTCGAATTCCTCTGGATCTTCGGCTTTGCGACTGTGATAATACATGTCGTTCTGGACGGCGTTCTTGTAGTAGTTGTCCAGTTTACGGATGCCTTTGTAGGCAGATGCCGTCTTGTAGTCCTCCCATGTCGAGTGGTAGTGTGCCTTGTCTTGCCATTTGATCTGGTGCCCAATTAATATCAAGGAAATGGACATGAATGACCAGCAGCTGTGCTTACCAAGTATTCAAAGTCATGCTTGTCGAAGGATGGATCTATCTCTGCGGTTCATTAGCAAATGTCAGCACAAATCTTAATCGTTCTTCGTTACCTAATCCATCTTTCGGTCGGTGATCGAGGATCTTGTCGATGATGGGGCCACTGTCTTCAACAGCATTTGCCCAGTAGGCCGAAGTCATCTCGTCTTCCTCCTCCGCAAACTCGTCTTCATCATCCTCCTCATTGTAATTCGCGACCTGGGCCGTGCGCCGTGCAGAGAATCGGACCTCGGCTTGTGAAGGAGGCTCGCGGCCTGTAGCAACGGCATGCTGACGTTGGCGTTGCTTCTTGGTCGGAATGTTGCGACGGGCTCCAACATAGCCATCCGATTCTGAGTCTGAGCCTGTTGAACGATAAACCGGTGTTGGTTGGTTCGAGGCTAGGTGGACATGTCAGAGCTACTCAAGACAGGAGGGGTGTAGGTAGACAAACTCTTGCGCGAGGCTGTCCTCTGCCGCTTGCGCGGTTGATCTGAGTCATAATCTTCATCGTCTTCCTCACTGCTATCGACCTGGGCTATGTCAATACTGGCTTCTTGACTCAACGGAAGCTTACTTACAACGCGACGACTAGGGCGGGCGCGACCCTGGTATGCAAGTTAGCTCATGTACAGAGGGGGAGCATTATCGTCTACGCACGCTGCGACGCAGGCCATATAGCTCTGGGTTCTGCTCGATATAGTTGTCCTTCTCAGCGCTTGCCTTGCGCTTCGTCGGCCTCGTCGATTCTTGGGACGAGCTCCGAGCGCGGTCGCTCTCTGCTTGCTCGGACGGCGGTGACTCAGAGTCGTAGTCGCCGTCCGGCTCGCCCTCAGCATCTACATCCTCAGAAGAGTCAGAAGCAGCAGCTATCTCCTCATCCTCGTCGTATTCCTCTCCCGGCGCGTCGATATCGGATACTTGGGCGGCCGCAGCGTGCTCTCTCGCGTCGGACACATCACTGTCACTCTGGTGGGAGGAGCTGTCGGCGGTCGTCACATGGGCTGCGAGAGGCGACAAATGGCCGTTTGTGTATGGTAAAGAGGCGACATGGCCCGGTGAAGAGGGCATCATGATGGACGCGGCTAAGGGAGATGGTCAGCACGATATTTCAAGCTTCTGTGGGCCCCGGCGCCCCGGAGCAGATGCGTTGAATAGAGCAGAACTACGCGACTCAGAATGGCCAGAAAGCGACCAGAAATAACAGCAAAGACCGGAACAATGGAAGGCTGATGGAATGCGGTGGTGGTGGATGAGCGCGTGATGGAACAAGGGCAGTAGGAGCGGTGTAAGCCAGGAGAGGGGCTGGCTGCGTGCGAGGAGCGGTAGAGGACTGGCGAAAGCGTTCCGTACGTCGTGCAAGGCCGAGCTATGGGTTGAAAGACGAGTTGCGGGATGCAAGGGCGTGGAATAGTGATGGATTGATGGACATGGGCGAGGCCGGTGCCAGGCACGTCGCGCACGATAACGTGGAAAAGGCACGCGACAAAAGACTCAAGGGAGAAAGTACTCACAGTCCATGCTCAAGACACCCTCGATATAGGCGGGGGTGGGGGTGGTGTCTTGGTAAGGCGAGGTATGGGTGGTGGTGAGGGTTGTGGAGTTTCCTTATGGCAATCGAGCCAGCGCCCTGCGCGCTAGTGGACAGCCGCGCCCGCCACCAATCAGCGCCCGCCCCAAAACGCTTACCACAAAAGTGAATGGAAACAACGTCAGTTTGGAGACTACCCTGCGGCCCTCTCCACACTTCTCTCGCCTCCTTCACCCCTTCCGTGCAGCCTTCTCGAGCCCTGTAGTCTGCTCGACGTCTGCAGCATCTGAGCGCGTGCTGGTCTGGGTATATCACTCCGTTTTGTCGAGTCCTGTCTGCACACTGCTCTTTGCCCGTCAAATTCCCCGCCAACTCAAGTTTGCGACCGCCGCCCATAGCAAGCCAACGACACAACGCCACCACCCGCAAACATGTCTGACAAGCTCACCCGGTACGCTACATGGCATCTCTGTCGCTCTTGAGCGTCTCCAGCTGACTTGTTCTAGTATCGCCATTGTCAACTCGGACAAGGTAACCCCACTACCCCTCCACGCATAAAATTTGGCCGTCGCTAACCTGAGGATGTTCGCCCTGACAGTGCAAGCCCAAGGCAAGTGCCATCCTCACACTCCCCTCTCCCCGTTCCAATGGGCTGACCCTTCTCAGAAATGTCGACAAGAATGCAAGAAGTCCTGTCCCGTGGTGCGCACAGGCAAGCTGTGCATCGAAGTAGACTCGTCCTCCAAGATTGCCTTCATCTCGGAGCGACTCTGCATTGGATGCGGTATCTGCCCCAAGAAATGTCCTTTTGATGCCATCAACATCATCAACTTGCCCACGAACCTCGAGACCCAGGTCACCCACCGCTACTCGGCGAACAGCTTCAAGCTGCACAGGCTGCCCATGCCCCGTCCTGGCCAGGTGTTGGGTTTGGTCGGTACAAACGGTATCGGAAAGAGTACAGCGCTGAAGATTCTGAGCGGAAAGCTCAAGCCTAACTTGGGTCGCTACGATAATCCGCCAGACTGGGAGGAGATCCTCAAGTACTTCCGCGGCTCTGAGCTTCAGAGTGAGGCACTCCACTACCATGCAGCAAGCGTGGGGCTAACGAATCATAGACTACTTCACAAAGGTGCTTGAAGACAACCTCAAGGCTGTTGTCAAGCCGCAGTATGTCGACCAGATCCCCAAGGCTATCAAGTCCACCGACCGAGCCGTGGGCAAGCTCATTCAGGCCCGCTCGCAGATGGAGAACCTTGATGAGATGATTGACGACCTGGAACTGCGACACATCTTCGACCGCGACGTTGGCCAGTTGTCTGGTGGTGAGCTGCAGCGTTTTGCCATTGCTCTCGTATGCGTCCAGCAAGCCGACGTGTACATGTTTGACGAGCCTTCTTCTTTCCTCGATGTCAAGCAACGTCTTGCCGCCGGTCGAAAGATTCGCAGTCTGCTTCGCCCCGACGACTACGTCATCGTTGTCGAGCACGACTTGTCTGTGCTCGACTATCTCTCCGACTTCATCTGCGTTCTCTACGGAAAGCCTGCTGTCTATGGTGTCGTCACCCTCCCGGCGTCTGTCCGTGAAGGTATCAACATTTTCTTGGATGGCAACATCCCTACGGAGAATCTGCGTTTCCGTGAGGAATCGCTTCAGTTCCGAATTGCTGAGGCAGGTGACGAGTACCTTGCTGACCACAACCGTGGTTACGAGTACCCCAGCATGAAGAAGACTCTGGGCGGCTTCGAGCTCAACATTGAGTCTGGTTCCTTCACCGATTCCGAAATCATTGTCATGATGGGTGAGAACGGTACTGGAAAGACGACCTTCTGTAAGATGCTTGCTGGTGCTCTACAGCCTGACGGCGACACCAAGGTCCCCAAGATGAGCATCAGTATGAAGCCTCAGACCATCACTCCCAAGTTCCAGGGTACCGTTCGACAGCTCTTCTTCAAGAAGATCAAGGCCGCCTTCCTGAGCCCGCAGTTCCAGACCGACGTCTACAAGCCGCTCAAGATGGACGACTTTATTGACCAGGAGGTGCAGAACCTCTCCGGTGGTGAATTGCAGCGTGTCGCTATTGTGCTGGCTCTTGGTATCCCTGCCGACATCTACCTCATTGATGAGCCTAGTGCGTACCTTGACTCTGAACAGCGTATCATTGCCTCTCGTGTCATCAAGCGCTTCATCATGCACGCCAAGAAGACTGCCTTTGTCGTCGAGCACGATTTCATCATGGCCACGTACCTCGCTGACCGTGTCATTGTCTTTGACGGCCAACCTGCTGTTAAGTCTCGTGCCAACAAGCCCGAATCCCTGCTCACTGGCTGTAACTCATTCTTGAAGAACCTGGACGTCACCTTCCGTCGTGATCCCAACTCGTACCGTCCTCGTATCAACAAGGACAGGTCCCAGCTTGACCAGGAGCAGAAGCTGAGCGGAAACTATTTCTTCTTGGAGGATGACAGTTGAAGAGGTTTTCAATAAGCAAAACACGCCTCCCTCGCAGCGCCGCCCACGTGGGCATGTCAGGACCGGGGTGACTAAGAAGGGCAATAAGAAGCGTGGTCTGAGAGCACGCGCTGTAAGCCTTTTGGATGACGAGGTGGCGGAGGTGGCTGAAGAGGATGAAGAGGGCAGGATTCTTGGTGGCGGTCGACCTCCTGCGCTCACTAGTCATCTTCTCATCCTAGCGGAGAAGTTTGGATGGATGACAAGCAGATAGTCAGTTCGGGTCAAGCTAGGTGGCCGCTACAAGTTTCAAAGGGAAGGGAGTTGAAAGTAACAGCTATATAGTTTGAGAATAGGCGTACAATCTTAAACTCGGTAAGCATTGGCTTACTATGTTCATTTCGAATCTATCTCGACTACTTCGAGTGATGCGAGGAAAGAGATTGGAAAGACTACTTGTTCTTTTCTATTTGCACAGCTATTGTTGCCACTGTTTTCTTTTCATACGCGAATGTACACGTATGTCTACACGCGTGAGAATATTTAATCACTGCCTACACCAACACACATGCAATCATATAGCCTTTGGAAAAAATAATAATACTCGATTAACGTACTTCCTTACTATGCAACGTATGTCATTTAAACAGATATATATTCTCACATATTCTAATGCGCCAAATTGATCTTCTTTTCCAATACACTTCCCCATGTTTCCAAATGACCCTATTGTATCAACTAAAAGAAAAACCCCATCCCTATGGAGAAGACAAGGATACATAAACGACGCTAAACCGATGCAGCAGACTAGACAGATAGAGTTATTCTTACCAATATCTAATATACAAAAAGAGAGAAGCAAAAGAAGAAGAGGAAGAAGGAAACTTGTGTTACTCGAGTAAGAAAGAAGAAAAGGAATGAGAGAGAGAGAGAGAGAGAGAGAGAGAGAGAGAGAGAGCGAGAGCGAGAGGGGGTATCGGAGGTCCCAAAAAAGGAATCATACAATCCGCAATCTCCCAACCGTTTATATTGTTTGAACGATGGTTTAGGAAAAAAGAAGAAGAAAAGAAAACGGAAAAGAAGGGAAAAGAAGGAGGAGGGGTATATGTATATATGTATGTGTATAACGATTCCACAACAAAAGAAAACACAAAAAAGAAGAAAAAGAAAATCTCCAAGTCTTTTTCGGTCTCATCTTGATCTTTGTTCTGCTCACCCTTTTTCTTTTTCTTTTTCTTTTTTTTCCCTCTTTACACCGGGGCAATGGAGCAGCAATATAGATGGAGGGAGGGAGGGAAGACGAGGAGAAAAGAAGGAAAAGAAAAGAAAAAGAACATGACTGATAGACATGCTAGAAAGGAAAAAAAGAATCAATCATCCCAATGTCATGCTTTTGCAACTACGAATGAATGTTCACTCAAGCTCGCCACATAGCCTCCTCGCCCATTGGCGTCGTCGGCAATCGGCTCTCGAGTTCCAGGTTTCTGTTCATGAACTCTGCATCTTCTTCTTCCTCGGAACGCCTGCTTGCACTAGATAGTGGTGTGCGCATGGGGCTAGTATGCATGGCTAATTCACCGTCGAGGCTTGCGGAAAGAGACTTTGCATCGTCTTCTTCGGGTTGGGTAACGGTAGTAGCAGGAGGTGGCAGTGATGATGACGATGCTGTTTCGGCATCAACCGACGCCTTGCTAGCTCTTTTGCGTGCGCGCTCCTCGCGGGCCTCTTCTCTCTGGCGCATGAGTTCTTGCTCGTGGGCAACGGCCTTTGCGCGGCGCTCTTCGACATCTTTGCGCTTGATGACCTTGCCGAGCGCGTCAGATGCTTGTATGAGACCGTCGATGCTGATGGCGTGGTTAGTCATTTGATGGTTGATGTAGTGATACACGCCGGCCGGAGTATCACATTGCAAGAGGGCCTTTTCGTTCAACTTGAGAAGTGCGAGTGCAATCTGGAAGAGAAAGGTGGAGCCGTCGTGCATGCATAGTACGACATCCCAGACGCGGAACAGCGCTTCAGCGGATAGGCAGTCGGTAAAGACGGACAAGAACCACTGGAAAGTCAAGGCCTCAAGTTCGATTTCTAGCTCGTCAAGATGAGCAGATAGTCGTGGCAGAATTTCAGCAACGTATTGGCGAAGCACAGACTGATCAGCGCGTGAAGTAAGCAGGTGCTGGTCGTAGTAATGCTGCGGCAGGATCTCTTCAATCATAGCGGTGAGGACCCAGAAAGCGTCTTCAGGCGTGGGCATAATGAGCAGTAAGCATGCAGCAATAAGGTTCATGCCTTGGCAATAGCCAACCTCTGGGTTACGACGAGAGTAGGCGAGTAGTACTTCCTGGAGCTTCTGTACCCCCGGGCCAGTCCGGAAAAAGATGTTGTCAGTTAGCGTGCGGGTGATGTCCATCTGTATCTGAGTTGCGATTGTGGGGTCATCTTCGCCGTTGTTAACCAAATCTTCATAGTAGCCCGGCGTGCGCAGATGCAATGCTCCGCTTCCCTCAGCCCAGATGGCGGCTCTCATATGGACGGGAATACCATCGAGGACAAGGCGGCGAAACTCTTGCCATTTGGCACGGCCGACTTTGCCCTTGTTGCCTAGGCCTGCGATGCCGACCAGTTCGCCGTCTGCGAGGAATGTTTCGGGCATTGCGTTGCTGCCTTTTCCATTCTCGCCCGTGCTCGCAACTTCGCCTTCGCGCTTGTTTTGGGCACGTACTTTGCGTAGAAAGTCATTCCATTTGACTGTTCTTTCTTTCTGCAAGTTGTCATGCAGCTCACTCATCTGCTCGAGAAGAGACTGTACCGGGTCCATTTGACTCGGATACGGGCTGATGGGTGTAGATGGGCCAGGCGAGCTAGTAGTGACCGAGATCTCCGCATTGCCAGAAACAATGCGAGATGGTGATGGTTCCGGGTTGGCGGTGGCGGCTGGCACAGATCCCCGCTTCATAAGGGTGATCTGGCTCTGGCCGATCTTGAAAGAAGACGTTTCCCCTTCAGCAGACTCTACAGTGGTGATGGGTGCCGCTGATGGGGTGTGCGAAAGCAGTTCAGTCGGATGCGTGGCTAGTTTCAGGTAGTCGACCCAGGTCTTGCTCGCCGGTTGGCTAGGCTGGTTTTCTGAATCTGAACTGGATGGGCGTATGGCGCCACTGGTTTGATCTCCTGCAACTGGTTCACCATCGACGTGGTCAACTTCTTCTCCTTTTGCGAGCTTGTTGAGCGCAGTCCTGCTATCGCTGAGTGACTCGACGTTGCTGCTTCGTTTTTGCTTAACGAGCGCGGCAGCAGCTTCGCTCTGTCTCTTCTTTCGGCGCTGATCGTAGATGAAACCAAATCTATCAGTCAAATACTCACTGCTCCCAACAAATCGGTTGTGCTGCAGCACAAGCGTTGGTGGGCGTGAATCTTCGGGCAAAATGCGATCCATTTCCACAGGACCAAGATTGCTCAGTCCACGGGTTGGCGGAGGTGGACCAAGGCTGCTAGACACAGCCTTGGGCTGCTCTCCGGTGATGCTCTTGATGGTTCCATTCGGACCCAGGGCACGTCCTCGCTTCTGAGTGCCTGCCAAAGAAGACCGTGCAGATTGGGCGGTCCTGGTCGAGTCCATCGAGGGCGCCCGGTCGGCAGCATCGGAGGCGGTCGGTTTGCGCCCTCTAGCCGCGACGGCTTTGTTAGGACTCGCAGCGCTATTGCCCGCAACCATTTTCAACGCCCAGCTCGCTAGCGAAGTGGACGACGACTTGCGCGCCGGCCCGTCTCCTGTCGGATCTTGGCTGTTGATGCTGCGTAGCGCAGGCGTAGCAGCCGAGCCCGCGGGCGGTACAAAGGTGTCGTTTGCAAGAGGCTTGCGGGGCAGTTTTGCGCCGCTAGATGCACGCGATCGTGTTCCAGCAGGCAGGCCGTCGATTTCGCGGTCGACATGGCTGGCGATGGATGGAGCTCTGCTGCTCTTCCTACTCGTTCCTGTCCATATATAACTCTTCCAGTTGGATTTGGGACCGTCGCGCTGGACGTCTGATGCGACCGAGTTGAGCGACATGACATCTGCGGGGGGCGCTGCATTGCCCATATCGATGCCCAGCGCATCTGGGCGCTCGGCTAGTTCGTCTTCCATGGCCCTGGCAAGCCTGTCCTCCATGGGATCGTCCGGGTGCAGTCCAGCGGATGCACTGTCGCCCCTCGTCCTTGTCTTGCCGAGTGCATTGCCCTGCTCCCTGGTCCTGTCGAGCTCACGGAGCCTGTTTTCAATGTCCATATTAGACACCTCGCATTCTTGTAGCATTTTTCTCAGCATGCGCTCGCGCTCCTCGGCTCGTCTTCGCAGTGCGGTAATCTGGGCATCGCGCTGGGCCAAGTCGCCGGCGAGCTGCTTGACCAAGGCGACAGCGCCCGTGTGCCGCAGCGCATCTTGTATGTTGTCGTCGCTGGCAAAATGCAGGTTACCTGGGACCTTTGCTGTTTCGGCTGGAGTGTCGTCGAATAGCGCAGACCGGTCTCTGGTCGAGGAGGAGGCGGCGGCGACCAAGCTGCCGACAATCTGCTGCGTCGACTTTGTGACTTTCCTGACGGTGGAGGTTGGCGTAGCGGTCTTTGTAAAGTCGGGCGGGGGCATTGCCTTGACCGTGTCGGGAGATGCAGTCGGGCCATTGGCCGGGTCCTTGAAGCTGTCATCGGGGGCGGGTGTGGATCGAAACCAGCCGTTGAGACGGGTGTGTACTGGTGACGCATCTGGGCTAGGCGACAGTGAGGGGAACGAAGTGAGGCTCTTGGTGTCGACTTCGGACTCGGGGCCTCTGCTACGGCTTCGGCTCAGGGAGGCATTTGAAGGGCGCTTAGAGGGGCGCACACGCTGCAGGCTGCGGTTCCTTGGGCTGGAGAGGGTCGACGTCTGCGAGGCTGTCCGCACGAGATCAGCGGCGCGCGGGTTGTCGATGGCGGCCATGTCTGTCGAGCGTATCTACGAGCGCGCACATTCGGGTGGTAGTGGGCAGGCGTGGTGGCAGCGGGGCGGGGCGGGTTTGCCAGTGTACGTATATGGTTGTGTTTGTGTATGTGTATGTGTGTGGTTGCGGTTATGTGTGTGCGTGTGTGCGTGTGTGTGCGGAGGGGGTGCGTCATATGCGGACCTCGCGACGCCCTAATACTGCCCGCCCACAGCGCCGTATTGCGTCTACATAAGCATGCGGCACAAGTGGCGCCAAAAGATGCTACCGACTCAGGGGCACACAAAGCACGCGGCCGACGAGTACATACAGGCAGCTTACTCGTAACGCAAGGGGCAGCCGCAGACACAGGCACGGCTCTTGGGCGTGGGATGGGCCTAGTACATACCTGGTCATGGCAGCCCTACGGCGCCATGCGCATGCCCGACACCAGTAGGACGGACAGGCGGGTGATCACCACGCCGGGGGGTGGCTGTGGCGGTGTAGCACGGCAGGGCTGCTAGGGACTATGTACTGTACGTATGTACGTATGTACGTAAGTGTGTACATACATACATATGTATGTATCTATGTTTTGCATCATGCCCGTCACTGACCAAGACGCTGCCCTGCAAGCCATCGCCACCCTCGACCAGCCCTCGACCGACCAGCTCGAGGCTCTGCGCGCCATCACTGCAATACTGCGCAACGGAGAGCCCTTTGTCAATGTCCACGACCTCTTCGCCCTCTACGACACGCTATACTTCCGAAACCTGCTGCTACCACGGGTCGAGGTGCTCTGGTCTCCGCGTCTAACGCTAGTATGTTTCTCTCCGCGCTTCATGCTTTGTTTTCCATCCGTCTCACACATTGCTTCTGAGGCCGGGCCCTTGTCGTCCTCTACCCGCGCCGTTGCCCCACTCGCTGACCCTCGCTGACCCTCGCTGATTGTCGCTGATTGTGGCTGCAGTGCGCTGGCATCTGCGAGCTCTCCAAGGATCCCTCGACAGCTAAATGGACACGAATCCGGCTGAAGCTGAGCACCCCCCTGCTGCAGTACCGCCCGCGCTCTGACACCATCAACACGTTGCTGCACGAGGCTATTCATGCCTACTTCTTCATCACCACCTCGTGGAAGCATTCGCGCGGCGACGATGGCACCGGCCATGGTCCGGGCTTCCAGCTACTTGCTGATGCCATCAACAGCCACGGCAACTACGAGGTCACCGTCTACCACACCTTTCACGATGAGGTTGACAGCTACCGGACCCATGTTTGGAAATGCGACGGCCCTTGCCAGACCCAGCCGCCATACTTTGGCCACGTCAAGCGAAGCATGAACCGCGCCCCCGGAAAGAGCGATCCTTGGTGGGTGAAACATCAAGCCGAGTGCGGAGGCGCCTTTACCAAGATACTGGAACCAGCACCGACAAAGAAACAGCTGCAATCCATGAGCACAAAGGAGCGTGCTGGAAGGCAGAAGAACAAGCTCGACAGCTGGATCACTACTGGCCCAGCAAAACGAGCCCAAGCACAAGGCAGCACTCATGATCATCCGATTGTTCTTCGCGACGAGGAACCTTTGGCTACACCCTCGCAAACCAAGCATCTAGCAAGTCCTGTAACCCACGACTTTGTTCCTCCAGCACCACGGTCCGCTTCACCTCACACAGGCCAGAAACGGCTGCGGTCGGACCAAGAACAAGCCCCAGCCATGCCGAAGAAACTCCTCGTAGAATGCCCCATCTGCAGCCTAAGCGTGGCTGAATCAGACATCAACCAACATCTCGACGTGGCGCATTGCTGACTACGTCGACCTTGCCTGCCAGTCTCAAATAGGATGGATTGCTTTGGACCCTGGTTCTTACGTCATCAAACACTACCTCCCTTCCATGCTCTTGGGCTTGCACACTTCCAGACTTCCAACTAAACCTAGTCTTTGGTCCTGTTCGAAAAGGCCATGAGCTTGCCCTCTTCCACCAATGCACCCACCCTGCTCCCAGGACATTCTCTACTTCTGAGGCTTCCCTCAGAACTACGCTTTGAAATCTACGACTATCTAGGCCGCCGGGAACCCAAGAGCTACCCATTCGGTCGACTTCTCGTCTCTTCCATCGATCGACGAGCTCCACCGACAGCGCTTATAGCTACATGTCGCTACCTTCACGACGAGATCCTCAACCACTTTTACAACACCGTCACTTTCCGTGCCGTGGAGCAAACTATTCCGGATGCCTGGTCCAACTACACTGACCACATCACAATCGCTGCTATCCGGAAGGTCAAGAGGATGGAACTGAGGCTTTACTGGCGGAGGGGGTTCAAAAAGTATTTGGCTGAAGGGCTGTATATCAACTCTGGATGGCTTGCTAGTACGATTCGCCTGCTTCTTCAAGAGGCAAAGAATCTCGAGACGGTGGCTGTGTCGGTGACTGACTTCACGCCTGGCGTAGATTGGGAGTCCAAGAAGAAGCTTATTGAGCCATTGAAAGAGTTGGTTCCGCGAGTACTGTTGTGCTTGGGGGAGGTAACAGCGGTGGATGATGATGATGATGTTGATGGAAGAGAGGCTGAGTTGAGAGAACGACTCCAGCTGTATCTGGAGGCTCTCAACAAGGACAAGCTGCTGCAGTGAGTCGACATGACTGTGCAACCATGTCAGGATTCAGCTTCTTTTGATGAGCAACAACGTCTTGTGTCACGTTTTTTCCATAATGTATACGAGCTGCCAGCCGGAATGCAGAACGGAAGTCAATAATCATTTGGTCACTCAATTTCAATCGGCGACTCTCTCGACTCATCGCCACCATATATTTCTAGCGCAGCACCCTCTCTCCTTCTCCTTCTTCCTCCTCCTCCCAAGCACTTCCAAATGTCCGCCATAAGATCCACCCCCTCGTCTACCCCAAGCGCCTCCCACTCCCTCCTCAACCCCTCTTCTGCATACCTCTTCCGGTCTTCTCTCGTCCGCATACTCCTCGGCACTTTCTTCGGCACTCCCTTGACAGGCTCCTGTCTCGCCTCGCCTTTCTCCACCCACCCTGCGCCCTCGAAATAATCAATGTTCAGATGCTTCATGATGCGATCGTGCCTCGCTTGTCGCCTGCGCATATACGCCTCGTCATTCGCCTCGTCGCCCAGCAGCGAGCCGATGTGCGCTCTGCGCGCTAACGCGTCGGGCGTCGAGATCATAGTGGCGACGTTGCCCATGTGCAGGCCTGTTGCGAGCGGAGGCAGGTGCGGGTGTAGAGGCGAAGGAGTAAACAAATCCAGCTTAGATAGCCGTGTTGCATCCTTTACCTCTGTCATTGTCTATTTTTATTTTTGTGTATCTGTCAGTTGGGCGACAACGATATATAATCACACAGGTCCAACAGGTTTTTGTGGGGTGGGGGGTTGTTCCAAATATACATGTTTGATGATACGTATGTTTTTTTCTTTCTTTTTCTTTTTCTTTTTTCCTCTTTTTTCTTTTTTTCTTTTTTGCTACCAACAGACATACGTACCATTTTCGCAAACTTGCTCTTATCGCACGCGAGACAGCATGTCAGCGTGGGGTAAAAGCATGCTTTTCTTTTGCTGTTTTTCTTGCAAAAGTAACACAGGTCCCTCAGCCACTTGCGGCGGCAGATAAGGGAACCGGACATTTTGGATCGCTCCATGCCCGCTTGTCTTACTAGTAGGCCGCGCGCGTATGCCTCGACTGTTGCGCGCAGGCGCCGGTTGGTCGCCGCCAGCGCATTTAGCGGGTACGTAGTGAGGCCGAGGCAGTAGATGGGCTCCGTGTAGGAGAGGATATGAAACAGAAGTTCGAGCGGTAAAGTATCGAGACGCGTCATTGTGGTTGCGGCTTTGGTTTGCGGGTCATCGCGTGGTGCTTTCAGGTTGAGAGGCCCTTGTTGCGTCGCGCTAGGTACGAGTCGCGTACTTGCCTAGGCTCCATGCGGGGCATGTTTCCTTTTACCTACCCCGCCTAGACGTCATACCCTATCCTCGCAAGACCCTTGCTGTGCAATCCAGCCAAAGCGCCCCGGGCATTTCGTAAACAGGCGTCCCCTGCTCATAGGATTCCAGGTTCCACCCTAGATCCGGCCCGCATACGATCTTAAACCCCCTCACAACTCCACTTACCGAATCGTAGCTCTGATGCCGAGTACACTTCCTTAACTGCATTACAGTGGACCGACTGGGCATCGAGCTACGGGACGATCGGTACGAGGTCTGGGTCCCGCGAGTCGCTGCTTTACGCGCGTCCTGGTACACCACATGCCATCGTATGAGTCAATGCGCTTAGGTTTTCCAGCGGGGCCGGGAGAGAGTAAGAAGCCAGTGATGATTTTCCTGGGCGCTTCGTCTCATGTCCTTCTGTGTAGGAAATGTTCACCGCTCACAAGTTATCATCGTTGGCCCCGAGGAAGTAAAGCACCTTTATCGCACGCGCCGACTCTAGTGGTGTATGTTCTCCTGTCTGGAAAGAAAGACAGCGGACACTCATCTGACCGATTCCTGGAACTTGACTTTCGCTTGAGCTTCCCGCTATACAAACAACCAGGCGATATAACGCCACTCCCTAACCGTTTTAGGGCAGTGTGGGATGGGCCCCTATTGCATGTCGTGATTATTCATCGCAACATGTCGATTGATGGGCTATCTTTCCGTGACCGTTTTCCAGATATGACCTTGAAACATCACGTTTCCATGCCCAATTTACAAAGTTGACCAATCAATATGCCGAGCAGCGCTCTTCCCATAGCTTTGGTAATGTTAGTTGCATATTTTCCTTCCTGTTAGGCCCTCGGGCTAGCTCACTCGGGTTCAGTCACTCCAACCAGAAACCCTCGCTTCTGCCAGTCCCTCGCTTGGCGAGTCTACGTAGGGGCAGGACGCTCGATTCCGCTCGCACCCGCTTGAGTCCACTCCGCTCAAACGGTAGACATTTACGCCACTCAACGGTCCTGCAACATCGTGCAGCCATTTAGCATGAGACGCGTCGTTGGTACCTTGCTTTTCCGGCGCTGGAAAGCATCTATTTAGATTATACTGAGTGCCGCTAATGCGACTCGGAAAATACAAGGGCACCGAGGGGGCACACACATGAGCGTGTGCAAATTGAAGGAACAACGATGAGGAATAGGTTGATCGGGGCTACTGCGCATAAAGTTCCTACGAGCCCATCCGATGGTGGTCGGACTTTTCCCTTCATCTTTGACATTTCACTTGACTTCGAAGACCCCCGAGAGCCATTGTTGCAGCTGACCTGCGTGATTCGATTGTTAGTGACACACATTGTGTGTAGGATTATCTTAACAGCGCTAACACTGGTACTTGTCCAGCTCCATTGTGAAGTCCTATTTGTTGTCGTTCTCGCCTGCCTGTGGCTGATTTAAGAGGCGCATTGCTTCGCACATCACTCATCTACACCCAAACCAAACTCGACAAGCCGACATGCTTCATCACCAAGCCCAACCTGGAGGCGGTTCTAACGGCTCCAGCCACCATGAGGGAGGCCATAAAGGTGGCCGCAAAGGTGACCGCGAAGGCGATCGCAAAAGCTCGAAGCGTGCCAACAGGCCGGTGAGGAGATGTATCTGCTTCGCACGTGTTATGGTGGCTAACAAGACACAGTCTGGTTCAGGTAACGCCAAATCTGCCTCTTCTCCGAGAAGCCAAAAGTACGACCCGCATAATGACCCGCATTATGTGGAAGTAGCTCGCCCACTGCGAAACGATTACATGCACTTGCAAAGCGCAATCAACCATCCCGCTTTGAACATGGGATCCGGTCCGTCATATGGAGCTCCCTATGCGTCTCCCCATGGAGGGGACACGATGCGTCACTCGTTCGGCAACAGTCCCAGCGCAGCCCAAGCGAGCCAAGCACAGCCTGTCGAAGCAGGGTATCCAACCCACGCGCAGCAAACCAGGCGTCACGCACCTGGATACGATTACGCTGGGCCTTACAACGCCGTGGGGTACATCCGACGTGATGGACAAGCCTTCGACAATGACGAACTGTATCAGGAGTACGGACAGGACGAGCAGGTCGACCAACTTGACGAGAACAGAAGCGACGCGTGGTCCCTCTTGTAAACCGATGCGTCCTGCCAAACTGTGCGGGAATGGCGGTTGGAAAGTCTTGCAAAAGCGCTGAACTGCCTTTTATGCGCATGTTGGTGTGTTGGGGCTGTCACCGGAAGGCTACGTTTTTCCTTGAGTTCCTTTTCCTTGGGTTCGCATAATCAGCCGGCGACGGTTTTCTTTGGTTTGTTTCCCACAGCCGCATTTTGGGTCCAAGCCACTAGTGTAGCCTTGCAGCTTGGGGGCTGGGGTTGCTTTTTCCCAGCGGCGTTTCACTGTTTGTCTTGGATAGCGGAATCCTCATGAAGCGTATAATGAATAATTGTGTAATTTCCAATTGAATTGGTGACGTATCGAACATTCCGTAGTCGAGTCGAACCGCTTCGTTCTGTTTGTTGTTGTGAGCTCCGGTTTGAAGTGCTCTTGGCGGTTGACAGGAGCCGCAATCTGTGAGCGTCGCACCTGCGCACACCTGACATGCAACAAAACTCACCGGTACGCCGATCAAGTCTCAATCCGCGATGTTGCTGCTCACCGGAAGCTGCAAAGCGATAGTCGGCGAGGAGGACTTGGGGTCGCCAGGACCGCAAGGCATTAGCCTGAAACACACTGCCATGTTCAAGAGCAGCTTTTCGTTGAGAAATTGATCGGTTGATGTGTTGGCACACGCATGACCAGTGGATAGTTGGAGGAATTCACAGCTCAGGCGGGAAGGGAGTTTGGAGTCCCTCGGCCCTTTTGTCTGTGTGCTGCATCTGCTGCATGTACGTGTGCTGAGAAGGCGGAAATTACGCCGCGCACTCATGGAGGAAGCTAGTCCACATAGGCAAGCCTTGATTGGGCCGGGTCCTGTGCGATACCTTCTGTGTGGTGATTCTCCTGAACAATTCGTGAGGGGCCGGCATTCTTTACCAATCAGCGACGGGAAGATAAGCAACGTAGGTGGAGCACAGTCACTCACTCGCCAATTCGACGAGTCAATGTGGGAGGGCCGTGCTGGGAGTCGAAGGCCGCCAGGCAACCGACCTGAGTGCGGCACATGTGTCGTCCGATTCTCAAGGACGGCGAGGTTGGTGTGACGAAGGCGGCTCTGTTGACACCTAGCCAATGGTGGAATTCCGCCACCCCTACTTGGGGTACCGAGGCGGGGCCCAGGGCACACTCTGGCCCTTGGCTGCACCTGGGGTATTGTTAGCTTGCTAAGGAGGACTCTTTAGCCGCCCCCAAAGTATTCCAGACCTTATTGCGAAGTGTGGTCACACTCTCAGACACGCGTTTGATAGTCATTGAGCGTGGCTGGGAAAAGAAGTCGTGACGAGCGATGACGCAACGCCAGCCGACGGATAATGCCGTTGCCCGTACCCCGTGCTGAGCCGCCCCGACCACCCGGTGCCCGTCTAATAGCGGGGGTTAGCGTGTTTTAACCAAACCCAAAATTAACCACATCCCCCTCTGCTCTCTATCCTCCTCTTCGAAAAAGCATGTATGGCGGGCGCTTATTTGCTGCATTCTGGATATTCCGGGAGCCGTCAGTCATTTCGTGCGCTAGCAGGATGGGTTCGGGTACTGGCGATGCAGGGAGGCCGCTTGCTATGCCGCCGGCCCAAAGACGTTAGGCTGCCCTTCACAATCTGCACGCGGCTGGAGGATGTGGGGCACATCATCATGATGTCCTGCAAGAGCGCGAGAAATTTGGTCCTCAGTGACAGCTATCCGAGCGCGGTAGGGATCTCCAAGGCGGCCCAATGCCATACATCTGCCACGCTTGACGGCGCTGTCACACTGCCCATTGGTTGCATACTGGAAGGCTTGTTAGCTTATCGAAAAGACGTGCAGAGTGTCGGTTGACCCTGGGAGTTTCCACGTGGCTGGTTATGAGCCCTGGGAAGATTTTTGTGCTGGACTTCCCTGGCGGCTCTCTGTTACAGTTCCGACTGGCTGTGGAAACTCCTAATGCTGTCGATGCGGACCAAAATGACTTTTCGAGTCCCACACTACCATCAGACGACCGTGCACCTGTCTAGCCTCCACCCAAGGCAGACTCGAGGCAGACTCGACGGGCCTCTACGCCCGGATCCTCGAGCCGGTGTGCTCGTTTTGGGAACTTTCGGGACATTTTCTGGGGCCGTGCTGAGGCTGAGATGTAGTAGTCAACATTTTTTGTAGGCAGTGCATCCTGGAGTCCAGATATATTCCTAATGAAAGCCTCGTGGTTGTTTTCAAAAGTTTTCGCATTCTCCAAACCTCTTTGCCTCGTTTACGGATCGCGCGTCCGGACGTTCGTTGACTTTGGACGCTAGGCTACGGGAACCGGACAGACCAACCCGCCGTCCTCCGCAGAGAATTGCTCGCCTCTGTGGGTGTTCCTCCTGAGCTCCTCGACGCTTCCGCTACCCATGTCAGGATGCCACCGTATTACTTCACCCGAAGGACCATTACTACCTCTGTCGCCGCCGGTTCTCAGCGAGCAGATCGCCTCACTTTCGAGAATAGTACTGGAGGCCGCCCACAACCAACATCCCATTCCGGTAACTGGCGTTCGGAGAGAACCTAGACCGCCTCGGCATCGCAGACGCTTATCGGATTCCTCCGCGCAAGTGGAGTCGCTATCTGTGTCTGTGTAAGGACTCAGGCCATATTTCTTGCTTTTTTTTAGCTGGCCGGTGGACGCCGATGTCCCACGGTGCCTGTCCTTCACTAGGAACCCTACAACACTAGGCCTTAAGGCAGCGACAACAACAAGAAGCAGGCCACATAGCACCTGTAAATGTCCCCGCCTTACTCAAAACGGCATCGTGAGTGTTGAAAATCTGGTTTCTTTAAATGAAGCGGCCAAGGACGCACGCATGTAGGCATATAGTCCTCCAGCGCCCTTTTGCCTTTTTGCCTGCTTTTTGGGGGTTTGATTGCAACACTGGGGTATCGACACGGCATAACAAGGATCAGGTCGGAACTCTGGCGGCGTATGATGTTGTCGATTGCAGCTCCACCGGCAGATATTGTACAGTCTTGCGGCCAGATGCAGAGTCCTCGAGGAGCATACAGACTGACGTCTGCTGATGACCCCAACTTTCCTTGGATGAAGTTGAGTTAGATAAGGTCCTCCAGAATCGCGAATGTAAGTTCCCACATATTTTGAAGCACTCCCCCCCTTTTTGAAGATGCTCATCCATTTCGAAACAAGAAATCGCTGGGCAATTACGTGAGCGGTCTATCCTGTTGCATCAGAGCGTGCATCCCCATTCCGGTGTACTGACCATGATTCAGAATTTCCTCACCACACCACGACGTTGCTGAGCAGACAGCACGGCCTGGTGCCGATTCGATCGTTTCTAGTTCAGCACCGCTGTCAAGAGGCAACAGTAGTTCCCTTCCGACGAACCCTGCGCCCCTGCGACCTCCGAAAGATCTCCTGGAAGACAACTGTCCTCTGCCATACAGAGAACAGAGCCAAGGGCGTCGACACCGTTTCTGGAGATTCTGTCGACTTTTGATACGGATCCGCCAGATGCATCCTCGAAGCCGCGTGGCTGCCGTTCACGACGGACCCCCACCACTCTATGCGCCCTACTATAATGCCTCGTCCATGGAAGAAGTTTCGTATGGTTGTTTCATTCCGGAGCTCTCTGCGGTGCGAGAATCAGCCGAGCTAGAGAGCCCTCTAGAGCAAAGCCCCGACTTGGCCTATTGTGATGACCAAATACGGAGCAGGCACCTGAATGATCAATACAACATGACGCTTGAGCATACCTTACCGCAAGCACAGGAGCTTGCCGATACAAGAGGACTCCCTTGGACCTTGAACACCCCACAGAACTCTGGTCCAGTCCCTAGTTTAACGGGTTGTCAGCAATCCTACGCTTCATCGCCCGTCTCACCTATAACTCCCGATACTAACATCGTCTGCGATGCGCAGTTTGGGCCTGATAGGGACCTCCGAAAGGAATTGGAATCATCCCCTGACATCCATTCGCCTTCCCAAGACCACTGGACTGGAGCTAATGCAGCACGTATGGAACAGAGCTACGCCTTGCAAGACGGTGGTGTCTCACCTGCAACCATGAATGCGGTAGAGCCTTCGCTTGCTTCCACTCGAGGATCTAACACCCCCCATCCGGACTTCCAGAATGATAGCCACGTAGAGTACACTTTATGGCCATACGCTAATGAGGTCGAAATATACGATGCTGGTAACATCACACCACCCGCAACATACAGCCCTCCTGCAAATGCTTCCCTGCAACGGCACGGTGCGACGAGGATTTCACTTGGTGATTACCAATACGATGAGTCCGGCAGATGGCACCACCACCCCGCGTACGAAGCGAGCCCATCACCGTCTCCTTTCCACACTAACCAATCGAATGGTCATCCACAATCTATAACCACCTATGCCGAACTTGACGACCACACATATCCTGAGGTTCATGGAGGTCCCGACTCTCAAAAGGGAGCGGACGTCGCGAGCATTCCCTGCGACCAATGCAGCACACGCTTTCACGGCAGGTACATCAATCTTTCAGACTCCTCCTGTACGTCTTCCCGCTGACTATGTATTCAGATATCGCAAAGGCAATTTGAGACGACATGTCAAAAGCTTCCACACCTTGGTCGTGTCGGCCGTTGGAAAAACGTGTCGTATTTGCAAAAAACGGTTCCAACGGCCAGACGCGAGGCGTAAACATGAGTGGGGTGCGCATAAAATGGCCGACGTGCAGCCAAAGACGAGGGCACGAGGCTAGTGCTGAATGCCATGAGTATGATCGGCTACAATGACAATGTGTCGTAGCGCAGATCAGGAGCTGGTAACTCTCCTATTGGGTCGCGTGCGACTGTATCTTTTTCTTCGGTAACCCTGGTGCTGGTTTCCCTGGTTGGTCTTCTTGAAGGAGCCGTACGTAATATATGCTCGTATTTCTAATAATACCAACGCTGGTCCACAAACTTGCAATTTGATGTGAAAACTTCACCGACTTCCGAGCAGACCTATGCACCTAAGTCTCTTGGCTGTCGATCCTGCTCTTGCGGCTCTTGGGTGTAGTGAATCAGCTCGCGCGTGTCCATTCTCCTCTGCTTGTGGTGTCAAGAGGACCACACCGCAATTGTGATCCTTGGCAGTCGCGCGAATGGGATCTTTTTGAAGATCGCACATGTGGGATCCTTAGCATTCGCGCAAAGGGGATCCTTAAAGATCGCATAAATGAGATCCTAAAGATCGCACAAATGGGATCCTCCTTGAAGATCACACATGTGGGATCCTTTAAGATCGCATATATGGGATCCTGAAAGATTGCACATATAGGATCCTCGAAGATCGCAGATGTAGGATCCTTAGCATTCGCACAAGTAGGATCCTAAAGATCGCACATGTGGGATCCTCCTCAAAGATCACACATATAGGATCCTAAAGATCGCACAAGTAGGATCCTTAGCATTCGCGCAAATGGGATCCTCGAAGATCCCACAAGTGGGATCCTTGGCACTCGCGCAAAGAGAATGACAGCCCCCAAAACACAGAGGCGCGTCGCGGCATTGCATGCCCTACCTGCAGATGCAAGCACGCAAGCCTCTGCATGTACACTACCGCATGAAATGCACTCGCGCATCCGCTAACGGAATGCCCATATCCAACCAAGCCGACTTTGAAAAATTCACCGTGCGGAGTGCAGGAAGAAGGCTGGAAAGGGCATGTGGTGCGTTTTCCATGTGCATGGCCCCCACCACTGCTTTCAGCAGCTCCCGGCAAACCTTGCAGCCCATTATGCACACAGCCCACATGGGCGTTTCGTACCTGTGTAGGCGCGGGCGCTTTTTCGAGTAGTACGACTTGGCCGACATGCGATGGGCTGTGTCAGGCAATTGCTGGAAAGTTTAGGAACCTTTGGAAGGCCCGAGTTGAGCGGCTTTGGCCACCTCAATTTCCTGTGTCGCAGTTTGCAACTCCGAAAGGAAAAGGTGGGTGGTTGGACGATGATCCATCAGCCGTTCCTCTAGGCCATGCGCGAATACAAGCCCTAGCATGTGGCCTCATAGGATGGTATGTGTCGTGCACAGCAGACCTTTGCTGAAGAACACGTCAATCGAGAGCGCCGTCTGTAGCACGTGTAGATTGTACGAAGCTGGCAGTGCGCTGTGGTCTGTTGGTATATCCGGAGTAGGGGCGCCTGGAGCAACGTTCTAGAGCACGATGTAGTCGACGCATAGTGCGGCTCAACTACGTAACTGACCACCAATAACCATCCGCCTACCTTGCTGCATAGCGACCCAAAGTCTAAGCTCGTGTGTAGATGCTTCCAGCCTGTTGATCCTTTGTCTTCATTAATCTGAGCCGCCCATTTCCTCTAGGTCGTGCGAATTTGTTGTGATCTTGTAATGGACTCAGCCGCAATCGCACTGATATTTTGTAGTAAGGCACCTAACAAGGTCCGTGCTGGGCTTACGCGTTGTATTGTGGAACTACTTCGTTGGTAGATGTTTCATTTCTTGATCCAAGGAGATGCCAAAATGTTGTCGGTATGCACCTTATTCTCACCAGGCCAACAGAGCCTAATGTCGGGTCGAGCGTGGCGCCATGCTCGTGGCAACGATAACCAAAATCATGGATATCTGGGCTGCAACCCGGGTGTCTAGTCACTGAGGATGCGAATGGCGGTGAGGTGTAGAGCAAGTTCGACAAGAGCGCTGTGCGGTGGCGAGGCGGAAGCAAGAGCAACAGGCTTCTGCTGGCGGATAGACAGTAAACGCTGTAATGTATGCGGCTCTGCTCACAAAATCAGGGTATTATCCTGTTTTTGACGAAACATGGAGCTAGCCAACTATAGCGGAAAGGAACAAACTTTAAATCTCCCTGGGGTTACGGAGCGGTTCTGACTCATGACCTGTACGATGCTGGAAGTGTCAGCATTGTGAATGCGTGGAGACGGAATGATAGCTCTGAACTCGCGACGGGCCGCGGAACCAGCGCATGGAGACGCCCTGTTCAGCAACAACAACATTGCCTCCCTCAATGCTTCTCAGGAGTTTTTTCTATTGATGTCAATCTGGTTGTCAGAGGCCGACATACTTTGCTTGTTAGACAAACAGAGGGTGGAATGGTACAGCTGTGCAGCTCACGAGTGCATGTCTGTACTTGGACACAGCCCTCTATCATGATGAAACACCAAGAACAGTTAGCGCTTCACGAGACCTGCTGCAGGCGTGCTGGGTGTCGTGTCATGTTTGCCACTCCAGTGTATGTGGATTGCCGTTATGGGCGCCCAGGCCGATAGCTGCAAGGAGGCTAGCCGATGGAGCATGCTGCAGTTCCAGCTGATCTATGGGGAAGGCAAATCATGTACAACGGCAGTCTGGACGAGACGCACAAGCAAATAGACGCATTCCGAGCCGGTTTCGATCACAGCTAGGTCGCGCTCAGTCTTTGCTTCGAGTTGGGCACATACGCATTTGACATTCGCTAGTGGAAAGCGCAGCGCATCATTGTGTCGCCTCACCTCTTTCTCAATTGGCGAAAAGGCATACTTCACTGATCTTTCGAGGATGTGGTGGTGTATGGGACTGATGCATGCGACTCTCAGTGGGAACAACCGGGGGTCGACCTTCGATAGGTGTTGTGCACACTGATGTTGTTTGCGTTGAGGCGCAGGCGGAAAAGAACACCGAAGAGGGAATGCGTACAATGAGGTGTTGCATCCAGCCAATTCCACTTTGTAAGGATGGCATAGCTCTCGAGTAAATGGTCTTCGCGGTGGATGGTAGAATGGAGAGTTCGCACAGGAAGGCGCTGCTAGCTGCACGTCTGCGGCACGGCAAGCCGCATAGCTTCGCGCCGGTTGTTTCCAAGCGCTGGACAAATTCTTTACGGTAGCTCTAAGGTGTCTCTCCCAAAAATGTTCTTGCAGTGTAGAGAACTGGATAATGTCAGTATGGTCTCTGGCTGTACGGTGTGTGTGGCGAAGAGCAGGTATGTGCTGGCAGAATGAAGTGTGAGCCCTTGTTGCACGAGTCCAGTCGCCTGGCCATCTTGGGGGTCTCGCTTCATGCGCATTCCTCTTGTTTTAGCTAGACGTGGCCTTCTCAGAGCACCCACGGATCTCGCATATTGGTTCTTTGTGGTGTGGTAGGGAGAGGCCATTACCGCAAGCCATATATGCACCTATCATGTGGGCCCTGAACAGTACAGGCCCTGGAAAGGCGCTGAAAAGCTGTTGCATCCCAGACACCATGGCATTCGCGCTATGTTGTGAATTTGCCTTGAGGCGTATCCTGGTATCGTCGAGCGCCATGAAGCCACGCCTTTGCGTCTGTACAACCTTCGCAACACGTGGCCGTCACCGCTGCCTTTTTTGCCTGTTGTCGATACGAAAGATTGTTTTTTCTTTGCAGCGCTTGCTCCTCCGATTACCCCAAGGCCATTGGACCATTAAGAAGGGCCGTTCGAGAACTGGCAGTATGCCTTGTCTCCCCTCCAATACCAGCCCTGCCCTACACCGACCTTCTGAAATTTCTTGTCATTCATGCGACCTGATTGTGTTTCTTGCGCTGATGAACCCAGCGCATCGTCGTAAGGCAACCATTTTGACGGGCTTGACGTGGCGTTGGACGTGTTCCAAGGCGAAGCCCGCCATCCCAGGGGTTTTTGGAGGACTTCTCTCGGAGTAGGTAGGCAGGCCCGTCGGTGCCAACTCAACAGACCGCTACGACGCACTCTTGAGCTACCATACTCTGTCGTCCTCTGGGCTTGACCGGTCGCGAAAAAGCGCGGCTCTCGTACCGCAATATATTCGCGACTTGCCGCCCACCTGCTACCGTCTCCGCCTCCCTCGTCTTCGAAACACCCCTTTCTAGTTCGTCTTCATCGTCCAACACCGACCACTAGGCCAACACATTACGCCAAGTCGACGAGCTCTCGACTTGTGGGCGATCAAAGTAAGCCTTAGGTGAGCGTCGAGTGCTCTGTGTTCTGAGTGGACATCTGCTGTGTTGAGAGGTATGTCCATTTGCACCCCCCTTTTTCCTGCACAAGCTTACAAGATACACGCAGCATTCCTGTTGGCGACGTCGAGCGAACCTTAAGCCGTAACGTGCAGACAGCAAAACGCGTGTCGATTGGATCGTGGAAGTCTCTCCACTGAGCGACGTCTTCCAGCCTTGCTCGAAAATTATATCTACAGCTGTTAGTGAGGGAGTTGAGTGAAGGCCTGGTTCAACTCTAGGCTGGTAGCTAAGCGACGGGTGTCGAGGAACTACCAACGCGTGCTTCCATCACTGGATGAGGCTTCGTCTTGCGAGTCGCTGTTGTATTAACAAACACACCGCCTTACCCAGACCAACGCCACCCTTATAGTACGTGGGTAGCGAGATCGACGAGATGGAGTCGTCCAGTCACCACGGGCCATACCCGAGCTTCTCGTACATGGGCGTCCATTTAATGCAGGACGGTCATCCGACTAGTATTCATGAAGGCCAACATGAAGGATTTGAAAGCCACTTAGCGGAACAGGCGCCGAGAGAAGCGGCAAACCAACGTGTAGAGTCCGTTCATGAGGACACTGAGCTTACTATTAGCGAACTCAATACTGCTTATGGCACAACAGAAGATGGTTACCAGAGACCGATGCCAACATTTAACTCACCTTGGCGTCCGGAAGAGAATCCCCAGTATCAACAGATGTCCCCTTATTACGCTCGACCTCAACCAGAGACATGTATCGACTTTGGTTCGCGTAACCAAGGTAGCAACGGGTTCACCGCTGCGTTCATCTCAGACTCCTCTATCGCTGCGCAAGATGAGCCGTGGTCTGCCTATACTGCATTTGATGGTGGTCAGGATACCCGACACGCCAATCAGATGCAGGTGCTAGCTGAGCAGAATGCTTCGGACGCAATAAGTTCGATGTCCGCTTATAATGGTCCAGACTCGCTCTATCCAATGAGCAATGGTCTCGAAACACCGCTCAACATGCCATCAGCGCCCACATACCAGATGGATATCCCCACTTCTTCCGAGTCTGCTTCTTTCAAGAGTCTCCCGTGGGTCGTCCATGCTCCTGGCCCTGAAGTCACTTCCCGATGTGGACTTCAAGACAATGTTGATAGAGATTTAACATCAAAGAAAACCAGAGGGTTCTGCAACGGATACCTCAGCCCAAACCAACATTGCCAGTTGACACCATCGATACCGAGACGAGTGTCTTGTGCGTCATCCCAAACTACCGAAGCCACCTCAATTAGCGCTATATCCGACAATGTTGTAGAAATTTTAAACTGTCCCGAAGATGAATGCGACGCCACCTTTTCTGGGAAGCACCGAAAAGGAAATCTAACCAGACACAAGAAAGCACTGCATGGCGTTCAGAAACAGGTTGTGTGCGAGATTAGCACATGTGGTAAATCCTTTAACCGATCAGATGCCCGGCTGAAGCATTACAGAAGACGCCATCCTGAACTTCTAGCGCGTTCGTAAGGAATCGGCCTCAGGAACGAATACTAGGACAATGACATGTAAAGATCCTTCGCTTAGGTCTTTCTTTCGATATCCAGCCATGCGAACTAAGCCGGGCCATTCCCTCCGGCACTGGTAATACCAAGAGAAACTGTCAGGAGGAGTAAGTGAACTATTGTCTGTTCACGTGTTGATGTGGTAGCGCCACAAGTTTCTTCTCTATGATATGGGGAAGGCGGTAGTTGCGAAGAGGTTGCTATTATGAGGTCGTGGAGTTGGTAGTGGCGGATTCGTCTGCTGTGAGGTTGTTGGTGTGGTGGTGCGAAGAGGACCCTTTCTGCGCGATTATAGGGGGGATGGCTGCGAAGTTTGTCTTTGCACGACGGTGGATAGTCTTTTTTGCGCGATCGTAGAGTGGAGTAGTTGCGAGCAAGTTCTTTATGTTATGTTGTCGTTGTAGTAATCATGAGATTCGTTTTCTTGAAATACTAGGAGGATCTCTTTTGCGTGATTGTAGGAAATATCTTGAGCGATTGTGGGGATCCCTTTTGCGCGATTGCAGGAATGGTGGCTGTAAAGCTCTCTTTTGCATAATGGTGAGGATCGCCTTTGTGCGATCTTGGAAGATCCTCTTTGTGCGATCTTGAAGATCCCCAGTGTGCGATCTTATCTTGGAAGATCCCCTATGTGTGATCGTAGAGTGGGCGCAAAGTTCGCTTCTATGCAACGTCAGGTTCCCTTTTGTGCGAATGCCAAGGAAACCTTATTTGCGCGATTGCTAGGAGGTTTCTCTTGCACAAATACTTTGAGGCTTCCATCTGCATAAATGCCAAGAAGAGCTGATTTGCGCGAATGCCAAGAGAACTTATTTACGCGATCGTAAAGATGGAGGTGCGACTAGCGAACGAAGGTGTCAGAGATTGCGCCAGCATAAATCGCTCCTGTGAGCTGCCCTAGATCTTGTATGCGTTAACGCCAATCCAACTCATCGACTAGGTAAGAGCAGCTACCATGGTATAGTTGTTGTGAGGCTAACATCGTGCGGCGATCCGCATATCACTTCCAGATTATGTCTCATTCCAAGAGCAGGGCGACCTATCACAACATTGCCAGTTGTTGAAAGAGAACCAGGTACGATTGATTATGAAACCGCTTTTCCGGCTCATGCATCGCCTCAGGAAAGAGGCAGGAACGGGAAAGGGAGCCTGGGGCAGGCTACTTTCATTTAACTCCAGAACTCGTCGCAGAGCTTGTCTAGGGTGCGTTTCATCCCACGCTTCGAGTCGTTCAGGATGATATGATCCAATTCTCGGCATTCGTATGCGAGCCGCAACAGCTTCATTCCTCTCTTGAATCGATAGATGTACCGAATATCCGTTCTTCGCCGTGGCAGTAGTATTGGGAGGCAAAAGGAGACAAGGAAGAGGCGGGAGAGAGGGACTATATAGGAGCATGATAGCTTCCATCCTATTCGGTGCCTGGAGTGGCGTCCAATCTCATCTAGCTTGTCGAAAGAGTCATTGTTGGCGGAAACCCTAGGGTTGGCTACATCCATTGGTCCGGATGATCCTTCTCACTCCATCCTCCTGGTCTTTTGCCCTGGGTTCCATTCCGGCAGCATCCAATCGTTATCAAGGAAGTATGTAAGGGCGCTTTGCCAGGGATCGCTGCCTTCTTATCCAGTACAGATGCCTCCTTATACGCGTCGCCGAAAGTTTGATCGAATTTGCCATATGTACGATATAGGAGGCTAGTGGCGTGTGATGAAAATGTGGCGGCAGGCAACATTAGAGAGTACTGCGTGCACTGTTGCTGTTGGGCATTCGCTCGTCCATTCGGATGGTCTTCCATCCAGCTTATTTGGCTATGCTGCATTCACCCACGAGAGTGGCGACCCAACCCCCTAACCACTTTCCACAATTAGCTATGCCCCGAAATACGACATGAGGTGAGGTAAGTTTGGTAAGACAATGCACTTATCGATAAAGCAAGTTCAACAGCCATTTTAGAAAATAGCCAATCTGTGAATAGGAGAACTTTTTCAGCAACGCCACCGAGTGGCTGTGCACTACGTATAATTACATCAACTGTCTGATGCATCGCGGTGACTCCGAAAAGACTCGCCACTATAATCACGACATCCTCCAACAAACGACTACAATGTTATATATATATATTCTGCCCTCAATGATACGTCAACCTCGCTTAGTGTGGTCGCGTCTGCCAGCGGCAAATGCATATGCACTATAACCTTTCAGTATAGCTCGAAACTAACCATTCGCAAAATTGGAAGAATCTTCCCGGTAGGCTCAGCGTTTGCTTCATCTTCTTCTTCGTCGGCTACATACGTCACACCTCAGCTTGCACGAATCGACACTGGTTACACCGGTCCAAGGAGTGTTTTTAAATGAGCATCATTTGCTTCGAGTTGCTTGCGACTACCCATCCCCTGAAATGGAGGGCGCTAGCTCGGGCACAAAAGACCCTACGTCCTATCACGACGATGTTTGTGTTCGAAAAAACTTGTTTGATTACTTTATGCATGTTGGCAAGGCACTTCCCTTGGGCCTTGGGTCGTGGCAAAGGCTGAGAATGCCTCACGACGGCGAGACTGCCAGGAAGCACTGCATAATTGCCCAACCCCTTGGGAAATCATGCATGAAGAAAACGAAGTGCGGCAATAATCATTTGATCGTTCCGACAATCACCAACCTGTGACTGCAACAGTCAGGGTGGTATCCTCGTCGCTCATGACACTCTGGTTTGAGCACCGACGTCAGTGAGAGTGTTAGAGCCCAAACGGCGCCCTCCTGCTTTTTTATGAGCGCCTTGTATTCCTTAATGCTTGGAATGACAACAAGCAGGCGCTAGATGCAGCCAGCCGTGGTTGTGGCATTTTCGATAGAATTAAACAGCGTGTACTACTCGAATCCAGCCGTTCCCGTCGTTCCACGTCTGCACCTATGCGATACATGTGATACTACCTATTCCGAAACCCTACCAAAAAACCCTACAATGTCATATCGATGACACTGCATATAAGAGGGTGGATCTTTGAGCGCTTGAGCGGCTTCGGGCTTCACCTCCCAGGTGAGTTGCGTGGCTCTCTAGGAAAAGCAAAAGATCGTTTTTACTAAAGCACATTACTCTGTTATACCTTTAGAGAGTTTTAGGACCGTTTGCAGGAGGGGTCTTCAGTCCGTGAACTAGTGGTGTGAGTTGGGCAAGAGATAAGTCAGGCATCGAGGACTGAGTATTCAGGCCCAACCTTGGCTGCCTTGCGAAAACGACGTTTCGGGTCGTCATACAAATCATACCGAACTATATGCACATGCTGTGCTTAGCATGTTTCAGGACCGACGATTCGTGGAGACCCTTGCATGTCTGTAGCTGCATGGCAGCGTGGTCGTCAGGTACACGTCAGTTGTGGAGTACGTCACGGTAGATGTGAATCATGAGATCTTCCGATCGATGCGCCTCGAAAGATTGATATCGAAGATGACGAGAATGCGACGAGTGTATCGGGCAAAGTTGAGTCATTTTCGTATCGACTGGTCTCTTAGTATGTTGTTGTCGGGATCTTGGCACCCATGCAAGAAGCGGTGTGACAAGTATGGGGTTTCATAAATCTGAACATCTGATCAGTCCTGCTGAAACAATAGTACTATCGGCTTTTTAGTATAAGAGCTCATTATCCGGTGGTCAGAGTTAATACCTTTGATGCTACCGATAGTTCTAAACTTTACCGGGTGCGAGCTGGCCTTCTTGGCATTCGTTAATAGCTGACAATATGTAGGATGCTTTTCCTTAGGTCATTTACCTAGCACATACACACTCACTCAGAAAAGGCTTTTTTATATGATGAAAACCTGGAAGCAGATTGACAAAACACGTCTTGGCTGTGATGGTTGACGGCGACGTTGCAAACTCCGCTGTGGCGTAACCGGTATAGGGCTTTGGGAGTGAGCCCAACCTGCCACAGTGCTCGAGATCCCCATCGTGTCAATCCATCCAAGAAAAGTTCCGAAAAAGGCCGTAAGGTCTAGACAGCAGCTAAGAAACTCTGGCATAATAGAAGGCTCCGCCGGGATCATCGCGGTAAGAATTCCATCTAGTGTTGCTGTAAAGCCTTTACGGGGCATCCTTGCAGTGTCATTGACCTCTTTAATTCTCAGTTTAATGAGTGATAGATATTTCTGGTAAACTGAGAGAGTAGGCAACGTCGACCAATTTCCTAGCCAGCATATGCCGCGTCTAGATCCACTAATAAACACCCTCCGAAAGTGACAGGTGGTTTTACACAAAAACGCCGTTCTACAAAACGCCATGGTTATCTCCTTCAAAATGCTTTACTGGAGCAAATACCTAATAGGCGCCTTAGCCCACGCCAGCGTTTCCGCACTGTAGGGAGAATGTGCTTGGTAGGCTCGTTGCCTCCGGACTCTGCCGCTTCTGACGGATTTTTGAGCGCCCCGACTACAGATCTCTTTTCTCTACACCCCACGACAGAATCGATTTTCTTTTTGTTTCTCGTTTCCACGACCTGAAGGCTACCTTCCTGCTGCAGAGCGTATTCAGAGAGAGTACCAACGAGCTTCTCAACGTCTTCGAAAGTGTTTGTGGCCCCGAAAGTTATCCTCACCACACCAACAGGTACCCCTTCTAGAACATCGAGCTCCGTGTTACATCGATAGCCCCTCTCAAAGGCCTTGCGTAACCATTCAGCATTTAATCCTAGCGCACATGAAATGCCAGCTGGATTGCACACAGTGCCTGTTCGAACATGGATGGCTTTTTTCCGAAGGAACGATCCGACATGCCACGGGCCGACGTACGATCCATCGCTTCTGCAAACGTTAAAAGCCAATGTTGCGCCTTGTGTGTTCGAATCTCCATAGCTCGAGTCCATCGACTTGTATATATGGTATACCGGCATATCGTTCGGGTATTTTGAGCTAGCAAGGCGATCATAGAGGTTTTTAGCCAGCCAGCTGGTGTGTTTAGATACTTCTTCGAGTCCACCAAACAGCTTATGGTGTGTTTCAATAGCGCACTTCAGGGCAAGTATACTCCGAAAGGCAATAGTCCCATCTTCCAACCGGGAATGTAGACTCGAATCCTTACGAGCCACCCAAACATCGCCAATGCATGTTATCATCTCTGTTGTTCCGCCTCCAAAATATCTCCGTTGGTCGAAGATGTGGCCAGCATCTTTGCGAACGATCAGCGCTCCGAGGTCGGGAAAACCAAAGATCTTGTAAAAGGAGAGTGAGATGAAATCAGGAGCAAGAAGGTGGTTGCTGAGGTCCAGAGGAGTAGTCGATACTAGGGCAGCAGCGTCAAGAAGAGTGTATACTTTCGAATGATTGGTAGAGAAGCGCAGCTTGCCGGCCCAATCTAGTGAAAGCCGTTCGCCATTCAAATTCCTACGCGGGACATCGGGGTCAGTGGAACCACTACAGTGTTTTCGTACAGGGGGTGTTACTTACGACTGTGCTGGGTATGCAAACAACAATGGTCTTTCTGGCTGCCCCTCGGTAAAAGCCATATCATGTACACCGGAAAGCCAGTCAGCGACCTCGTCATTCGATGATAAGCAGTGACTACGGTGGGCCAGTTCCCGGACACCGACTAAGCTTGTATGGCTATTGCGGTGATAAACATAATCGAAACTATGTTGGTATCCAGAGAAGCTTTCTGCAACCAGCTTGATAGCGGCCGTGGCATTCGCTGTGAATACAACGTCGAAATATGCTGGATCGGCTTTGAACATCCTCAACACTTCAAGTCGCGTGGACTCCACCATTACGGCAGTAGCACTTGGGTCCGACGAATCAGAGTGTGGATTTGCAAGGAGTGTATGCTGCATCTCGCTGCAGAAAGATGTGAGAAGTGATCTTGGCGCGAGGGTAGTGCCCCCATGATCAAGGTAAGTCAAGTCTGTTAACTGTCAGCGCCTTAAACGAGGTAGGTCAGAGTCTGACACACCTTTGAGCATTGGATATTCGCTTTTCCGCATCTGTCCGACACGCTGATTGTATGCTACTCGCGTACGGTCATCCCCCTGACAGTCTGTGTTGTAGCTGACGTCTTTCATTCTTCCAGAAAAGCCTTGTACAAAACCCATATTCGCCAACAGGAGATCCTCGGGCTACAAGTGAGACAATCTTGTGCAGACAACAGATGAAATCAGTCAGCGTGGCGCACTGTTCCAACGCGGAACAAGCTGTACTTTTGAACCAAAACACCCTCCAGATCAGGAATGGCCACACAGACTTCGTGTGTTACTCCCATTCTAGCCCCCCGATTCACCTAATCAGTTTGGAGGATGGGGATTCGTTGTCATCCGCAAGAGTGTGGCCCATCTCGGACTTACTCAAGCCTCAGATCGTAGGCCTCGACGCTAAGCCAATATATGATGATGGCCTTAGGTCTCGTTCGCCACAAGCGCCCCAATCATGATATCCAAAGCTTACTGACGCTGAATCCTTCCATGTCGATAGCCTTGAACAGGAAAGGCTTCGCAGACTAGGAGGCAACCAAAGCGAGAAGACTATGCCACCTGGTCAGTTGACTCAGAAGAAGCGTGCTGCTATTGCCTTCTGTGTTTAGAATGTTCACCAAAAAGCAAAATTCGGAGTTCTTTTCAATTACAAAACCTGCGTTTACGTCATGCTGGCCCCAGAACCTATCGTTCTAAGGACCTGGAGTCGAAAATGGTGGTCAGCATCGGGAGTTGCCGTCCGGTAGAATTGATCCATCTCTTTTCGTCTCTCATTTTGGAATAAAATGCCCTCATTGTTCGGAAAATCCTCATACATTGCTGCGGAGTCTGACGCACTAGGCCATAAAAGCTCTCTCTTACGTGTCACACTTTTTACTATCTGACCTGTAACAAGTCGTCGTCTCGCGGCAAGGCGTATTGTCTTTTCAGCTACACATGTTGGGCATATCTTTTTTTACCTCGATTTCTGTCAGTGCCCCATAACTTGTGCAGGTCCCACATCAGCGGGGCGTTAGGCTGACCGTCTTACACGCAAGCCGCTGTCGATTACCCGCGGCCCAAAAGATATTATATTTGAGAGTAAGATAGAGCGGTTCGCAAGACCTTGACGGCTATCAACAGGTGGTTCCAACGGATTAATTCTCAGCGTCGTTGTTGAGGAACTCTCTCGCTGTATTTCGTTCCCATCAAGCGCGTTGCTTGTTGGCGTTTCTGGCCCATATTCATTGTGGAACAGTATCGTAATATTCTTACCTACTACCAATCATGGACCCCTATCACAAAATCCCAAACTTAAAATCGTAGTCCGAAAATGGGGCGTAGAAGAGAGTCCCACTCTACCCCATCATACTGTACATACACTATCGATTGTAGCTGGCGCGGGATCTGCGGTTCTATGATGGACTTCAATCTATCACTTTCCATCGACGTCGATAAGCCGTAATCCTATACGAGCAGCTCCGTGAACCCAGTCTCATCTCGCCCCCATATTACATATTTTGGTATGTTAAGAGCCGGTGGGTTGGATCCGCGCGCAACGGCACCCTGGTCGCCCGCGAGGTATGCTGCACTATGCGCTACCTACCTAATGCCGGGACACTTGACAGACGGCTACCGGAACGCGGTTGCTGCCGGCTAGGGCCTTCGGCGTGGCGCTCCTTGTCCGACGATAGCGACGGCACATATCACATTCCAAATAACTCAAATCGCTCGAGACGTATTAGTGTGGTGAAAGATGGCGCAGCAGGATGTGAGGGTGTGCGAGAAGTGGGGTCCTGACCTACTGTTCATTCAGCAGGCGCTTACGATATGGGAATTTTTAAGCGACTCGGCTGACTCGGCATATGTGTTCTTTCTACCCTCGCGCTTCCTTCCTGTCCGAATTCGAGCCATGGTCATCATACACAAACCGAATGCGGCACGCTTCTTGTCACTGTTGACGCTGGATGGTTGGTTTTTTCGGGGATTGTCACAGAGCAGCGCAAGCGGCTGCAAGCTACTTCTCTCGAGCCCTGGTGTTCGCGCCTTGGTCGATCGTTCCCACAGCCCCACTCCAAATGGCCGATCTACTATCCAGTTTGTAGAGTACTGAACCCGTGATGAGGTCCTTCGAAAAAGAAAAAAAAGAAAAAAAAATCCATCCTGGTGAATACTGCAACACAGCTCAGTGTCGCCAAACGCGCTCACCAGCCTGGATAAAATCGGATATCAAAGCTCGAAAAACTCATATCTTCATTAGCGCCCAATATGCGACAGTCAGCCTACCTCGTAGTAAACATTATGCGTGGCTTGATGGCTTGGATGCAGCATGGCCATGTGAACAGCGCAAGCGCGGACTGCGCGGCATAGCTGTATCAGTAGGCACCCACACGGCTTCGCAAAGGGTGTATGTAAGAGAGTATGCAGCAGCCCTAGACCAAATACGTGTGCTCTCCATTCGAGCGCGGACGGGCTTGGTCCTGGGATCGTCTTCGACGCAAGCTGGAGAGAGCACTCATGGCCATCAATTTAAATAACAATGATGCGCAGTACAGGATGCGCTTGCGTTGATTGCTCCCTGTAATGGGATCAGCCGAACAGGCTCGCAGACATCCAGTGGCAGTTGTCATTGGGAAAGGTGGGGGCGATTTCATGTCTGGTCTCCTTGTTGGTGGCTGTCCACACAGCAGGCTCACGGGCATAACGTAGTCTCAGATGAGGAGTAGCCCTCCCACCATTACAGAGGAAGGGAGGGATTCATAGGCAGACAGGGTACCGTCTACGTTATGGCCTAGGCGCAAGGAGGGCTATCGAAATAGCAATAAGAATGCCTGAATCCACCATGACAAGACTTGATGGCGATTCAGTTGCTTGGAGGCGCACCTAATTCATATCATCAGTCGGGCCCCAGATCCTCATTTTCACGTCAACACGCTACATTCTCTCCTGAGAGCGACATGGTGGGTATTACGGCTGGCCTCCCCAGTTCTGGGCAGGCGGAAATAACCAAACGTACGGCACTCTTCAACGCTGCTCGTAAACCCTTTGAGCTAACTTAACCTATCAAGCACAACGCCCTCTACGTCGTCGCCATCCCAGCCAAAATCTGCCTTGTTGGCACATTCGGATACCAATTACTACCGTGTGAAGGCCAATTCTCCAGCAAGTCACCGTTATATTGCCCAGACCGATGTCGTCGTCCGCGGCGTATGTAGGCCATTTCAGCTGGTTCCCCGCATGTCGTTGTCGGAGACGTACTGTGCCTCCAGCATCGCTGCCACCTCGCCTTCACGATGAAGACACTCGGGGGATCGAGTCCAGATTCCCCAGGGTATCATGCGTGTGGAGATCAAGATGACATTAAAGCAACTCAGCGACGACGAGTGCAGCCCAAAAATTGGCAAGGCGCACTCGAGGCTATCCAGTGGATAAATACGTACGTCATCGTTTACACCCAGATCGATTATTGCGGTGGTTTCTTCATCTTACCTGCAGTAGCCTCCAGACGCTATGCCAAAAGGGTACTCAGGGGGATTTGAAGAAGGAGGACCAACCTATGCGCTGGCAAGACAAGGGAACCGTTCAGTCGGCATTAGAAAGAAAACCTTGATGCAAAAGATAGGGGTGGAAGTACATGCTACGCAAAGTCGTTCATCGTTGTCGATAGCAAGAAACTGTCAATACCAAGTACGTGTGTCCCAAAACACAAGAAAGAACTAGTACTTAAACATTCTTGCTCAAGGCGAACCAGCCATACCCAGAGCTGACGTAGGGACCGAACTCAATGTTACATGGGGCGTTCCTTAAAACGTCCATACATGCTGAATTGATGGTTTATACTGCCCTTCCCTATCAAGACTAACCGGAAATAGCATCGGCTTCCAGTACGTATCCACCTGATTACCATCAAGGCCGTGGCCCGCTGCAGAAGACTAACTACCTCACCTTCTGGCAGTGGAACATCTCTGCCCTCTCACAACAATTCTACGGCCGTCATTTACAACATCTGTCGAATTTCTCCAGTCCACCAGGACGGCGTCTGGCAATATTTTGCGAGGTGGTGCCAAGCGCAGGACCTTAGTCCTTCATTGACACATCAACCGCGGCGCTACGCAACCACCCTACCTCACCAAACACAACATAACACTACAGTTCTCCACCTCCACCTTATCTCCTTCATCCTCACCGGTCGGCTTCATTATCTATCACCCATCTCGGTTGGGTATCAAGTCTCCCTACCACCTATCGCCTCGCTATCCCAGTCACTTGAGTCATCAAGGGCACGAACCCATAGTAAAAGGAGCAGTTGCTTTTTCACACCTGTGAAGCCTTCGCTCAAGAATCTTTGGATGATCTTGGCTTGACCCAAGAGATCAGGCAGGAACGCTCTCTCGTTCCGGTTCAGCACGTCATGCAGCGCCATATCGGATTCGGCCGCGGTCCAAGCAACTTTTCGAATAACCACTCCCCGTCTCGCAACCGCACCAGTCAGCCAAATGCCAAACACGGAGTTCGCCGTCAAGCCCAGTCATCGGGACCCGCATTTCAAAACGATAATGGATGGAATCCTTCTCGTCAACAGCTGTCAGGTCAACCAGTAGCCGAGACTCATCGACAACGGACAGACTCACCCGCTACACCACGTCCAAGTTATGCCCAAGTTGTTCAACAGGGAACTGCCAGTTTCAATGCACACAGATCAACAGACTGGTCAACACCAAGCCTCACTCTCCCTGGAACTGCGCAACCCTCGAACCCCATTCACCAAGGTCTCCACACATCGAACAGCAGCGTCTATACAAGCGGAGAGTCGTTGCAGCCTATTTCCGATACACAATCGTATTTCGATGAAAGCTACTTCGCGGGATACCCTCAAGAGGACGTCTCAGAAGGTCCTCATGAGCCATTTCCTGATCATGACAACATGGCTTCTGATAGGCTTGCAATACCAACATCTTCCGTACCACTAGTGCGCGCAGAACTGCACGACTATGATCAGCCTTGGTCAGTCATCAACCCAAGAGGAGATCAAGGCTCGATGGGGCCAGTGTCTCGACTCCAAGGAATGCAGCCTGGGGATTTTAGTGCACTTCACATCAACGGCAGTAACAATGTCGCCTCTTTTACCGGCCCTGATCCAAAACACTCATCGCGTGTACGAGATTTCAACCACAACACCCAAAGGCCTACACAAGGCTACCAAGGGTCTAGATTCCAGGGTGAAGGCGGACGGGCCGGTAGACACACAGAGAATCCATACCAGCCGAGAGCCCCTCGGCATGGTCAACAGAGACGGCGTGCTCCAAGCAGTGCGAGCACCCATCATGACGACGCCAATCTGGCGCGCCGGTAAGTGGCGCGTTGACTTCAGTAAAATAGTACACTAACGACCAACAGATCGAGTGACGCACACTCCTTTCTTTCTGGTTCGACGACGACCTCGACGCCCTCGGACCCTCGACGCTGTCCTCATTGCCCTTCCTGCTTTACAGGGAGATACGGAAAAGGAAACCTGCAAAGACACATGCGCCACAACCACACCAACGGCCCTCAGGTTTACGAATGCGAAGTCGAGCACTGTGGTCGCTTGTATGCACGCAAAGATGCGCGCCTCAAACACTACAGGAGGCACCACCCTGAACTGGGCATTGCCCAGGCCAACCCTCGAGACCAACCCGTGGATCTGCTCGGGTTGATGATGAGCCCTTCTTAACTCCAAAGTCAACACCTCACACCACCGCCAAACCAAGCTGCCGAGCTGCATGCGCTGTAAGCTTGGACACACACACAATCGTTCGCACCGTCACGCTCTTACTTCTTGGAATTCGGAGTTTCCTTTCCGCGTTTTTTCATCATCCACGACAATCCTTCTCCCCCCTTCCCCCCTCCCCCCCTTCTTTTTCTCGTTTGTCCTTTTTTTCAGGTGTCCCGGTTGGATTTTGAATTTACAGGCGTTTAGGCACGGGAGGGTGGGGATGGGGATACGTAGAAAGCCCGCACACGCGAATGGGGGATACGACACAATGACAGGGGTACGGCGTATATGCAGATTTGTTGTAAGGATCTCGACGTTTTGATGATAGGAGGAGGCGCAGAATCACAAAGGCCATAGACTCGCAAGTAGTTAGCTAGGTTTATCTTGGGCTTCTTTCGGGTGTATGGCATAGAGTAGAGTCTGCTGTTTACAATATAAATTATATGGTAGATACGAGTCACGATATGATAGGGTGTGTGCTGCTCTGCTTATGATTGTTAGACAGATGGGGCTTTTATGACGAGCATCACCCTTGTTTGATTGACTTGACGTTCTATGATTTGTAACTTCGTCACGCGTTCGCTTAAGAACAACAACAAACTCTATGGTTCTCAAAAACCATCCCATAGAGTCATCGAGGTATGCATAGAAAACCCAATGACTGTCTGCACTTGATTTAAGATGCTACCAGAATGAGAGCTCCTCTCTCCCAATGGTCACCTGACATGCACTGAACCTTGATTGGCTTAGCAGCTCCTCCCTGTGACTTGGAAAATGCCCATAAGCTGGCAAACCCATGGTCATAGCGAACCGAGATTAGCGATATTGCCAGTTCTCCTCAATGACTTGCCGCTGTGCTCAAATCTGCCCAAGTCTTGTACAGCGCTACTACCATCCATTGGCTGTCGAATTGCTGGTGAGTTTTGAAAGGACGCTGGTCCCTGGTTCAGATATGGGTTCTGACGTGTCCCACCAACAAACGGGAGGCGACTTCTGCGAGTTTGGGAAGGTGTATCAATTGGGTCAGGTTCTTTGCGCAATCAGCTCGAGCTCGCGGACCAGCACACGCGTTTAGAAAATACAGCAAGTGTCATATCAGAGACTTACGACCAGCATGGACTCTGCTCCCCAGACCCTGTTTGTGCAGTTGCGAACTGAAAGGAGGACCAACATGAATACTACCCTGCTGCTGTCGTCCAGTACTACCAGAACTGCGGCTGACTACCCTTTTGTGTAGCCTATCGCCTGGGTGCTGTGGCACGCCCATTTGACTGAAACTAGCAGTGCCAGACCGGGCGCCTGGCAAGCGGTCGAGGAAACGATCTCCTCGGGCTGATTGCAGCGTGAACTCTGCTTCGTCGCCAGCAGCATGAGCAACATGTGAAGCCATGACTTGTGCTTTGAGTGCTTGATAGAGATGCTGCGTCCTCTGGTGTGCTCTGGTCTTTTCTTTGAAGGCCTCTGCAAATCCGTGATTCTTAGACTCAAGCTCTGCGAGCTCTGCTTGCATAGCTAGGGGTTGTTAGTTTTGAAGACTATAGATGAGGTGTGGGTAGTGCATACCTTGCATCTTGTCCTGGAGCGCCTTGATCTGCGCATTGGCATCATGGATGAGCTGGTCCATCTGCTGGCTCAAAGTGTTGTATTTTTCAGTGAGGCCCTTTGCGAGATGCTCTTGATAGATAATCTCTTGTGATGTTTGGTAGCTATGGAAGGCCAAGCCACGGCTGGCACACTCCATGATAATTGCCGGGCTGAGGCCGCTCAATACGGAAGTTTTGTAATCTTCCGATGGGTTGAGACCTGCAATGGCCACATCGTCGGGATTATGAAGTGGTGCGTTGCATGCGGGACAGACTCGCTGTCCATTTGTCGACCTTGATAGCCCAGTAGCATCCGCACAGTTGGTGCAGAAGATATGACTGCATATTTGTTAGGAATGCTAGTGCAGTGCGAGAAGGCGAGACAGGCGAACCTGCAGGTAGTGACAACAGCGCGATCATGGAGCTGCGACCGACACTTCAAGTCGTTGCAACGCAAGATGTACTCCATGTTTGACGTGGTAGAGGCCTGGACAAGGCGGAGGATTGACAGCGAAGGAAGTACAACGCAGGCGCGGAAGCACGTGACCATCTTCTGAGGCAAGAGCGACTAGGTGGGCATGTACGTCCGCGTAGGAATGTGATTTTCATTCCGAATCGTAGTGTGGTATCTTGCAGCATATCAACAATCAAGAGAAATCGAAAAAAAATTAATAGACCATTGTTCCTTCGCGCCTCAAATCAACGATCGTCTTTGTCAGGCTTTCGCCGTTGCCTCGTGCTCTTCTTCCCAGCTACCGCCGTTTCGTCCTCTTCCTCGTCACGACCCTTGGCCAGGTCTTGTTCAAGGCCCCACTCTTCGTTATCATACCAGTCCTCGCCGTCGCTCATCTCCCCTATATGGCCTTCTGCTTTGGACCACTTGAAGACATCGTGTCTCATACGGTCAGCCTGCAGCAAGCCGTGATAGAGGTCGGACGTGATGCGTGCCACTTCCTCCTGCTTTTGCACATATGCCATAAGGAGCATGCGCGTCTCCTCTGCCTCGTTTGGTGGAAGACCAAAATCGCGGTCTGGCAGCGATTCGGTGGGGTGTATGAAAAGCGGGTGTATCGCGTTGATATCGCTTGATGGAGAATGCGGTGGAGAAGGAGTCGAAGCTGCGTGCGCCCGAGCTCGCGTGCGCGTCGTCATTCTATGCGCTGTTTGCTGTGATGCTGTATCAGATATATCTTCGCCCGCAGGAGAGTGCTCCCCTTGGCCGTTCTTCTGCGGTTCATCTGTTTCTCCGGTACGTGTTCCGTTGGTCATGGGATCAGCCCCATTGACTCCTGCTGATCCAGCATCGCCGTTGGTGTCGCTCCGTCGCTCCGTTCCGTTCGGTTCCGTGGCATCCTCCATGTTCACATCTTGTGCAGTCTCCACCGTCTCCCGCATTTCGGTATCGTGGGCTTGCTGTTCTTCTCCCCCCTCAAAACGCCCGTCTAGAACCCTTGAGCGTGACGGCTGAAATGGTGTATCGGTCATTGATGCCAGAGCAGCAGGCGCAAACAATGTATCTCCTTGCAGCTTCACAAACAGATTCTTGGCCTGCGCATTGGTGACCTGTTCTTTTCGCGAAAGAACTCCAGCCTCATTCGCGAGATCGGTAAGGTGTCTAGAAGTGTACGCAACGTTCAAGGCGGGGTGGTTTGGTAGATCGGCAGCAGAGGTCAATGGCGCCAGAAGATCTGCACCCCAGTCAGCTCATGACGCGCAGAGCATCCATGCTCATAGCTACATACTCTCCAGTTGTATGTTTCCATAAGGGTTCTCTTCTACCGGCTCCACGTCGTCCTCTTCTTCGTATTCATCGTCGACTTCGACTACGTCACCATCGGCGTCATATCGCGGAGGGTTGCGCTGTAAAATATATCGGTAGTAACCAGCGTGCTCGATGCGCTACGAGAGGTCAGCGTACTGTCCCGCGCAGAGGTGATGCAAGTGGGATCAGACCTTCTTGTAAGGACGCGGGTCTGCGAGAAAGTCGGGATCGCTTGCGCGCGCGTAATGGACTTTGCGCCGTAGGTCCTGCTTGTTGCTGCCGAGAGCGGTTTCGGAATCTTCTGTGTCGGCTGGCAAGAGTCAGAACAAGTCAAGCGGATCCAACCATACACACTTACAATCGTCCTTCCGCAGCATCTTCCTCTTCATGTTGAAGATGGTATCAAGGATTTGCTGCTGTTGGCTTGCCATGGCGCCGACAGCCTCTGGGCAGCGCAGTGAGAAAGTGGATAAACGATAGCTGGGAGCGCGTCCAGCCAGAAGGGCACACGCGCTTTGGCGTTTGCAAGAAGGAGAGAGAGTGAGAAAACACGTGGACTTGAAGGCTGGTTCTTGCCAGAAGCTGTTCACGAAGCTTGTGCCTGGGTGGAGGAAACATGCAGCGGAGAGACGACCAGGCAAGGGTTCACTTAGCGCATCGTTGATGGATCCCGCTGCCCGCAATCCACCACATGCCGACCACCGATGACATCGCCCGCTAACAATCTCTCATGGACGTGCAAGGGTCCAGCAAACCACGATTCGATCAACAAGACCGTAGAACCAAGGCCAGGACGAGATTCCCGACAAATTGACTGCCCATTACGCGATCCACCGAATTCCAACGTGCAGCCCCTCGGCCCCTCCACTGGCGTCCAGCTCACCTTGCAAGCTACCTTGGTTCCTTGGGCATGGGGCGGTGACTTGGGCCTAGAGAATGGAGGCCTTTCCTCCAGACTTTGTAGTTCACAACCTACCTCTGATAGTCCTCTCTGGTCTAGCCACGAGTAAAGAGGTCGATCCACCTCCGCCGATTCAGCATGTGCTTCCTGGGCGGGCCGTCACACATATCAACTCGGAGATAGCGCCCGTCGAAGGTGAACGCGCCAAAGAGCTGCTCGGCGAGTTTTTGCGTGCTGATGGAACCAATGCGCCCTGGAACGCGCGGGGGGTGGGTCGCAGAGGCATCACATATGGCTTCAGGATGCGGAGCGTAGGAAGGGTACGGGCGCCCACATACACACACATGGCCAAGAAGCGACGGGCTGATGTCTGCTAGAACTTCCAGCTGCCCCCTCACAAGGCAGATGCGCCCTCTCACTCCGAGACAACGCCTCCGGGCAGTCCTACAATCGCCGCAGCGACGTCGTGGATCCTGCACTCGCCCATATCACCTCTTTCGCCAGGCGCCCCATCTTTCCCAGACGGTGTCATCGCTCCTGCTTGGGTTGCAAAGCACCAGCACTACGTGCCCGCCGTATTCATATCCTTCTTCAATTTCACCACCGATCCAATCACAAACAGCTTGCATGACAATCAGCTGAAGACGGAGATCAACAAGATCAAAGGCCAGATACAAAAGTCTGACTATCGCACCAAATTTGTGGTTGTGCTGTTGAGTGACAAGACGATACTGGAAGCACCAGATATTGAGGAGAGGCTTGCCAACATCCGCCGCGCGACTGGGTTGGACCCGAAGAATTCACTCTTCTTCTTGCCCCCGAGAACGTCACGAGTCGAGCTGGAGGCCTTTGTTACGTCAGTCCTCGCCATATTGCATCCCATTTGCGTGGAGTACTATCGTGACCTCACAAAGCATGCGCGAAGAAAGAAGAACCGAGGTACTATCCCTCCTCCAACAGCCGCTCCTACACGTGGAACCTCCCAGACGCTATCGTATCCTGGTTGGGGTGTTCGCTATGACTTCAAATTAGCCGTCTTTGCCGAGTTTCGCCAGGAGATGGACGCTGCGCAACGGCACTACAATGCTGCTTTGGAAGCTCTGTTTGGAGCAGAAGGCCTGTTTGAAACCACGGCGAGTTGGTCACCAAGGTGGGATGAGATACGATTGCTTTCAGACGTCGTCGCCTTGCGGCATATTCGGTGTCAGCTCTGGAATAACTACCCTACCTCCGCTGTGCAGACATGGCTGCGGTACAAGTACAAATTGCAGGATGTTTTGGATCGTCGAGGAAAGGGCACCGCAAACTACGGCTGGCAAGCGTGGGAGTCGAGGTGGGCCCAGGTCATGGCAGAAGTCGTTCAGCGAACAGAATTGCCCGTCTTCAAGATAACAGACCCAAAGTCAGATTCAGATCCTCTGACAGAAAACTCAAACTCACTGTATTCGGAACCTGAGAAACAGTTCCCTGTGGGAGAAAGACTGCCTCCATGGGAGCTGCTCCACCATGCTGGTTATTGGCACAAAATCGCCAGCGACCATGCCAAGAGGCGTTATATCCTTGCCCGAGAGATGCCCGAAGAAGATCGAACTCCGCCAGGTATGTCTCCTGCGGCAAAAGTGTCAACTCGGAGTCAGATCTACGATAGCTATCTCGTTCCCCAACCGCATGAAGAGTATCCCTTACCTGGTGTCGGTGGCAATGGCTTTGAACACTGGAAAGACATTTCGTCCAAAATCAACGCTGCGATTGCACAATTCAGAGCCCGTGGACAACACCGCAAAGTAGACCAGCTACAACTAGAGGTAGCCCGGACATTACTACACGTCAACAGATTCGACGACGCCTTCAAGGTACTACGCCCGCTTTGGGAGACCATGGCCTGGAGGAAAGAAAAGTGGTGGAACCTTGCTTCGGAAGTAGTGTGGGCCCTGCACGAGTGTGCATTACGGGTACAAGACCTTGAAGCCTATGTCGCCACTGAGTGGGAGTTGTACAGTCAAAGTCAGTATCATCAAGCATTGTCGTATGGATCTCGCTAATGCAATCCAGCAATCCCTGGCAAGACAAAGTACAGATACGATCTTATGACATGCCTAGATAGCTTCACAAAAGCTGCAGACAGCAAAGTCACTGTGCACCTAGACGCCAAAGAACACATATCCTGCCGTAGGTTCACCCTGCTCTCCCACCAAAGCCATTACTAACGGCGCAGTGTCTGTATCATTTGCTTTTTCTGAAGCCGAAGGTAACGTGGGTGAACCGTTGCAATCGCAGATTGCGATTACTTCAAACGCTCGGCCAGGCTCTGCCCCCATTACCTTGTCGTTTTTGCAATACCAGTTCAGCGGGGGTCTGGCTGAAGTCCGCTTAACACATGAGGGCGAAGAGGCTTCCGATAATACTTCTAGGATGTACTCATGTACGCCAGAGGAGGCCCAGTCAACTACTGGAAAGCCGCAGTGGACAGGGGCTTCTGACTTGACACTACATGCTGGTCAGACCAAGGTTTACAGCTTACCGCTCATCTTCCGCGAGTCTGGCGATGTCGATGTTACCGCTTGCACATTCGGGGTCAGCACCGAGCGATTCGATCTCGTCTGCTCAGATACAGATCCTGAGATTCCAGGTCATCCTCTGTGGTGGATCAAATCAAACACAAAGATCAAGTCCAAACTGCTGAAGCATGGCTCGGGCATGTCAATCCACATACTACCCAAACCACCAAAAATGGAAATCAACCTTCCGGACATTAAAAATCAGTACTACACCGATGAGCCAGTTACTTTAGCCATTGAGATAGTTAATCAGGAAGAAGAGGATACTGAAGCAGTTCTTGAGGTTCGACTCCTCGGTCGCTCAAAGGACTCTCTCAGCTACACTTGGGTTGACCGCCCAGCGTCGTCACCCATGAAGGAAGTACCACCGGCACTTGACGGCTCACCAGATATGGACCTTCCAGGGCATGTAGTAGGCAAGCTCGCTCAAGGCGCGAGAACAACCGAGCGAATACGCTTTACCGCACCCGCAGACCCGGCAGACTACGCGTTAGAAGTCAAGGTCCTGTACCATCTGCTCAGCGACCGTGACATTCCCATATCTAAGATCATGGTAGCAGACCTAGTATTCAACGCCCCCTTTGAAGCCAGCTACGATCTGAACGCTCGTGTGCACCCCGATCCATGGCCAAGTTACTTTGAGCTACAAGAAGCCGAAAGCAACGTGAGCCCAGAATCCTCTGATGCGTTCGGCATAGCACAAAAATGGGGTCTACGCGCCAAAGTCGCTTCCTTTGCCGATGAAGACCTCATTGTCAGCGACCTAGCCGTCGAGGTGCACAGCATCCACGGCGGCGCAACTTGTGACGTGACCAAAGAATTTGCTGTAGCCGAGACCCATATGAAGCCCCAGGTGCTCAGCGAATGGGGCTTCAGTCTCGACATCCGCAAGAACAATCTCGAGGAGCGCCGTTCCACTGCCCTCGATACCACACTCAACATAACATGGCAGCGGACATCGGACCCCTCGGCTCCCCCAGTCACTTCCTCACTCCCCATCCCACGCATCCAGATCCCCTCGTCGGAACCGCGCGTCCTCGCCCGGTCGCACTTTTCCCCCTCGGTCCCCTGTCTCATCCACGTCGACTACGTGCTCGAGAACCCCACCATGCACTTTCTCATCTTCGAACTCGCCATGGAAGCCAGCGAGACATTTGGCTTCAGCGGGCCTAAACTACGCACTCTGCACCTGCTGCCCATGAGCCGCCAGACTGTGAGGTACAACTTGCTCTCGAGTGTCGAGGAAGATTGGATCATACCGAATTTGAAGGTTACGGATCGCTACTTTAACAAGACGCTCAAGGTGCAGGCGACGGAGGGTATGAGGGCGGATAAGAGGGGCGTTGGGATATGGGTTCCGGGTGGTGGTGGTGGTGATGATGGCGATGCGGGTGCCAAGGGAGAGGCAGAGGTCAAGGCAGATTAGATGTTAATGACGTTTAGAATATATGGTTGATTCGTTGGTGCATTGGCAGGTTCTCCGTCCGTGTAAAAATATTGAGAGATATTCAGTGAGAAAGAAAAAAGGAGGAGGTAAGTGTCAAGTGTACATGTTATCTGTTTTCCATTGATTTGATTACAAGCCGCTTGCTAGCCAGTCAGCCAGCCAGCCAGCTAGCTAGCTACATATACACGCCGCATCATTGTCCTCATCCTCATCATCATAACAACCCTCATATCCCCTTTCCTTTCCCTACTTCTTTCCTCGTCCAACCAGCCATACAAACACTCTAACCACGCGGATCATGGACGGATAAGCCAGACAAAAAAAACCCCAAACCTATATTTTTCGCTCACTCCCTCGCCCTTCGAGATTGCACCACAGGATCCCGTCCAGGGCTCTGGTAATAGCGCCATAGATCCGCGTCGTTTGCGTCGTCTCCGTGCTCGAGTCCCAGAGAGCTCGTGTGCGACGGTAGTGCTGCTGGACGTGGTTTATTTGGCTGGGTGGGGAGAGAAGAAGGAGGAGGAGGAGGGGTGCTGGTGCTGGTGCTGGTGCTGGCGGTGCTGGTGATATGTGGCGTTAACATTGTAGAATCTATATTGGTCTGAAATTTCATCAGTCATTGGGATTTTGGGTGATGAGAGGGTGGACGAGAATGAAGAGGGATGAGAAGGAGAGGAAGGGAAGGCATACTGCTGCTGCTGCTGTTGTTGGGTATAAAACTGATCGTGGCCAGCGTCGGAATAGATTGGTGTTTCGAAATCGGTAGCTGCGTGGGACAAGATGGTGGGGTCGACGGCGGGGATCTGTGTGGATGGTTGTTCTTGTTGCTGAGGTTGTATATTACTGTTTTGCGGTGCGGGAGTATGGCCCTTCTGCTGTTGTTGACTGCCATCGACTTCGACAATTTTGTCTTCCTGCACTCTTACTTCCCTGTCTCGCAAGCGACGCATGAGGCCTAGAAACTGTGAATTTTGAAACTTTTCGCTCGTGTTGTCTGCGACTCTCTCGAGTAATCGTGCTGCTGTCGCTGCCATTTCGTCGTCATCGTTTGGCTTAGGAGGTTCTTCTTGCTTTTGCTCTTCTTGGGGTTGCTGCTCCATGCGTTGGAGCGGCTCCGGTGTCTGCATGTAGCCCGCTGCTTCGAGGTCTTTCCAGATCTGCTCTTGGCTCATGGGCACGCGTGTGCCGAGCGGGTATTGTGACATGAGGCGCTCGTTGATTGCCTTGATGAGTCCTTCGGCACGGGTCTTGACTTCTTGAGGTGCGTCGCGGTTGACTATTCTCTGGAGAGAATCGACAATCCATTTCCCTTCATTTGCGTCTTGTATCAAGGCACCGTTTCGCTCCATCTGGCTCATGTTGTCCAGATATGCAACTGCTTCTCCGGTTCGTCCAAGGCCTGTTTCGCTCCACACCTGAATGGCCGAGTATACAGCTGGAAAGCACAGTCAGCAACCGTAGTGAACGCGACGGATACTACACACCTGGCCGCGTTTCTCGTATCCGTTGAAGAAGAGGATCCATCTCACCCGGCCGGTCCAAGTTCAGTGCTTCATGCGCTGGTTGTGCATGTGCTTGTTCTGCCTCGGCAACCTCCATCATGTCCTGTTGCGCCTGCGCAAATGCTTGTTCGAAAGCCGCCTCGTCGAAAGCCGGTACATCGTCTTGCGCCCGCTGCTTCCCTTGCGCTACCTCGGACATTTGCGCATTCTGAAAACTCGGCGTTTGCATATATGCCTGTCCTCCAAACCCGCCCATGCTGTACCCCGGCATACTTCCAAACGCGTTCTGCTGTAGTGCAGGAGCCTGCGTAGCTGGAGCCTGCTGCCTCAAGAAGTCTTGATGCCATGCTGACGCTGCATTCGCCGCCTGCGGCCTTTGCTGCTGGAATGCTTGTGGAGGTGGACCGCTAACATTCAGACGCTGAAAGTCAGCAGCCCAGTCGGGGGCTTGAGGGGCTTGCGCAAACTGCGGAGGGGGTTGTGCGAAGCGCGGAGCAAAGTGCTGGAGGTCTTGTGGAGGCCCGGGTCGGCCAGCCTGGAAGGCATCGAACTCTGAATCTAATGCTCCAGCATTTGGTCCCGGTGATGATCTAAACCCCTGTACAACTGTTAGATTCCCTCGTCTTCTCCAGACGCCGCAAATGGTGACATACCTGCGCGGGTGAATGTCTGCCGACCAGTCGGTCTTGCTGCAGTGTTCGATCGACAGTGGTATGTTTTTGGAAATTCTGAAGGGCGTTCGAGGGCCCGCAAAGTGCGTCTGCCATTTTGAATCAAGGCGAAAAAAGGGGGGTATCAACGCTGGCTAAAACAAGTGGTAGAGAGATGGTTGAAGTTGGGTTGCGGTAAACCATGACCGTGCTCCGATGACCAAAAGCCGAGGCTCGTTGTAGCTGACCGAAGTCGCCCCACGCCCTTGCATGTCGTCACATGTTATTAGAGACAGATCTGATGAACGCGCACCACGTGCCGTGTCATCCATTTCCCTCACATCATGGTAGAAGCTCGAACTATTCAACTATGGCAGTAGTACAGTACTAGCAAAGAGTTGAGGTACAAACAAGCACACTCGCATACATCCATATGTCATGCTCGCATAATCGGTTGAATTCACTATGCTGCGTACATGCAAGAACAACAGTCGAAAAACAAACGAAACAGATACCGTAGGATAGCAGTGAAGAAAAGAAAAGAGAGAGCTGGTATATCATGAATGAAGGGGGAAAATGACGCGAACCACGCAACTATTCAACTATTCCACAACAACCTATCGCCAAATCATGTCTCCCAAGGTTACGTTAGCGCGACTTGACGATGCCCCAACGGCGCTCCTAGAGCGGGATCTGGACTTCCTACGCACAAACGCATACTCCTTGTTACCCCTCCTGTCACGGCCCTCGGCCTCGATGAAGAGTTTGCTGCCGTGATTTGAGCGAAGGCGGCGCGTGTGTTCAAAGAGTATGTCCGTCTCGCGTTGCGACATCTCGCGAAGGACAATGATGTAATCTGGGTTCTGCTTGCCTGTTAACAACAGAGTTTTTTTCACTAGAGCATCAGATGACTTACAACATCGTATTCATACGGAATGTCATAGTAGTGCAGTGTCTCGACGTCGAGATGACTAACATGAATCTTGGCATAGGTGGGTTGTGGCACAATTGCATGGTGTTGGTGGTGGTGGTGATGCTGCGGCGGCGGCGCTGCGATTTGGGGAATGGGGTTGTTTGGCAGCATACCCTGTTGCAATTCGCGTTGCTTCTCGGGATTCACGAGGACTTGAATCTGGTTGTCCTGGAAGCCAAATTGAGAGAGTCTCTTGCGCATCGCCTCCTCGAGCTCCTTCTCTTGAGCCTCCTTCTTCTTCTTCTCTTCCTCTTGCCTCTCCTTCTCTTTACGCATGAATGCTTCGTACTCTTCTTTTTCCTTTCTCTTCTTCTCTTCCTCCTCCATCTTGAGCTTCAAGATCATCTCTTCTCGCGCCTTCTTCTCCTTTTCGGCGTCTAGGACCTTCTTGCGCTCATACTCGTAGATGATGCGATCACGTTCTGCCTGTGCCTCAGCTTCAGCCTTGGCCTTCTTTCTCTCGTACTCTTCAACAGCACGCTGCTGTGCCTCCTGTGCCTCCTTTGCTTGCTTTGCCAATTTGGCCTCGTTCTCGATAATGATGCGCTTACGCTCTTCTTCCTTTGCCTTTTCCTGAAGCTCCCGTTCGCGTGCCTCTTTCTCCATCTTGGCTGTGTTCTCGGCGATGATGCGCTGGCGCTCTGCCTCTTGGGCCTTTTCGCGAAGCTCCCGTTCGCGTGCCTCTTTCTCCATCTTGGCTGTGTTCTCGGCGATGATGCGTTGGCGCTCTGCCTCCTCCTGCCTCTTTCTCTTCTCCATGTCAGCCAGGATCTTGTCGCGCTGCTCCTCTGCTTCACGCTGCTCCCTTGCTTGCTTCATTCGGGTTTCTGCAAGAATGTGCTTGCGTTCTTCCTCTTGCTCTCGCTTCTCCTTCTCTAGGTCGGCGAGGAGCTTATCACGCTGCTCAGCCTTTTCTCTCTGCTCGCGAGACATTTGTGCGCGGTTCTCGGCAATAATGGCAGCACGCTTCCTCTCTTCCTCGATCTCGCGTCGTTCGCGTTCTCGATCTTCCCTTTCTTGCTTCAGCTCCCAGTCGCGGCGCATGCTCTCCTCCAATTTTCGAAGATTTTCTTTCTCACGCTCACGCTCCCTTCGGTCTGTAATGTAATCGAGCTCCATTCGGCGCCGCATGAGCTCTTCGCGATTCTTCATTTCATCCTCTTGCCTTTCCCGCTCGCGCTGTTCTTCGACGTCTCTCAGTCGCTGCTGAGAGAGTGCCAGCTTCACCTTGTCTTCAGCACTACGATCGGGTGAGTGGTGGTGATGGCGTTGCTGGTTGTACCATTCCAGCCGCTCTCGTTCTCGCTCTCGTTCCCGCTCTCGCTCTTGTTCCCGCTCCCGCTCCCTTTCTCGCTCCCTTTCTCGTTCTCGCTCCCTTTCGAGTTCCTTGAGCCGCTGCTCAGCCAAAGTGAGTTTAATCTTATCGGTGTGGTCGTGGTCGGGCGAGTGACGGCGCTCGTTATATCGCTCCAATCGCTCTCTCTCACGTTCCATTTCAAGATCCTTGAGGCGCTGCTCGGCCAGGGTCAGTTTGATCTTATCGGTGTAGTCGTGGTCGGGCGAGTGACGGCGCTCGTTGTATCGCTCCAATCGCTCTCTCTCGCGTTCTATTTCGAGGTCTTTGAGCCGCTGCTCAGCCAGGGTCAGTTTGATCTTGTCGGTGTAGTCGTGTTCGGGTGAACGATGACGTTCCTGGTACTCGTGTCTGGAGCGAGAACGATGCTCCTTTTTCAGATCGGCCCTCAGGGCCAGGATTTCCTCCTCGAGCTCGAAAGCGCCAGGCATGTTGCGCTTCGTCTCTTGTCGGCCACGGGGGCTGGTTTCCTGGTTCTTGTGCTCGGTGCGTACTTGGGGGCTGCTCTCATTGTCCATGCGAGTAGAGTTGTAAATAGTCACATTGGGAACTGGCGTGTGGCCTTGGGAGCGAGTGCGGTGGAGGGAAGTCGTGTAGTGTACTTCTGGGACCAGATACTCGCTGGTATGACGGGCAGGATTAGGACGAAGGACGTCATCGTCTCGAGCTCTTGGTACCAGTTGTGGCAGAGGTGAGGCAGCACGAACATGGCGAGTACTGGCCGCGACACGATTTCTCGTGCTGCACCACTCGTCGTCTTCGTAGCGTTCGTCCCACTCGTCTGGTCGGACCATGATGGGCATGAGGGGAGTGAGGGGAATTGGTGAGAGACAGACAGAAGGTATACAGTGTGGGAGGCACAGTCTACAACAGTCAAAGGATGGCAGCAATCAGCGCAGAGGCCTCTTGTGTCTTGTGTCTTGTCTCAGTTGAGGCGTGGGCAGGGCAGAGGGGGATTGGATGGTAAGGTGACACGGCAGAAGAGCGGCGTGACGCAAGTAAGCAGAAAGGAATCAGCTCGAAAGTGCGGCGGCCGGGAATTTGAGAGAGCGAGCGAGGGCAGGCTCTTGTCACATTATTTGGGGGCTGAAATGCTCCCGCGATGCAGCTAGTCATCAGGCAGCTACCGCCAGGGCTGAGAGGCCGGGGGACTTTAGGCGCTGGTCTGCTGAACACCGTTTAGCCCGACGACCGTGGCCAGCTGTCTGCGACCGTGGTGGTGGCGGTAAGCAACACGCACACGACAGCGTGTATTTTAAAGACGGCCGTCATGGCGACATGTGCGATACTTGCCACCTCTATGCCGTGTAGCGTCTGTATGTAGAGAGATGAAAAAGCCGTGGTTTGGTGGGGGCCGCCATGCCACGTCGGAATCGGGGCTGCTGTTATGTAAGCACCCCTCTTTCCTCTTGCAGCCGCGGGGGGCGGAAACCCAGTCACGTGCTTGCCTGACTGCACCGTACAGTACAGTATAGTACAGCGGCCCTCGCGCCAACAGCCCGTCACATGCGTCGAGTGCGCTTCATGATACATGTCTACTTAGGATGGGAAGCGCTTCATGGAACAAGGTGCTCACGTGCAAAGTAGACGCTCAGCCGAATGGCGCCAGCGACATCGGCCAGCTGTTGGAACCAGCCCTGGCCCCCAACTAAAGATAGTAGTCTCGCATTCCAAATTTACACATGTCCCCTGCATTCAACTGCACACATTACAACGTCAAACAACTTGTAGTCCTTGAGTAGAATAGAGCCAAGAGCTGTCTAGCCGCCAGCCGTCAACGCCGCCCATGCATGTATGATACACTGTGCCATCACATCTTGTCCTCGACCGCCTCCTTGAGCGTCACCGCCCGTCGGACCAGTTCCTCGTAAACGGTCCAGGCGAGCGCACTGCTTATGGCTTTCCTGGCAATCCTAATGCCCAGCCCGTCAAACAAGCTGCGCACTCCTTCCTCGACGAGCATCTTCCTGCCTGCTTGTATCGTGTTGCCGTATTGGTCAGGCATGAGTTGTATGCGTGTCTTGATGGCATCAAAGGGATTCGTCACCGTCGTCCCCAGCCCAGCGGCTGCCACACCAGAGGCAAAGTTGATGCCCGCAGACGCGCTCGACGACAGCTTGGTCGCTGCGCCGGTTGTCTCCTCGATCTTAGTTGCCAAGCTGGATAGCCTGCGCTTCGACTGCTCGTAAAACAAAACATAGAGTCCTGCATATGGTGCGTCGCGGACCGCCGTCGCGCCAAAGCCGGCAAAGAAGCCCTTGATGCCTTCTGTGCGGAAAATGTCCCTCGAAGCCGAAAACAGCGAATTGTACGCGTACAGATTGCTCTCATACCGCACCTTGAGCACAGTAATGGGCATCATGACAAACCCTGCCCATGTGCGTGCAACTGCTCCGGTAGCCAGGTTGGCTGTGTTGCTCAGCTTCGGCAGCGAGCTCGAATGCTCACCTCCCCTGGGCCCCGCATCCGCCCTCCCCGCGGCGATCAGGCTCGCTCGGTGCCGCAGTGCATTGAGGCCAGAAAAGTAAATGGCAGACCCGAAGCCTGTGCGTAGGGTACTTGGCAACGTGCCCCTCCAGAACTGTCGAATGGGATTCGGCCCGCTTGCTATCGACTGGATGGTCCCGAGCAGCGTACTCGAGCGAGACTGCTGCACGCGCGTCTTGACTAGGTCGGCAGGTTGGAGAAGGACTGCAGACAGAATGCCTGAGTTCAAGCCGGCAAAGAAATGGACTGAGCCCGAGTGTCAGTCATGAGGGCCCTGCTGCATTGCACCATGGTGCTCTGCCTCCTGCCCACACTTACAGTAAGAAGACGGGCGCTTTCCGCCATCGGACATTGCCGCGCCGTCAATTGTTCAAAATTGCTGGCTATGTTGAGAGTGTATGGACTGCACTACGCATCATGGCAGCAGCCGTCGAGTGTCAGGAACAGATGGGCTGGAGTTGTGGCAGTCCAACGGGTGTCGTGAAAAAGTGCATGACGTTTGAAAGACATGTTCCGAGCGCCGGCGGGTCGGGACGCCGAGGCACCACACGCCTGCCCTGCCTGCCTGCTTATGCTAGAAACCGCCCAGCAGTCTGTCTATGCACGAGCCAACACCACCTTACAGGACATCCTTTAGTAAACAACAGTCTATACAGAGCGTTTCCTGCACGATTAGATCGCGTCTTTAGTACAAGGACAGCTTCTCTGTTCGTAGTATGGCGGCTGTCGCACGGTAATGCAGTGTCAGCCTTGCCCGGTCAGCCTTACGCCACTGCGCAGGCGGGCTGCGACTCCTGCCTGCTGCACTGCAACCTCTAGACTCTACTCCTTCTCGTCATCTCCGACTTATTAAATCGTCACTTGATGTTCGCAATAGATCCAACAGCTACCATCTCTCTGCCCTGCGTGAGTGAGCCTCTAGCCGCCATCGATTCCTTCAGCCTGCTTCGAAGCTCCGACACTTGGCTCTACCGCTCGCACATACACACACATACACATCCTGATGCGGCTGCTATATACTACGAGCGACGGGAGGCTTGGATGGACTGAGGACTTAATTGGGGACAAGATCCCCTCTTATGCGATCCTATCGCACACCTGGAAAGAAGGGCAAGAGGTGACATTTGCCGACCTGAAAGATCTAGACAATGCAGTAGATGCTAGAGCGCAAAGCAAAGAGGGGTATCGGAAGCTTCGCTTCTGCGCGCAACAGGCTAGGCAGGACGGTCTGGACTACTTCTGGGTGGACACCTGCTGCATCGATAAGGCAAATAATACGGAATTGTCTAAGGCGATCAACTCCATGTTTCGCTGGTACCAGAATGCTGAGAAATGTTATGTCTTCCTTTCAGACGTCGAGAACAACACTTTGGAAGGTGATGGCGAGTCGGTGTTTAGGAGGAGTAGGTGGTTCAACCGAGGTTGGACTCTCCAGGAACTTCTTGCTCCCCGCTCTGTTGAGTTCTTCTCTAAAGATGGAGCGCGGCTAGGCGACAAGGAGTCACTCAAGCACATCATATGTGAGATTACAGGAATCCCTGTTAAAGCTCTGTCAGGGAGCGACTTATCTGAGTTCGACGTTGCCGAGCGTTTTTCTTGGGCAGCGAATCGGCAGACAACGGAGGAAGAAGATGAAGCATACTGTCTGTTCGGCATATTCGACGTCCACCTACCACTAATCTATGGCGAAGGCAAAGTAAACGCACTCGAGCGGTTAAGGAATGCGGCTATCCTCAAACACAAGGGCCGCAGTCATGACCAAGAAGAAAGGCTTCGTAACATCTGCAGCTGGCTTTCGGCTCCTGACCCATCCACAAACTACCACAAAGCACACAAGCAGCGGCAGGCTGAGACTGGACTCTGGCTGTTGGACAGTACAAGTTTCACTCAATGGAAGGCAAGTGCAGCGTCGCGACTATGGCTGTATGGGATCCCGGGATGTGGAAAGACCATCCTAAGCTCTACAGTCATCGAGCACCTGCTGAAGCACTGCCACGGCGACGCTAGTATGGTGACGGCGTACTTCTACTTCGACTTCAACGATACACAGAAGCAGGACCCAGAGCTGATGCTGCGCTCGTTGCTCCGCCAGCTCCTGCAGCGTTCGGTTGTGATACCTAAGGGCGTCGATGCATTGTTTTCGGCCTGTGAAAACGGACAACGACAGCCATCACTGCATGCGCTTCTCGAACTGACACCGCAGATAATGCGACAGTTCACGCATGTCTATATTGTTCTCGATGCACTCGACGAATGCACACAACGCCAAGAACTGATGGACTTGCTTGAGACAGTGGCTGCATGGCAGCTTAACAACCTACATCTACTTATGACTAGCCGGAAAGAGTGGGATATCGAGAGCTCTTTAGAGAGTTATATTAAGGAAGAAGACACGATCTGTCTTCAAAGGGACGTTGTGGACAGTGACATACAACGATACGTTCAACAAAGGCTGTCTAACGATAAAGCTCTTGCAAAATGGAACAAAGATGCTGCTATTAGGCAGGAGATTGAGGCTGCACTAATGCATGGAGCTCGTGGGATGTATATGTGCACATCCAGCGACCTACAGAGCTAAGGCTGACGATAACGTAGGTTCCGATGGGCGGTATGTCAGCTTGACACGTTAGCGCATTGTCGCAATCGAGCGATGCTGCGCAAGTCATTGGCCACTTTGCCGCAAACCCTAGACCAGACATACGACCGCATTCTCACTGCTATAAGCGAACAAGATCGTGACTTCGCGATGCGCGTCCTGCAGTGGCTGACGTTCTCTGCACGGCCGGTGTCGGTCGAAGAGATTGCTGAGGTTGTCGCTATCGACGTGGCGCGCGACCCAGCGTTCGACCGCGATGAAGTGCTAGAAGACCCGCTAGAAGCGCTGAACATCTGCTCTAGTCTAGTCACTATCACGACGAACAAGGCGGAAGGAACAACCAAAGATACCCAGCGTATTATCACCCTAGCGCATTATTCCGTTCAGGAGTATCTTGTGTCAGACAGGATCAAGCGAGGACAGGCAAAGCAGTACAGCATGCAAGAGGTCGAATGCCATAATGCGATAACAGAAGGTTGTTTGAAATATCTAATGCAGTTCCAGCAACCAGTATCAACCCATATTCTCGAGGCTTCCGCGCTCGCAGAGTATGCATCAGAGTTCTGGGGTAGCCATCTTCAAAAAACAGGGGACCAGACAGACAGAGTGAGTCGGGTAGCGATGAGCTTGATGTCAATAGAACAACCCGCGTATCTCACCTGGATCCAATTGTTCGATCCAGATCAGCCATGGAAAGGACCGGACTTAAGAAGAGGTCTAGAGAGCACAGCTATGCCGCTTTATTATGCCGCACTGTTGGGCTTGAGAGCGATTACGAGAATGTTGCTAGATCAAGGTGCCAACGTTAACGCCCAGGGTGGATTTTACGGCAACGCACTACAGGCGGCTTCATTTAAAGGCCACGAGTAGGTAGTTAAGATACTACTTGACAAGGGCGCCGACGTTAATGCTCAGGGTGGACACTACAGCAACGCACTGTACGCAGCCTCATCAAGAGGCCACGAGCAGATAGTCAAGATGCTACTCGATACAGGCGCCGACATCAATGCCCAGGATGAATACTACGGCAACGCCCTACAGGCAGCTTCAGATAGAGGCAGCGAGCAGGTGGTTAAGATACTGCTCGATAAGGGCGCCGACGTTAATGCTCCAGGTGGACTCTACGACAACGCACTGTATGCAGCTTTAGTAGGAGGGCACGAGCAAGTAGTCAAAATGCTGCTTAATAAGGGCGCCGACGTCAACGTCCAGGGTGGATTTTACGGCAACGCACTACAGGCGGCTTCATCTCAAGGCTACGAGTGGGCGATTAAGATACTGCTTGACAAGGGCGCCAATATCAACGCACAGGGTGGGCGTTACGGCAACGCACTACATGGGGCTTCGTCTAAAGGCCACGAGCAGATAGTTAAGATACTACTTGACAAGGGTGCCAATATCAACGCCCAGAGTGGGTGCTACGGCAATGCACTACATGGGGCTTCATCTGAAGGCCATGAGCAGGTGGTTAAGATACTGCTCGATAAGGGCGTCGACGTTAACGCTCCAGGTGGACTCTACGACAACGCACTGCGGGCAGCTTCATTTAGAGGCCACGAGCAGGTGGTCAAAACATTACTCGACAAAGGCGCCGACGTCAGCGCCCAGGGTGGGCGCTATAGCAACGCACTACATGCGGCTTCCTCTAGAGGCCACGAGCAGGTAGTTAAGATACTGCTTGACAAGGGCGCCAACATTAACGCCCAGAGTGGGCGCTACGCCAACGTATTGCAGGCAGCTGCGTATATGGGCAAAATTGCTATGCTATTGCTTTTAGTCTCAAAAGTCGACACCACACATCTCCAAGATCCATATAATCGGACACTACTCTGGTGGGCTGCAGCCGGCGGCCAGACTGATACTATTCAGATCCTTATTACCCAGCTCAACCACGACCCTCGAATACCTGACAAATTTGGGCGTACGCCATTCTGGATTGCCACGAAGAAAGGACATAGTGCAGTATTGAAACTCCTATCTGAAGAGTGTGAACTGACTAGTCCTGGGCAAGCAGTGTTGCCTGATTATAGTGATGATGCGTGGTCTGTTGAATGTGACGTCTGTACTTCGCCTATAAGTACAACTAGCTTTCACTACCACTGCCAATATTGCTTTGGTGGAGATTGGGATGTTTGCGAAGACTGTAGGAACAGGGGTGCCTTTTGTGTGGATGATGCGCATACTTTGGTTAAGCGTACAAGAAAAGATCAAAAGTGGGTTGAAATAACCGACGAGACGCCTGACGATTAGCTAGAACTCAGAAGCAGCGTCCACTGTTTTCGAGGCGCAATGGCGGTTCCGTGGCCTTGGTACAATAAGCAATGCTCTTAGGATCGCACAAACCTAAGCCAAAATTAAGGCATACAATACAGCGCAAGCGCTTGGGAAATCAAGAACGAAATTATGAACACAACGGAAATGGCGCAGCGATTAGCACCAAATTTGCAACAAAATGGAGACAAGATAGACAAGGTGGGCGTAGCGACGAGGGAGGCCATAGAAATAGGCAGAAATATTGTGGAAACGAGCAGGGACACCAAGAAGAGAAGACTCTAAGAACAAGCAATCAGGCAGGTGTCCAATGCCGCAGCTGCAGCTAGGAATCCCCAGCAAGCCGGTATCACATAATACATGAGTTCTTAAAACACTACCTGCACAGATCTAGCGTGAGGTAATTGTGAACATAAGAGATCCATTTACCATAAAAAGCCAATGTGCCTCAATAACAAAGTACGCGTCTAGATAAGCCCCAAAAGAGCTTACTAGCTTCTATTTTGGAGACTAGATGACACTCTTATAAGCTGAAAGAGAGTAGAGGCAGTGCAAAATGGTAAGAACGCGAAGCTAAAGCTTAGCTACTAGCACGTTGAATAGTAGAAATGGGCTATTCTGGCATAGGAAATTGGTAGTAGTAGCGCTAGGATGAATGTAAAGACTAAAAGGCGTTCGCTCTTCCCCGTATATCGTCGTGTGGAGATCATGTCTTGGTGCCTTCGTCCAAGGTGGGTGCGCAAGTGTAGCGAGGAAATTGCAGGTAATCTCTGGTAGCATAGCTCCAAGAACCTGGTGCTTTGAGGATGGCTAAGTAGGCTGTGTTGGTTGTTAGACATATTAGTTGCGGGGTTAGCGTTGGGTTTCTGTCTGTTTTGTCTTGGCAAAGACGCTAGTACTAAGTAGGTAGATAGGTACCTAAATAACGCTGTGGCATTGCAGCCGTCTCTGCAGGTCCTGAACCTACACCACACCCTCTTATCCTGTTGTCTAGCCTAGGTCAACTGCTTTCTATTTATGTTGAACAATACTATCGGCTTGTAACTCCAGCGCAGCCGTGCGTATGCCAACTCATCTAGGTCTTCGAGTACGAGGCTAGCGGGGTGAATCTGGGGTATCAGCGTGGCTGGCTCCAGACTCAGCCAAGACCTCCACGCCTTCTTGGCTATCTCCCGCCTCCAAGCCCTCTGCGGAACAAACAGGAACGCGATCCGGGTGCGGCTGATAACTCTCTGAACCCTCAGCACGTATGATGGAAGGCCCATGGTCGATGCGACCAGCTGTCACATGAAACATGACATGCTACCATGATCCTGGTTACCGCCATCATTTCCCACCGCCCATGACAACACAGCACTAAACAACATGTATGCCCAAACGCCTGCCTTGGTCCCAACGCCTTCATGGTCTTTCCCGGTCAGCGGGACAGCTCGCCAAGCGGCAGGGTGTGCCCAATGCAAAAGTCAAACAATATCTAGGTCCAATGGCAACCTGCAGCCAGCCTCCATTTTCCAAGAAAGTATCCCTCCTTCACCTTCCATTATCACTCTTTCAGCTGCATGCCCAGCACGTCCCGCGTTCCTTGGCACAACTCCTACCCCGGCAGACACTCTCCTCGTCCCGACTACGCTGACAGCGGCGTGGCCGGGCCTGGCGCCAATCGTCAATACCTGCTCTTCCTCTCTTAAGCTTGCAGGGTCCCTGCATTTCTGATCCCATTGTACCTATACCGCAAATATGGCAGTCCCAGCCCTAAAAGTCATAGTGGATGGCGATAACAGTAGGGTATACCACGCAGGAGAAAAGGTCAAAGGGCAGGTCTGGCTGGCTGTGGAAGAGCAGCAGCAAATTGAATCGTTGAAGTTGGTCTTTGCTGGAAGTTGTATCACCAAGACCACTAGGCCTTCACACGTACACGGCAACAACGACGCTGCTCCGTCGAGACAAGTCTACGAAGAGAAGATACGACTGTTCAACCGCGAGAAACAGCTGGTTTTTCGTTGCAGGCTTGAGCCGAAGAAATATTCATGGGCCTTTGAATTCGTCTTCCCAGCTTCTACCGAGCCTCAATATAAACGCACAGTACATGGAGACAACTACCCGAGGGAACCACATCCACTCCCGCCGTCCTTTCAGCTCAAGACAGACATTCCAGACGGTGCAGCGCATATATCCTACTTTGTCCAGGCGAGACTTATTCTCGCTGGTTCCACAGAGACGAAGAGGTGTAAGCACACGCTACGCTATCTTCCTAAGCCACCGGAAGGCACAAGATCACCGGCTCGATGCGTTCCCTCCGTACTATACGGCCAATCCTGGAAGCCGTCTAGGGAAAAGGATGAGTCTCGAGTCAAGAAAGTGCTATCCGGTGTCTCTATGAACTTCACGCCGCGGATCGTGCCGACAATCTATCACCCAGTCTCCGTTGCACCAGGACAACACATACCACTGTCACTGCACTTACTAAACGCACGCGACCCTGCCAACCATGCTGAGCGACAATGCACAATCGATACCTTATCCGTTACCATTTCGACCTTTTCTACCACCATGTGCGGTAACTCGACAACCTACCCTGAAGACTTTGTATCTAAACACATCACGTGCATAGCGCGAACCGATCTACAGAAACCTATCGCGTTTGGCAAAACAGTGCCATTGACAGCAGATACCTTCCGTCTCATCGACGACGCAGAATGCATCCCTACATTCAAAACATACACCGTCACCCGTCGTTACACACTCGGCGTATCCGTTGGCATAAAATACAACGACCAGCACTTTGTAATTCGCTCCACGACCCCTTTGGAGATCCTACCCCGAAACCCGCGCGACCGGTCTTCTTTGGCGCCACCTGAAGAAGACGAAGATGTCGAGCCACTGCCACGGTACAGCCCGATGGAACCTGAGAGGGAGTATGCGCCAGACTACGAAGACATTGACAACACGCTGTGTTGGACGTCGTCGAGTGAGCATTCAGTGTTGTCGAGAGTGCAGTCGAGGAGCTCGAGTTTCCTTTCGAGCGGTTCCATAGCGAGTACAGCGGCGAGTACGCCTGCATCTGAGATTGAGCAGTTTAGTTATGCTATGTAGTTTGGACAGGGCATAGGATAATTGCTTTTCTTTTGTTTGTTCCTTTCTCTTGTTTTATGTTCAGACTAGATATGAAGATATGAGAATATAGATCTAACGTCCATCCCTGCGTAGCGGAACACCCTGCGTGACGGGACGCTACAGACACTCCCTAACTTAACAAACTTAACAATAGGTTAGAAGAATAGATATTCTTAGGATAGAAGCCTTAAGCTATAAACTCTATTCTTCAGAAAGGTCTTTTAGAGATACGTTTAGCTTACTGTTAGACTACTTGTCAGGTTTGCGGACAGTACGAGCAATAGCAATGTAAGAGGCAACAACATAGCCTTAATTGAAACGAAACGAAACGCTAAGGAGCCTTCTTAGCGATGTCGTAGGTTATATACTGTAGCTGAGTCATCAAAGCCTAGCGTACCACGAGGTAGCCTGTACAAGAGCGGTTCCTGACACTTACCCTATAATATAATAATTGGCTATAAGCGTCGCGTAGCTGATTTACTTTTACTAGTAGTAGGTACGTTAAAAGCTTATATATCTTATTTAAAGTTAGTTAACTTATAGCTTATTATATTATTACTCTATTCTAAGTATAGCGCTTAAGCTTAAGAGGCTATTATGCTTCTATACTAATTCTAAGTCCGCCTGCTAGAAGTGCTAGACGAGGAGGACCCCGCATACATAGCTTAAAGTAGCTTAGCTGTAATCTATCGCTGCTGACGCTAGACCTGTGCTGTATGGCTGTGTAACTCTATGGCTGTGTAACTTTATGGCTGTGTAACTTCATGGCTGTGTAACTTTATGGCTGTGCGGCGCTTTTGCCAAGCGCTCTACAACACCCAAAACTTAGCTCGGACTAGGAGCAGGGCGAGGTTGGAAGGTCCTGGCGTGTAGATCGTGTTAGACACTCGCCAGCAGATGCGCTGCCCAGGCTCTATCTAATCAGATCAACCGTCAGGCGCTGGTGCAGGACTCAAACAGAGCGAGCATCGAGCAGAGGCCAAAGGACGAGCAACCTACCAACACACACCGTGGCCTACCAAGAAAGTACTTCAGATCCACGAAGGCCTTACTAAACAACAGAGCGCGTTGCTGGTGCAGCTTCACACCGAGAAGATAGGTCTGCGCGACTTTCTCTTCACCCAAAGAGTGCCAGTGGTTACCGCTGCCAGTGCGGGGAGAGACGACAGACTGTCGCCCACATCCTGCTCCACTGCAGGACGCTCAAGGACCTCCGGAACTAGGTATTCGGCAACCTCCGTGGACGACACAGCCTCCAGGCTACCTTGAATAAGCCACAGCTAGCCACCAAAGCCATCCAGTTTGTAGAACAAGCGCAGCTCCTTGGGCACGTTAGGATCGCAGACGTGTAGACGACAGCCGAGCGCTGGGGGGAGACTGTAGGTATCGCGGCCGCAAAACACGAGGCAGCACGCGTCTACGAGCCTATAAGTATAGCATACTGTTAGTAGAGCCATTAGTTATCGATAATAGCATACCACGATGCCACTTTAGTTTACGAGCGTGCCTTCGCATGTGAATATTACGCCACGACTTTTTGCAGCTAAGCTAGCCACACAGAGTGCAGCGGCAATCGACGATCTTCCCCGCAATGATACTTGCATCATGGTTTGGCCGGATCCCCATGTGGCTGGGGTGGCGATATTGATTGAAAGATCGAACAATGAATGAAGATCGAGGGCTGAAAAACCGCAAGCCAAGTTCCGGACGCAAGCGAAGAACACGTAATCTGGAGTTAAACGTCTCACTCTATTCGCTAGCTCGTTGCAGGCGTTGCAACGATACTCCAGCCGCTCAGCTAAGTCGATTAGCGGGGGGAGCTAACTCTTCAGCTCCTGCGGAAGTGCTCCTCTGGCAGTTTCTTTTACTGGTCCCAAAAGTTGTAGAATCACGAGCGTGATTCACAAGCGAGTGGGCTGTCCCGCATGCATCTCGTGGCTGAGGATTCGCGATATTAGGCATCGCTGCTTAGGGTCAAGTCGAAGTACGAGTTGCTCTCGCAGCGGTGCGGATTGCACTAAAAGGCTCAGCGGGCTAGCTGATGGCATATAAAGATTATGTCCTCTCAAGACGCCTCAGCCTAGTTAGTATCGTGTACATTCATCAGGCATCATGTTGAGTCTTAATAGGTTTCTCTTCTTTTTTTCCTTCATATCAGTTTGTATCACTCAGAGGGACCCATTAAAGGACTTCTGTCGCATACACGGACATCAAACTACAATAGTCGACCGCCGGCTCTACATAGACGGAGGTCTGGTCAATTGGATGCCTCTCTCAGCAGAATCGGTCAACTACACAAGTATGATGCCTGTCAAAGAACCAAGCATACGTATTACGTCTACACTTACTTATCGCTTCTAGGTACATGGCTGAGATACGGTAACCTCGATGTAGATCATGAAGGCTTCCCCCAGCACTACCTCCTAGCAAAGAACGAGTCAGTCCCTTCCGTCCAAGGTGGCATACTCTGGTCGGACACCTCGAATAAGGTTGTGTATCTGTACGGCGGCGAGTATGGCAATGATAAGCCTGAAGACTTTACCTTGTGGTATTACGATATCATTTACGATACATGGAACAGGTCCGATGTGAGAACGACAGACATACGGCGAGCTTCTTGGGGTATGTTTCCTTTCTACATGTGTATTGCCGAGTGCTGATGACGGAAGGTGCTGGTGTCACTGTACAGGACAAAGCGAGAGGCTATTATTATGGAGGTTGGTTGACTAACTCTTCCGTCCCTGGATATCAATCTCGCACCGCTCTGAGAAACATGCTGGTCTATGACATACTCGAGGGTTCATTCAAGAACCAATCCGGGCCAGACGACGTTCCCCGCGCTGAAGGTGTAATGGTATATCTACCTGCCGGGGATAGTGGGTTGTTGGTATATTTTGGGGGTATTCAGTTCCCCTACGGCAATGAAACAGCAGAGGCGGTGGGTTCCTTATCCATCAAGCTGCTTTTACGATCACTGATAGGCGCAGCTTCCAATGACTGTACGTCCCACATAAGCTGGGAAATTTTTGTTACTCAAGCCGCTCACAGGATATCTATGTGTACGACATCGGGAATGATCTCTGGTACAAGCAGAGGGCGAGTGGGGCAGGAGTGCCTGAGAATCGGCGAAGATTTTGCGCAGGAGCCGCGTGGGCGGATGACCGCTCATCTTACAATATGTCCGTGGGCTTATCGTGTTCTGTAGAAGTATCGCTGACCAGGTCTTAGCTATCTTTTCGGCGGTGCATCAGTCGGTGATGGAGTTGGTTTCGGAGACGTATGGATATTGAGCCTCCCGTCCTTCACGTGGATCAAGGTGAGCCAAAAACGTCTTGCCAAGGACTACGGCAAAATAAGCGCGGGGACAAGTGCTAACCCTATGGAAAGTTCTGGCCCAGAGAAGAAGACGGTGTTGGCGCAACCTTTCCCCATCATTCACTCACATGCGACGTTATCGAGAACTCGCAAATGATCATCATGGGTGGCTCATTTCCCAATTCGACTGGCGAATGCGACGTCTCGCCTAATTACGGACAGCATGGTCTGGATCTAGGCAAGGCGAATGCTAAGGGAGCGAAATGGGCACTGTTCAATCCGAACTTGACGCAGTACAAGGTACCTTCGGAGATAGCCCAGACAATAGGGGGCGGTGCCACAGGCGGTGCAACTGTGCTCGCTCCAACAAGTGGATGGGAGGAGAGGGACTTACAAGTACAGTTTCAGCGAGCTTACACGCCGACGACGAGGACACCCACAAGATACATCCCCACATCAACTTCATCTCCAATTACGCCGGGAGGCTCAAGCAAGAAGATTATTGCCGGAGCCGTAGGTGGAGGCGTGGGAGGCTTGTTGCTGCTGGTGGTCGCCGCAGTCAGCATTTGCTTTTGCATCCGCCGCCGGAAGAGAACCAAGGAAGACGAGAGGCACAGTCACTCGGGGCCCCCATCGCAATCGATGGCCCAAATCACTTCTCCTCCAACATCACCACAGCAGTGCTCCTTCCCCAGCCCCATAGTTGCACAGTACACCGATACGTCCCAAAGCTCACCGTCGCCGCCCTCGTACGGCCAGTGGTCTTACTATGCACCAAGCGGTCCCACCCCATCAGCAGTTGCCGCGCCGCAGGAGGTGCCCAACGTGCCATCTCCACCGTTGCAGGAGATGCCTAATGTGAGATCGCCGATAAGCTTCGGTACTCAGCCGCAATCGGGAGAACTATGTACTACGGGCATCGATCCGTATTTCGCACAGCATCCACCCAAGGCAGCTGAGATAGATGGATCGCCCCAGATTAGCTGAAGCGTAATGATCTAACGTTGTATAAATTGTAGTGTCGTACGCCTTTTAGCGTTGAGGTTTATTTTCAATATTAAAAAGAAGTTAGTACATTTGTAAGTCTAATATATAAGTTACTTAGATACTAGTTGATTGTTAACAAGTCTGTGCGTCACGCCGCCTTTCGTGATCTCTTCTTGTAACAATATGTGAACATCGTCCGAAGATGATCTAGGGTTGGTTCTCGGGGAGTGAGTGGGCGACGATGGACGAGAGGGTTGTATTAGCACGATTGATAGATTGATGTAATAACATGAGGGGTTTGAGAATCAAGTAGTAATCCTTAGATTGAAACTTAAGTTGAACACAATGATCTGTAAGAGCTCATTGCCTAATACTATATACTGAGGGTGATAGTTGTGATAGCCGCGCGCAGGACTAGCGATAGTCCTTGGTGTAGCTATCGGTCACGTGACCTAGCCTTCCTTCGGGTGACGTGGCGCCTAGTGATACAGTTCCTGTGACGCTGTACCCAATTATGAAGCCCGTGGCTGTAATTCGTAACACAATACCATTCCACATTTTAAATGCCTACCTAATATAATACAACGGGGCAGCCCTACCTCCAAGCGACTGCCTAGAATTCCACTAGAACCTCAAGTTAGCGCAGATTCCACTTCCTGATGTTCGCGTTAGCGGGGGTTTTGTCATGGGCGGAAAGAGGCCTGCTAACGAGTATGCATTTGCTCCTATGTACAGAAGAAGAAGGATAAAGAAAAGAAGAGTAGCGTCCTCCTCGTTGTCAGGACCTCGTCAGTCTGACTAGTAGATGGCCAGCCAGATCTACTATTTGTACTGTTCTATGCAGAGGATCTGCATACTGCAGATCATTCTTACCTTTTGGTTGTTTGGCTGAGTGGCATAGAGCTTAGTCTTAACACTCGTACGGTATTCTAAAGGTAGACTTAGAATTAGTATAGAAGTATAATAACCTCTTAAGCTTAAGCGCAGTAGTTAGAATAGAATAACAATATAGTAAGTTATAGACTAATAGACTTTTAATAAGATGCATAAGCTTTTAACGCACTTAGTGCTACCTAAAGTAATGCAATCGCTTAACGCTTATACTAAATTATTATATTGCATAGTAAGAAGAATCTATTTCTAGAAGATACTACTATATACTAGACTCTATAGTCTAAGACTGCTATTCTAAGAATATCTATTCTTCTTAGCTATTATTAATGTTGTTATGTTTGGAATGGTCTGCGGCGTCCCGTCACGCAGGGTATCCCGCTACCCAGGGACGGACGTTACACACCTTTTTTTGCGCCTTTGCAGTTTCTATTTTTTTTTCTTGTTCTTCCAGGACACTGAGACGTTGTTGCATACGCGTTGGGAAAGACGTTAACTGGGCTCTTGTATCGATTAAATCTCAATAGCAGAACCATCTGAAGAGAACACACAACCACGTTTCAGATTGAGCGAACTCATTGAGAACTTGAAAAAAAGTTAGCCTGGCATTTGCCATGCTGGCCGTGCCAAAACGGATAGGTCCAACCGTATGTATAGTTTGCGTTTCAGTGAATGTATACAGGGCCTTTTTTTCCTTTCCTCAGTTTTACTTAATTTTTCCCTCTCGAACGAGCGACAACAACGACACAAACGACACCGGCAACCACACTTGCGACCTCTCCTCCCGCTGCACAATCACACACGGCCTAAATCCACAGCACCACCTCAACACTTGAGCGAGAACTTGGGCTTCCTGTCCGCTGTCATGGCCCCCCACGCCGTCTCATCCGCGGCCTTGCCATTATCCCCCACGCTCTTCGGCTTCCACGGCTCGTCAAACGCCTCAAAGTAAAAAGCGTTGAAGCCCCAGTCAAGCAGCGCACAAAAGCCCTCGTGGTAAAACGTCTTTGCATTCTCCAACCCACCTTTCGCATTCTCGTAGTCTGTGCCCTCGGCCGTCGGCCACCCGGTCTCGCCGTTCCACACCTCGGGCGCGTTGGCGGCGCCGCCGGCAATCTTCTCAATGTGCGCCATGGCCTGGTACATATCGTCGAGGTAGACGTTTGTAGCGTCGTGGCCGGCGCGGGCGCCCTGCCAGAAGGCGAAGGCGTTGACCATGATGATGTCTGCGGCGCCGATGACGGCGTCGCCGGTGCCGTCGGCGAACTTGTTCCACGAGTCGGCGGTGCCGACTTTGATGCCTTTGGGCAGCTTGGCCTTGACGCTGCGGATCTTGTCTGCGAGCTCCGCGCCCGTAAAGTTGCCGCGGTACAGCGTCTCGCTGCCCACCGTCACGGCGTAGATGGTGTCGGCGTACGAGGACGCGACAGAGGTGATGGCGGATAGGTCCTTGGTGAAGGATTCTTCGACGTCTGGCCAGATTCCTAGCACGACTTTTACGCCTTTAGATTGCGCTGCTGGCAACGCGTTCTTGGCCATGTCGCAGTCGGAGGCTGCGTAGCCGCGCACCAGGGTCGAGCCAGAGGCGGACTTGATGGCGTCGAAGTCGTCGGCGTAGTCTTGCTGCGTCTTGCATGATCCGTCAGGCTTCTTGGTTCCCAGGGCGAAGCCCATGGTGCCCTTGGCGGCTGATACAACTGCCGGGGAGGCGGCCAGCACGGCGGCTGCTACGGCGGAGAAACGCATCGTTCTTTTTTCTTTTCGGTTTGACAAATAGTTTGTGTTAACAGTAGCGAGTTGCCTTGGGAAGTGGTGATCTTTTTTTTCAGTCCTTATTACTCAAGTTTGCCGGTTAGATCTCTCCAGTGCCAAAAGAGTGGAACGTTCTTTCAACCGGAGAATTGTTTTCAACACGGGAAAAAACAATGAATAACGATTGTGGTGTTTAATAATAATAAAAAAAGAGGGAGAGAGAGACTGTGAAAGAGGGAACTTGTTGTAGGGTTAGAGGGGAAAAGGAAAAGGAGAGGAAAGAGAAAACGGACCAAACCAGAGCAGTGCTTATGCTGTCAGCGGTTTGGTCCGGGGTCCCAAGGGGGACGAGGGGAGGGGGAAGGGACGTAAGCAGAGCATGGCCAGCGCTGATATGTTCGATGTATGGGGCCCGCCCCAGTTTTGGAAACACTCAAGCAAGGTACCAAGCCAATCAAGCCTTGTGGCGTTGCCTGTTTGATGCAAGATGACAGAAGTGGGGCGACGCGCAGTTACGCGGCAGGCGGAGGCGTCGAGAAGCACCAAAGAGGTTTGAAGATCATGATGCTGGTCAACCATTCAATTGGCTTGTCCATGCAATGCTATTTGACGAAAAAAAGAATACTGCTTAAATGCATCATCAACTGTGTAACGAAACTGCGTCTCACATCTTCGACAGCCGGAAGGGATGCGCCTCGGTGTTTAGCACAAAGTCGTCCAGGCTGATCAACCCCGTATCCGTAAAGCACAGATAAAAATACTTCAAGGTCTCCGCCATCCAGAAACTCTCCATGTAATCCTCCTTATCTGATCCTTTTACCGTAACGTCCATAATCGCTGCATTTGCAAGCTTGGTGTCTGTTTCCGCGGCTACGGCTTCAAACATTGTCCATGCCGTGTCTCGCCACACCGGGTCGCCTGTGATGCGCCAGAGGATGAAGACAGATTCGATGGCCTCGGGACGGAGAATATATCGGGGGTCTTTGGCAGTAGTGAAGCCTTTAGGGAGATGGGGTTTGTTTTGCGGCCGTGCGGCTGCGGCTTCGGCATACCGTTTCTCGTCCCAAGCGCAGCGTTCACGGTGATCTGAGCCTGGGCAGAGGACCATGTTGTATCTCTCTGGCATGATGCCTGACGGGAAGGCTTGATATGCGTAAGCGCAACCACGAGCTAGCTTAACTCCATGCTCGAGGTATTCATCATTGTTGAACAAGCGTCCACCAAGGGCATAAAGCCCACCAATGAAGCACGAAAGGTGCTCGCTTTCGGGATCGAGGCTCGGGCCACTATCGAGGACGTCAACGTTGCCTGAGATGAGAATGTCTTCTTTGCCTGGTATCATAGGCGCAAAGAACAAGTTGCGCATTGCCGTGTCCATAAAGGCGCGTGACATGATTTCGTACTTGGCGGTGCTGGCATCGGCGGAACCAAGCAAAGCATACGCCTTGGGCAGGTATTCATACAGCGAATCTGCGTTGCCGCCAATGGTAAACTGATATCCAGAAACCACATCCTGGCTACGCATAGACACCATCATGGGCCACATTCCCGGTAGTTTGGTCGCATTCTGGTCGCGGTAGAAGACGTCCATCAAGCGCGATGCTGCGGCGTAATACTTGTCGTCTGCCGTGACCTGGCTGAGCCTACTGAACTCCAAACTGATGGTGCCAGGGCTCGCGCTGACTACGTTGCTCTCCACAACCAGGCCTTCACCTGTCTTTGCTTGCTCAAAGTTGATAAAATCGACGGGCATGCCATTTTCGGTGTTGAATGCGGCATATAGCAAGTCGCCCACCTCGATTGCTTTCTCCTTTAGCACATTGTGTCCACTCAAGTCGTACGCCGCTAGGAGCCCGCCGAGATATCTGCAGAGGTCAGTCTGTATCTCGTGTGCATTTTCGCATTACCCCAAAACTTACCGAATGCATGTTTCAAACGTATTCACCCTTCCCGACGTAGAGGCACCAAAATCGATCATGGCAACTGCTTCGACAGCCTCGTAGAACTCGTCGCGCATACCCATGATCCACAGCGTATCAAGGCTGTCGACCAAGGTTGCAGCCCAGCCAGAGAATTGATCGACATAGCCTCCGCTGATGGGCTTCAGCGCATCCTTCATCCACGCATTGCTTCTGTAGCTAGCCCAGCTCTTCTTAAACACCTCCTTCACCGCCAGCCGTCTCTCCTCTTGCGACTCGGATCTGAGCCTGTGCTGTATTCGAGGCCGGCTCCTAAAGGGCGCAGGTAGACGGGGTTTGCGCTCCAGAGGATAGGTAAAGTTGACAGAGTTCCAGTTGAAGCTGCTTGGCTTTGCGCGGATAGGCCGGACGTGAGATGCATCGTTCATGTAACGGGCCAGCAATGCAGTTGCATCGTGATTGGTGCCCTGGCTGAATTGAACACCTTGGTCTCCCGGGAGGAAGTAGTAGATCCAGACGACAACGGCCACGCAGATAGCAACATGGCGGGTGCGCACGCGAGGCATGGTTAGTGCGTCACCCAGTGATGTGCGGGAGCGACGGTTGAAAAGGAAAGTAAGCACATGTGTGAACCAAGATGCATGGGGGTGAGATATGTGGGGAGGGCCGATGGCCTGTCCATGGGACGCGCTACCGACGGAAACTGATACAGTGGCAGCAATGGCGCGTCCCTTGCGGATGATCGCCGAGGATCCCCCGTTCTACTAGCATCACGTAAGACATGGAACTACGTAGCATCGCCATGAGTAACTAAGTACCAGCAACTAGGATGAAAAACAGCCTTTTTGATCGTCTGTTGATTGCGATGATATTATTACAAAAACTTTAGAGTCGACTATTGACTCCAAGATACGGGGTATATGCTAATACTATGCGTAAAAATCCGACTTAACTTTTCAAGCGTAAGAACGCAATTTCAAAAACAACGTCGTAACACATGTCTATCGCTTGGTGCTCGCCCGGCTGTTGCCACGCGGCCTACCCGAAAACGTGTCTCTTGTGTTGACACGATCAATGTCGAACGGATTCGAGTCAAACTCCATGTCGCGCACTGTCCTTCGACTCCTGGTCGAACGTCCAGTCTGAACCTTCTTCAGACCATCGCCCTCAGTCTCCTTTTCGGTCTTCATCTCTTGGAACTTGGGCTCGGACTCCTCCATATGTGCCTCCTCCTCGGCTTCTTCTTGGGCAGTGAGAGTGTTGGCACGAGATGTGTCTTCTGACCCAGCAATAGCCTGTTGCCGTGCTTCCCTGTCGGCATGTTGGTTGCGCATGCGTTGCATGAAGGCTTCGGACTGTGCGGCGTACTTGCACTTCTCGCGGATTTTCGCTCCGTACTTGTAGAAGAGGAAAGGGAGCGGAAGACAGGCGACCGCAAGGAAAGCGGGAACTGATGATGCCCAGTGGATGCCAAGGTTGTCGTACATTTGCGAAGTGAAGAGCGGGAAGGCAGCACCAAATATAGATCGGATGATACCGTTACCGGCCAGGACCGACGCCGCAAAGATTGTGTAAGAGTCGATGAGGTAGTTCATGATGGACAGGAAAATGAGAACCATGCCGAATCCAAAGGGGATGGAAGCGACAACGCTGATAGCCCATGGCAAAGAAGGAGAGTTAGTCCAGGCAAACCAGAAGAGGCCGATGGGAAGTGCGATACCGCCAATGATGCACATGGGCAAGCGTGCCTCAGGAGGCGCGAATCCGCGACCGGATTCTTTTACCTTCCTCATATACGTTTTGTTGTCGACAGTAATGACGTAGGTAATGGCGAGTGCGATTCCAATAGCAACGGCAATAAAAGGCAGTCCACTGATACCCTCATTCCAATGACGTCCAATGCGGTATACAATAGGAAAAGCACCGAAAAGCATGTAGAGAATACCGTAGATGATGGCGTGGTACAGCGAGAGAAGCAGGACGATGGGCTCGCAGAAGAGGAGGATCCACGGGCGCTTGAGACCAGTAGCGAAGGCCTCTCCAAGCGAAACCTTTCCTTGGTCAATATCGGCACGCGTTCGGTAAACCTTGCCAGAAAGTTTGGAAAGCTTCTCGGCGCGCTTTCGGAGCAGAATAGGATGATATGTCTCGGGGACGATGAAGGCAACAACCACAAGAAGAACACCGGCCCAGATGGCCATGAGACCGTTGACCCATCTCCATCTAATAAAGAGTTAGCTAACATCCGGCGGCGTAAGCCGAACTTGGTTACGTACCCTTCAGTCATGCCGAGGAATCCACCAATGATAGGGCCCAAGACTGGGCCCATGAATGGCGCGGCAGAGAAGATACTCATGGCGAGACCTCGCTCGTTGGCGGAGAAGACATCAGCAATGACACCTCCGGCGTTTGTTAGAGGGCTGGATCCAAAGGCGGCGGCGAAGAATCGGAGGATGAGGAGCGAGGAGATGGAATTGGCACCAGCAACACCAGCGTTGAATGCCATGAAAAGGGCATATGTGCCCAGGAACACAACCTGGCGACCATACAGCTCGGAAAAGGGAGCCCACAAGAGAGGTCCGAGTGCGAATCCTAGGACAAAGAGCGATACACCGAGCGTGACGACTTCTTGGCTAACTTTGAATTCCATCATGATTTGTTGGATGCCTGGTAAACGTTAGCTTTCAACACCTTTACGATGTCGCACAAGCATAAGACATACCTCCAGAGAAGGCGGACGAGCAAAACGACACGACCAGCACTGAGTTTGCTACGGCAAGGGCAATGATCCACTTCTTCGTCTTGGGCCAGTTCATGGGGTTCCTGGGGTCGTTGTCGATCCACTCGACGACATAGGGATCCTCGTCTGTTCCTGCACCCTCGTAGTCGTAGTTGATAATGTCCTGTGTGACAACACCCTGATCGGTGAGCATCTGCCAGTGTGAGATGCCTTCTCTTCCAGACTCGATGTCCATGTTGTTGTTGCTGCTGCTGTTGCTGTTCGTGGCCGAGCCAGCAGCGACCTCGCCCTCTTTTACCATTGTGGTTGTGCTGTCCAGTCGATACGCTGGTGTGGCAGTAGTGCTGTGTGGTGTCCTAGTGTCTTCACGCCTTGCAACAGATGGTGTAGGAGGCAAGTATTAGGTTACAACAGGGTAAGGTATATGTAGTATGAGCAAAGACGAAACAATGACGACAGATGAACGAAGGCTTGATAGAGAAGAGGGAAGATCCTCCTCCCAAACGGGGAGCCCACGCCACATATAAACAATCTCGACCAACCCACCACCAGGCCTGCAAAGACGCAGCGAACCAAAAAACACGGCCGACAAATGTGCTTCCGGCACGCGCCCAGCAATCTGGAACCTTTCCCGACTCGCGGCGCGCCCGTTGCCAGCATTGCAAGTGCCATGCCTAAGCCCTATGACAACATCTCGAGTGTAGCTCGGCCGAGGCTGCCCACGACGCTAGTTCCTTTGCGGTCGGGTGCACTGTTGCGCTTCTGCGACACCCACGCCCTCTCAGCCCCTCCCGCACCCAATTGCACACGCAGAAACAGACAGAAAAAGCGCCGAGAAAGGAACTGAACATCGTGGCAACCCGCACACAGTCAGATTCTTCCGTGAGAGCTCGACACCCCGGTTCCAAATCTAATCTGTAGATCGCACGCGTCATAGCCGCCGAAGACTTGACTCGAATTTTCAGCCTCTTTCTCCGCCCTTTCCCATGCACACCCCCCTGCAACACCGAGATGCCGAGGTTCATGGAGATAAACTATGCGGTACGAACAGTTGATACGATAAATTCATCGGTCCACTTTCGCTTCGCCTGTCGCCCTTCGCCCTCTCGCTCTCGCTCCCGCTTCTCGCGCGCTCCGCCCCGCTGTCCACGAGCTCAGACGCGTGGGCTTATTCATTAGAAGGGTATCTTGTCGCGAACCTAGGAGTAGTCGGATGGTCGGACAGTCGCTCTGGTGCGGGTGGATCCTGGGCACAGGCTTGGCATACAGTGTAGAATACTCACGTACTGTACGCCTTGCCAATCTTATCATCGACAAGACGCAGCTGAGCAGTCCTTTCTGGAAGGTTTTCAAGTATATCAGATAGGCGAAACTGCCAGTTCAGCAACCCGACCTTTTGCCCGACTACAGTCATAGGATCATGATGTTTATTACTCGCAGCTTGTAGCCCCATGCGGAATCCGCATTAACGAATCTCCCATCTTGGGTGTTTCGGGCATAGGAGTAAGCTGGATACGTATACGGCGTAGGCGTTAGGTAAAGTCCGCTCCGCCGTTCCATGCTACTTCACACCGGTACGCCACGTCGGAGTAAATATCGTGTACCGACTCCGATCATCGTGTCTTGGATTTATAATACTAACCACACACTACTGTACCGTCTGCTCGTCCGTAGGCTACTTCCTCCCCCTCAGTATACTATGTATGTTTACGTCACGGAGAGGGGTTCTGGTGTTCCTCCGCTGTGACCGTGACTGGAGGAGTGATAATATCCTTACTCGGGCACGTAGATAGTAGCACAGACAGCACCGGCAAACAGCCACGCACGCCCCTTTACTTCAACACCTACTCATGAGTCAGTTCATCGGCAGTACCCTCCAAACCCAAATATCTCCATCGCCTGGGTAACTGGGAAAGCGATCAAAAAAACGGTTCCGTTACCGATCGCCGCCCTCGGCTGCAATTATAAACCAGCCAACCAACTCTACCAGCCAACAACAAAAACGCCCCAAGCCCCTAGCCCGTACCCACACAGTTGAAACTACCCGCTCAAGAAAGACCAAGCTTTTACGCCACTTTTGCTTCCCTTTCTCTTCCCTCACCACTTCCTCTCTCGCCCCGACCCAACTCAGCCCAGCCCAACCCAACCCAACTAACCTAACCCAACCTAGCCCCGTCCCGCCTAACCCAACCAAGACAACTCCCTCCGAAATTGGGGGGGAACAAGAGGAAGGGGGTGTGTGTGCCAAAGCGGGAGCTTTTCCTGATCGCCTGCAGCCACTGCACCACACGGGACGGGGGAAACCGCACACCGGAGCCATTATCGCAACCAAAAAAGAGGGTCCCTCAACACAAACGAACGAACATGGCGCTTGTTGTCCCCTTTATTTAGTTATTTTTTTTTTCTTGGGTCTTGCCATGTCCACATGACTCAATTTTTCCCACGCCGTTTTTTTTTTGGTGGCTGTGGTGTTTTCTAGAAAAATCGGCTGATATCTTCGTTTTGACCTACATGTAAAATTTGCTTGGTCGAGGTGAAATTAAGCGTAGGTGGCGTGTACATACAGTACGAGATCAATCTTAAATTTTTGATTTTTTAAGATTTCGCTGTGCACGATAGAGCTCTGTGTGTGAGTGTGTGTGGAAATTTGTTCAAATATCGTGTGATTATACCAGGCATATGGAAAAAAACACGCGTGGGCTCCACTCACTCAGTCACTCACTCACACCACCACCCCCCCTATATATGTACACATGGCCTTGTCGTTCCTGCCACGTGTGCAGGCCATTGTACGTGTCTACGTACGTACGTACTTTTCTGATGAAGTTCCCGATGCACGGACATTGAAAGCGTATATTTATCCCCCGGTTTTGATCACATGCTTATCGTTCGGTAAACGGCCGTGGTTTAAATGATATGATTCTGTTTCAGATTCTCGAAGATTGTATGTAACAGAACAGAGCAAAAAGAGAATGATCCCCATATTCCATGACTTTGTTCCAAATCCCCTCATCCAAACGCCAGTATATCATGCTGAGAAACCCCCCAAAATATATATATATATGGACCGTGCATTTTTATCATGTCATGTCATGCCGTTACAATCTCTCCAGAACAATCCTGTAGTCCTCTTTCACTGACTCCCCCTTTTTTGTGTCCTGGCCCAATCAACATAACTAAACAAAAAAACGACATGCTTACACCTCATTGCTAGGATACGTGACCTTCTCGGTGGGCAAAAACTCCTCCTTGACAGCCCTCACATTGACGAAGCGGGAAAGCAGGTTTGCGCTGCCAGCCTTGTCGTTTGTGCCGCTAGCCCTGGAGCCGCCAAACGGCTGCTGGCCGACAACAGCGCCTGTGCACTTGCAGTTGATGTAAAAGTTGCCTGCCGCATTCCGCAGCCTGTCAGAGGCGAATTTGATGGTTTCCCGGTCCTTTGCGAAGACGGCGCCTGTCAGGGCGTACTCGGACGTGTCGTCGATCTGCTTGATGATGTTGGCAAAGGCGTCCGGGGCGGCGTCGTCGTAGACGTAGGCGACGAGGATGGGGCCGAAGAGCTCGCGGGAAAGGAGAGGGTGGTTGGGGTTCTTGGTACGGTAGATGGTAGGGTGGATGTAGTAGCCCTTGCTGCTGTCGTACTTGCCGCCCACAACCAGTTCGAGCTCGCTGTCGTTCTTGGCCTCGTCAATGACGCCCGAGAGCTTCTTGAATGAGGCTTCGTGGATGACTGGGCCGATGAAGTTGGAGAAGTCGGAAGGCTCGCCAATCTTGAGCGCCTCGACTTCCTTTACGAGGATCTCCTTGAACTCTGACCATGCTGACTCGGGGACATAGAGGCGCGAGCAGGCGCTGCACTTTTGTCCTTGGTACTCAAAGGCACCGCGGACGGTCTGGATGGCGGCATTGTGGATATCGGCCTCCTTGTGGATAAGGTGGAAGTTCTTGCCGCCAGTCTCGCCAACGATCCTGGGGTAGCTCTGGTACTTGCCTTCAGCAACACCGTTGGCAATCTTTCCGTATAGTTGACGGAAAACCGCCGTGCTGCCAGTGTAGTGCAGAGATGCGAATTGCCTGTGAGCCAGGACTTCCTGTGTGACTTGCACAGCATCGCCAGGGACCCACTGGATGACATTTGGTGGAAGACCGGCCTCAATCAGAATTTGGTAGAGGAGCCAGTTGGAGGCAATCGCGGATGGTGATGGCTTCCATACAACCACGTTGCCCATCAGAGCGGGGGCCGCAGGAAGGTTACCGCCGATAGCTGTGAAGTTGAAAGGTGATACGGCGTAGACGAAGCCTTCGAGGGGTCGGTACTCGACGCGGCTGTATCAGTTAGCTTCATCTATACATGGTAGCTGGACAGCAAGTGTACGTACTTCCATACACCAGGAGCGTTGTGCACTGGCTGATGACCGTATGTTTCTTCCGCGTACTTGACGTTGAATCTCAAAAAGTCGCAGAGTTCTGCCGCCGCATCAATCTCCGCTTGCCATGCATTCTTGCCCTGTCCCACCATAGTCGCCGCCATGATCTCATATCGATATTTTGAAGAAATAAGATCCGCCGCCTTGAGGAACACTGAGGCGCGCTCCGCAAAAGGAAGTGCCTCCCATGCTGGCTTCGCTGCCAATGCGGCGTCAATGGCTCTCTTGACATCCGCGGGGCTGGCGTTGGAGTATTTGGCGATGACATCGGCGTGAGAGGAGGGGTTGTTCTGAGTGAGGATGGAGGAGGTTTTGATCTAGAGGCTGTCAATGAGATGGAACCGTCATCGTCAAGTATTCTCAGTCTTACGTATTCTCCTCCTACAGCAAGAGGAACCTCTACTGGTCCCTGCTTCTTCATGCGTGCAAGCGCATCCTGAAGCTTCTGTCGGTCCACTGAGCCTTTGGCATAGTGTTGCTGGAATGCTCAATCAGCCAAAACAATCGCATTGAAATGCCACATGCTCTCGAACTTACGTTGGGCTCATTGTTGATAGTGGGAGTCTTAAAGTTTGCAAGCGTCCCCGCATATCGTCGTGAAGCAACCTGTGCGCCAGCATAAGCTGCAGGCAGTGCGTTCAGCGTCTTGGTGGCAGAGCGAAGAGGCTGGAGACCCTTTGAAGAACCCATTGTGAATATGTTTAGAGTGTCGGACGGCCAAAAAACTTTGGGGCTTCTCGTTATGTATCCCAGATCATGAAGCTCGACACGAATAAGCTCTCTAGGTGAGCCGACGAAAGCCGAAAGTGTGGGGCGGACGATCGTAGCTGTGGTAGCGAACATGTCTTGCACCCCCACAATCGGCGTAGAGCTGCAGCACCAAAAGAGCTTTTCACCACCATGACGGGCCGATGTCGCACTTTCTTTTCGGTCAGTAGCGGTTCAGAAGTCAAGCAGATGATTGGGCAAGATTCTCGTCGATCAGAGACCCCTGCATCTACGCGGTTGTAAACCAGCTGTCATAGTATGATTGTGATATCTAGTCGAGACCTGATTCCTCTTCTCAGGGAAGAAACTAGCACTACATCCTAACGTGAACGCCATTTCGCCAATCCACTCTCGTTTTAACATGCTTACATTTCCATAGCATCTGGTGCTGCGGTATCGTTGGAATCGTCACCCCAGAGACCTTCAAGCTTGAACTCGGCAGCCCATTCCTTGACAATCTCCTTCTGGTCACCAACGAGACCCTTCTGAGCAGGAGCAGTCTTTGTTGTTGCAGTCTCCGCGGGCACATACTTGGGCGGGCTGGTCCATCCTTGGATACGACCATCTCTCCAGTCATTGATGACTGTCTGTGCTGCAGCATGCATGTTGGGTATGCCGCCCCTGCCTAGTCGACCTCTTTTCCTTGCTACTTGGACCAAGAAGTCGGTCGTCCTGTCGTTGCCCACAGTGTGCAGTGGGGGCAGATCATAGACCTCCATAAGCTTCGCAAACAGTTCCTCCGAAGATGACAGCCTCTTCAACAGAAGCGTCACAGCCGGGATAGGGTCTTCAATCTCCCTGGGCGGGACAGCATTCAGAAGAATGAGTCGTGCCTGCTGCTGTACTTTGCTCTCCTTGGAACCTTCGGTGCTGTTCGGGAAGACGATACCGGGTGAGTCTAGAAGCTTCAGCTTGTTGTCAAGCTTAACCTCTCGCAAGCTGGTGGTGACACCAGCCTCGGCACCAGTTGGGCAACCAGCAGACCTTCCTCCCAGTCTTGATGTCAAGGCGTTGATGACCGAAGATTTACCAACGTTGGGATATCCGATGATTCCAACCTTGACCGAGCGCTTGAGCTGCCGTGACTCGGCAAAAGTCTTCAGGGCTTTGAAAAGGGTCTCTGATGTACCCTTCATAGTAAGGTCCTTGTGCTCAAATGTCTTCGCGTTGGGCGCAGGTTTCGATGCGCGCAGAGGGAGGGTAGGAAAGGAGCGACGGAGGTGGACGAGCCACGCTCGCAGGGCTGGCGGAGGAATCAGGTCGATCTTGTTCAGAATGAATATCAGGCGCTTGCTTGAACGGTCTGCTGCCATGACTGCCTGCTCCACCTCTTTCGATCGCGTTCCCATTGGGTCTCGGGCGTCAAGGACGTACAAAACAACATCTGCTGAGTCAACGACCTGCTTGTAGACCTTGTCAAACTGCTTCCTTGACGCGTCTTTGCGGACTTTGACTGCGCCGTCCTCGTCTTCATCTTCATCTTCGCTGTCTTCCATCGCATCTGCGTCGCGATCGTTCTTCTCGAATTCAGCGGCGCGCGCTTTCGCAGACGCTAGAAGGGCAGCCATGGGATTTGACTTGTTGTCCTAGTATATCTTAGCAAATTTGGCGCATCGCGATATAGTTGGGCAAGCATACCACCTGCATTGAATCTTCGTCTTCGCTGCTGTCGCCGGCAAGCAGCTCATCGCCTTCGGCATCGAATTGCTCAAATTCCTCCTCCTCGTCGTCCATGGCGTCCTCAGCAGATGCGCCGTTCAATTTCTGCTCCTTCGCTAACTGTCGTCGGCGCGCATTCTCTTCTTCTCTTTTCCTTCGTTGCTCTTCTGCTTCTGCCAAGATCTTATCTTTGTAAGGAAAAAGATTGGGAATGCCGGGCTCCTTCTTCGTCTTGCTTCTCCATGTCGGATCCTGCGCGCGCGTATGAGTATATCAGTAAAGTCATGGCGCACAGCCGTCATACCTTCTTTGCGAGCTTCCTGGCTTTCTTCTGCTTGGCCGCTGATGCCTTTTCAATCTTGTGGCGCAGGCGCACAGGTACGCGCTTCGATTTTGGCTCTGAGATTTATGTCAGCACTGCTAAATATGTAGTAGTCTGTGCTTGTCTTACTTCCGACCTTCATTGTGGATGGTAGGGCTTGTGTTTGAGTGTCGAGGTCAAAATTTCGACGTCTTCCAAAAAAGTTCAGCAGGTGGAAAATACTGCCGCCCTTTGCCGCCTAACTAGCGTGGCCCCACTGCTCCCCCACTGCCTCCATCCTGCTCAGCTCGCACATGTTTGCAAACACACAGAAAGCAGTTATACGCACGTAATCATTCTATCTGCACATCGGATACAATCCCTTCTTTTGATGTTATACAACTATCTTTGACCACAGTAGCAAATCCTGTAATCCGGACTATCACGCGCAACCATGGTCATGATTGGCTGCACAATCGGAAAAACAACGGATAGGATTCCTGATGTGGCTAACCCTGTATGGCGTCTCTTTCCCTCTCAGCATGCATAGTCGCCTTCAGCTCGCATAAAAGCCTAGTAACATCTTCAACTCGCCAACATAGTGTTCATCACTTCAACAAACACAACCATGACTGTACCCGAGCCTTCTTTCTCAGCGCCCACGCAGACAATCAAGTGCCATGGCTTGGTAAGTATGAGGATCCACTGACCGCAACTTGATGACTGACTGTGTACAGCTCTTCGACATGGAGTGGGTGATTAGTACCTGGCGTCGACGATCATTGCTAAACTTGATAGTGGTACGATCATCGACTCGACAGTTGCAATTGAAAAACTTTGGCACAAGTAGGTGATGGTGGCAAGGCATACACATACTTAAGCTGACATGTACACCGCTTAGGATTGGGGGTGAGATTGGAATTGCTCCTGAGGTAATACTAGCGACATCGCATGGCCGGAGATCTATGGACGTGCTCAGCATTTATGAGCCGAAGCTCGCCAACTGGGAGTGTGAGTAGAACAAGACACCATCTGCCAAATGCCGTCAACTGACGAGACAGACATCCGCCATGCGGAAGGACTAGTGCCTAAGGAATTTGGCCAAGATGCAGTCGAGATTCCCGGATCTCGTGCCATGCTCGATAGACTCGAAGAACAGAAGGTTCCATGGTGCATCGTCACTTCAGGCACACGGCCGCTTGTCCAAGGTTGGCTTGATGTGATGAAATTGGCGCATCCCAAGAACCTGGTAACGGCGGAAGACGTTTTGAACGGCAAGCCGGACCCCACATGCTACCGAATGGGGGCGGAGAAGCTTGAACTCAAAGAACAGAAGCCCTCGATCATCGTCTTTGAGGATGCGCCGGCGGGCATCCGGTCAGGAAAGGCGGCGGGATTTATTGTGGTGGGACTGTACACGTCGCACACGCTGCCGCAGCTGGTGGAAGCTGGGGCAGACTACATTGTTCAGGACATGCGGAGTGTCACGCTTCACGCATGGGACAAGACGACGGGAGAGGGTGAGATTAAGATTGCAAACGCCTTAGTGTAGGAGACAAATGTACGTTCACGACCCCGTCCCGCTCACGTGCGGGCAGTTTAGACTTTTTAGTGGCGCCCGTTGTTCTGCTTACTCTGGGGTTTGCAGTCTCCTACGGGTGCACGTGTATGCAATGTTACTCAGCTACAGTCAGACGTGCAGAAGATGCGCTAAAGTATGTATTGAGGATTGAGGTGTGGCTCGAGAGGGTATGGACGTGGTATGCAACTGACGACTACTGGACGCATGCACACAGCCTGGTGCAGCCAGGCCAGCCTTGCCGAATAAGCCGTGCTAGCCTTGTTGGGCTTGCCGATGTACTATGTGTGTGTCGCATCGCATGAGATGCCCCATTCTGAGCAGGGTGAGTCAGGGTGGAGTGGTTTCTGGAGAGGTGATGGCATCACGAGCTACTGCAGTCGAAGACGTCAGTCTGGGGGGTGATGGTCGAAGTGGTGCGACACGACCGGCAGTTGGAAGCATGTAGTTTGCGAGTAGCGGTAGCGACGACAGACTAGTTGTAGGTTCAGACAACTTGGCAGAGAGCGGGCGACGGGCAGCGTGTTTTGGTGGGGCGGGCATGAAAGTGGCGACGCCCTTGCAGCAGTAGCAGCAGTAGCAGCATGGCGTGTGGTTTCTTTTCGGTTTGTTGGTTCAGGCCAAGGGGGGGTCGAGTGCTGAGTCGGCGCCGGGGGCTAGGCTGGGATTGGAGGATTCCTGAGTCGGCCGACACGAAGAGTGTAGGTAGGACAGAGCCGCCAGGGCCATTTTGGGTTCCGCAAGTGGTACTGGAGCCCCTTTGCTACTGCTGCAAGGTACGCGCAGGAGTGTGGTGTGTAGCAGAGGAGGAGGAGCGCCGACATCCGAAGCAGGAGATCAGCGGCGTGATGCACCACCCCTTGGCCGTGCGCGGACGGACGACACAGATATCATCATCACATCAGGGCGTCTCTCGGGCCGGCGAGTGGTGAGCAGCAGCACAAGAGGCGGGCAACAGGACGCGAGCACGCAGCTGGACGCCACCAGGTGCGCGACGCGCAGGAAGCAGAAGACAGGCGAGCCGGCCGTCCACGTTGAAGCCACGCCCGCAGGCTAGGTGGGCGTTGATGGGCGCGCCCAGTGTTCTGACATGGGCCGTGGGTGATGAGACGGATTGGTGGCCATGTATCATCCATATTACTTGCAGCCAGACCAGAACAGACCATATTCTCCGAACGGGGGGGTGTTTTGGGGCCCGAGCTGCAGCACATGGACTGGCCTCGTATGAGAATGTGGGACACACAGCTCTCCCGCCCGGGCGAGGGCGGATCACAGCCGCGGCGGTAGGAGTAGCTCTCTGGCCTTGCTCACTGTCTCCTCGCTGCACGGGCGGACGGCCAATCAGCCAGTGAGTTGTTGGAAGCGCCGGCGTACACACACACCCATATGCACACATGCACACATGCGCCCACGCACCCACGCACCCGCACGGCGCTGCCAGGGCGAGCAGGCTGCAGAGAGACAGAGCGAGAGAGAGAGGGACAGACGAGAGGGCTGAGGGGCAGAGTGTGCTGGCGCGGAGACAATGAGTGTCACGGAATGCAGGTTATTTTTGTGCCCAAGGGCATAATACATGCTGGCGGGGGGTTCAGTGGCTTAGCACGTTTGGCACCTCTGACCAACCAACCGGCCGCCAACCGCCAACCGCCGCCGCCGCCGCCAGCACCAAGCGACCAGCAAGCGACCAGCAAGCCAGCAGACCAGCAGGCCCAGCAGCAGCAGCGCAGCAGCAGCAGCAGCAGCCCCGGCCAGAAAGCCCCAGCCAGCCAGCCAGCAGCAAGCCCGGCCAGCAGCACCCAGCATCCTAGTACCACGCACCGCGCACCAAGCACTAAGCACCAAGCACCTAGCACTTAGCACCCAGCACCTAGCACCCAGCACCCAGCACCCACCAGAGCCAGCAACCCTAATCGTTCCTGTCCTTCCTTCCCCGTCTCGCCTCTCGCTTCGTGCCTTTTTGCCCTACCGCGCTGTCGCGCTGGATACTCTCGTTTCCTTGTTGTAGATATAGCGCGCCCTTACTGTTGTCTTCGGCCCCCTCCTCCCCCTCTATTATTCGTCGTCGTCGTCGTCATTGTCGCTCGCTACTCCATCTGCCCGCGTATCCGTGCTCGCTCTACGCATATCCTGCCTATCGCCTGAACCCCAGGAACGCCTATCTGTAGTAGCTACTGCTGCTGCTGCTACTTGCTACCGCGACCTCCATTCTCCCACCCATCCGCCGCTGCCTCCGCCGCTGCCTCCGCCGCCTGAGCTCGCTCGCGCTGCATCGTCGCTGGACGCGGCACCATGGACTCCACCGGCGCCGCCTCGACGACCGCACCGCCTGCGCCGAAGCCGCCCGGCAGCGACGTCAAGCCCCGCCTCACAAAGGACCAGCACGACATCCTCGAGCAGCATTTCCTAGCACAGCACAAGCCCAGCACCAATGTCAAGAAGGAATTCGCGACCCGCCTCGGCGTCCCGCTCGACAAGATCAATGCAAGTCGCCCCGTCCGACACTGTATCCTGCGAAGCACCGCTAACATGGCTGCAGAACTGGTTCCAAAACCGCCGCGCCAAGGTCAAGCAAGACCGCAAGAAGCTGATGAACCAGTACAACATGACCATGAACCTGCCCTTTGCCCCGCAACACGGCCCTGTCATGCCGAACCACTACCCCCATCTCCAGGAGCAGCAACACTCTCACATGCTCATGCAACCAGACTTCTATTCGACTGCAAACATAAGCCCTGCAACCATGCCAGTGCAAGCGGGCGAAGGTCCATCAGCGCTCGACCTGGGCCCCCAGATGTCGCAGCATCAGCAACAACCACAGCCGCAACCACAGCACCAGCAACAGCACCAGTCCCAGCATCAGCACCAGCACCAACACCAGCACCAGCAACCACAATACGACATGCTCCAATATATCCCCGAGGCCGATCGCTCCTCGGCGTACCGTCCAAACGATCTCATGAACTCCATCATGGCTGCGACCAACGGTGCTTACCTGCACAACAGCGGCATGCCTGCCAGTGCGCAAGATCCCGATTTTCCTTACGACACCACCGGTCTGCCCCATGGTCTGCCTACTGGATACTCTGGTGACCTTGCCTTTAGTGTCCCCGCGCCCATGTCTAGCGACTTGGCACCCTCTCACCCTGAATTCGATAACTTTGCCGACTTTCAGGTAGACTACTCTGCGCTTACGGCTACCAACACCAGCAACTCAAGCGCACCAGAAGCTCACCAAAGTGCAGGCTCGATATCGTCAGGCGCTTCACCTTACAACGGCACTCAGTCTTCGGCCACTACACAGTCTCCAAACGGGCCCACACCCCCATCCATTGCCTCGTTGAATTCCGTCTACACCGGCTGGACAGAGGACCCCAACTCATTGGCGCAACCCAAACAGGCCGAGGAACCAGAGGACCAGTTCGCACCCTACAACCTCACTCAGGCATCCGCTTCGGAACAGACGCTTCCCTTCTGGCCCCAGGATGGATCCAACCAAATGTATACACACCCTGGCCTCTATGAACAACTGAATGTGTCTACAAGTGCCATTATGACTACACCGGAACAGGCACGCAGGCTCAGTGCGGCGCCTTCTGATCTCGACATTCCACTGCACTTCCGCGAGGATGCTTATGCCCGAAGGAACTCTTCCACAAGCAACCTGGCCAACAACATGGATGCCATACACATCAGGAACAGTACCCCAGAGGGTTTCCCGCCCCCAGACCAGTCTACGAGTATTGCGGCAAGGCGACAGAAGCGCCCAATCAACCTCAGCTCGACCGCAATGCGGAGCGCCTCGTACTCTGCCCCCATGCCGTCGCCAGGAGGCACCAACGACAAAGTCATTCGCAGGATACGCTCCACTGGCATTCCAAATGCCGGCGGCCGCGTCCAAAAGTCACAACCCGGCTCGGCACAGCGTTCACCTATGGCTATGAGCTTCTCAGAAGCCGCGGCATCGCCCAAGTTTGCGAGGACATTCTCGACCTCAAGCACGACCACGGTAGGCCAAGGCGGCAGTCTGGCACCGCCGACTCCGTTGACTCCGCAGGATTTTGGCAATTACTGGGGCGGGGCTGCTGTAATCAGGCCGCACTCGGCTATGCCTGACCACAACAGCCCAGAGAGCATGCACACGAATTGGTCTTCAGATCAAGCTGGAAACGTCATTGCCAAGACCACCTCACCACCGTCAACTTCCATGGATCTGCAATCTCGCTTTGTCAACGATGCTCTGTATCGTGATACGCCGCCGCAATCGGCACCAGCAACTCAGCAAAACTTTGGTCGCACACCATACGTGCAGCAGCCCAAAATGCGATCTGGCTTTCACTCGACGACTGATCTCACCATACAACAGCCCAAGCCCTCACATTTCAGGAGACCTTCACTACCCGTGGACACTGCGCAAAATCAACCCGACGACAGCAGCCTGCAATACATGTCTCCTGGCAACATGAACTATGACGACTACAAAGACCTCTCACTCAGTGGCATTCACCACAATGTTCCTTTTGCCCCTCAAGTCTCTGCCATGCCGGACTTTCTAGTACATCAGTATAATCCACCCCAAGGCCACAACTCTGCACAAGGCAACTTTATGCGACGGCCAAACGAACCTCAGCCCAAGAGCTACATTTTCGCCAACCAAGGACCAGGAGATTTCGGGGGACAATAGCAACCGTACATGATTTCTCATTGAGCTTATATCTCTCTCTCATCGCCGCATCTCACAATAACTTCTTATTATACCCAACTATTTGCTCAATCTTGTTTACTTCCTCGACCGATCCACCGTGGCCATCTGGAGCACCAATCTTTTGCTCGCATCTTCGCCTACCTTTGCCATCACAAGGTACACATCTCGAGGCTGTTTCTTCGGCATCATCTAATACGCTGCCACTTTTTTGTTTTGTTTTTTGAACTGTAATGATTCTGGGCAATAGGCGTTCTTGACATGGGTGTTAAAAGCGCACTTCGTTCCTGATACTGCATCCTGGAACCATTGTTTTTTTTTTCTTGTCACAGTATATTATTACTCGCGTTTTGGTTTTCCCTGTCAATTCTGGAAAGGGCTTTCTGGCTCGCCATAATCGTGTGCTTGTATATGGTGTATTTTTGGAAACGTCTGACGGAAGTCATTTCGGCGTATTGGAAATAATGAACCACATAGTAGGAAATCTCTGAGCCATGCTTGTCCGTTGTCCATTGTCCATCTTTCGAATCTCGGAAATATAAGAAAAAGAATTTATCTACTATGTATGGCTGTTTTGGGGTAGTGATATCTAGGTACGCCCTGGTTCTGTGTTTGCTTCGGGCAGTCATCGCAACAGCTCGATTAGTTTCTCTGTAAGTACAGGGATGCAGAAAGCTGTTGTAGACCCTACCCTTCCCATCCACCTTTCCCCTTTCTTCGATCGTTCCTTGTTCTTTTTCTGTCTTGCTTTTTATGCGCAACGTTCATACCCCTTGCATCCCTGGCTTCTTTTTCGATGCACCCTTGTTTCCTTTTCTATCCTGTACCCACGACCGCCGAGAAGGGAAATACAAGTGACTAGCCCCTGAGCCTCTGCATACGAAGGTATCACCAGCCAGCCAGCCCACCAGCCCGCCGATGAGCTAGCTCGACAACGCCTAGTGGGACGGAATCAGAAACAAATGATGTCATGACCATGGTGGGAACTTGGCCTTTTCTTACTGGCATATGCGTCAATCAACACCACATCAAACGCCGATGGGATCTCTATCTAGCCGGAAGAACGACGGAGGAGACAAGCCTTCGACCCGCAATCAAGAAGTATTTAGAGAAGAAAAAAGAAAAAAACTACTCTCAACGTCCCGCAAATCGCTCTTTCTAGGCCCTGGTTTGCTTCGCGCCCACTCACTATCCTGTCTCCCCCTCTCCCCCTTTCCCCCTTTTTTTCGGGAACTATGCGTAACGCAAACGGCGGGAAGAAAAAAGGGCCCTAGGGTACCACCAACGCAACGAAAAGATAACTTATCTAGCGGCTTTTTGACTCGAACATGCATGTTGTCACAGAGGGAAAAGAAAAGGGAAAAAATAGGAAGTATGGACGTAAGATTTTTGGGTTAACCCATGCATCCCTTTTCCTTTTCTTCTTTCTTTTCTTTTTTGCTCTTGTCGTCTCTTGTCTTGTCTTGTCTTTCAATATTCCGTGCCCCGTCGTTGCCCGTAGTAGTAGTGGCGCGTGGTGCTGCTCTGTATGTACAATGCGCTGCTGCCGCCCCGGAAAGGGAAAAAAAAGGAAGGGAACGGGAAGGAAAGGAAAAGGATTGAGATGAGTGTATTCCTTTTCTGGCCCTTCTAGCACGGCTAGGAACAGGTGTATTACCGCAGTCGTGCTTGAACCTATCTTTCTGGTCTTGAATACCTTGTGTTTGAGTCCCCAGCACACAATCTTCTTCTATATCCGTTTGTCTGTTTGTTCGTTCGCGAGGATAACATATCGCACCCACGTATCATAGCAGATAGGGCTCCAGCACTACTCGTTCTTGTCGTCGTATACAACAGTTCCTTTTTCTTCTTCCTTTCTCCCTTCCTTCCTTTCGTTGTTTCTTTCTTTCTTTCCCTCCCACCGCCTCTAGCCCTCCAGCCCTCCAGCCCCTCCTCTCCCCTCCTCGCTCCACCCCATCAAAGCGCCAGCACAGAAAAAGCAAAAAAAAGAAAAAAGAACACATTTCCCGCATGGGAAGAATGCTACGAGCTTTGTAGAAGATTCTCTTTCCGCGTTGAATAGCACCGACAAAAGAAGAAAAAGAGAAAAAGAAATAGAGAAAAGAAGAAAAGAAGAAAAGAACCCCGAGATTTCTAATACTGCTGCTCAACTCGTTGACATGCTTTAAACTCGCCGACCTCAACTCTTTTTATTCCGCGGAGAGCAATCAAAAAAAGGGAAACGGAAACGGAAGTAGGAAAGAAAAAAGAAAATGAAATGGGGAATCCCACACCCCCCTTTTTCTTTCTTCCCTTTGTCTGTTCTGTTGCCTTTTCGCGCTCGCTGTCTCTCTCTGCTGGCTTTTTTTTTTTAAAAAAGAAAAAAGGCGCTTTTTTGTTGGTTTGTTGGTTCTTCTTGGCGGCGTTCGTGCTAGGTAGGCAAAAGGTAGGTAGATTTGGATCGGCTGTCTTGCGTAGGCTAGTGTGGGTGTTGCGGGAGGGTATGGCTGGCTGGGTAGATTGGGCTGGGGTGGGTTTATCCGTGTTGATGTGGAGAGGAGAGGACTGGAATGGGGGTATGCTGCGCTTGGGATGGCGCTGGTGCAAGGGGGGGTTAGATGTGGATGTGTAAATAATGGCTGAGAAGGGCAGAGGACAGTTTAGGTAGGGGTCTTGGATGATCTTCAAAGGAGATTGATGCATATGGTTGGGTGTGATGTACAAGGGCTAAGGGCTGGTGATAGCGTAAGAGGACGGTAATCTGTCTGTAGGTATAACGTTTGTCAAGTAATGAGCTATGTAGATACTACTACAGGAAAACATTTGCTATACAACACTATCAAATCTTGTTCAGCAATTTTCTATTAAGACAACAATATTTCTTCACTCTCTGTTGAACAAGACAAGATTCCCAGCGTTTCAAATCCCCACCGCTTCCTGAGCCCTCTCTCTCTGCTCTCAGCATCACCACCTTTCCACATCCCCTACTTTTCCCTTGTATCTGCGAGTCAAAAAAACCCTAAGAGCAGTGGAACCCCCTCCCCCTTCTATTTCCTACAGAAACACCTATCTAGCATTAATGAAGTCTCTTATCCCAAATCTACCATTCCATTAGCAATCCCGACAGAATCTCGAACCATGGGCATAAATCCTCATACAAACCCCCCTTCCTGTCAAATTTACCACATCCATCTCTCCTCCCTCGCTCACAACCTATCCACTCACAACCTATCCACTCACAACCTATCCACGCTGCACTTCTCGCCCTTCGCCATATCAACCCTCTGAAATCTACGTTTTCCTATATTAAAAGGGAATGCAATACCACACGACTACACTGACACAGCAACCAAAAAAAAAACTCCCGCCTTTTGCATCTACAAATATACCATTCGCTCTTCTCACCTTACACACCACAGCTCCATCCACCCTTCGTTGATATCCTACTTTCCGCTTGGGCTATATGTATGCCCCCCTTCCCCACACTTAAGGTTTTTTCACTCATGACCAGAGGGAAACTAGGAGCAAGCTGATTCTGTTTTGATGTAGTGTAGTCAAGTAGTTTACTGGTGGATCAGTTCGCCAGGCCGGTGAGTGTGTTTTGATTGGGGTTGTAAGAAGTTATCTTTCTTTGGCATTGTCTTTTATGTACATGACACAGGAGTATTTGCGGGGGTAGTAAGGACAAGATTACATGACGATTCTCCTCTTTCCTGATTTCGTTATGATGGCTGAGAAAGCAGAGACTGGTAGTATATACAATCAATGTCCAATAGAATTCTTCTGTCATGTGCTTGTGTTGTCGCACTACTTCCTTACGACGGACCACCACCTGGAAAAGCGCATGATACTCATGTCGTAGCCCTTCCACCGGCAATATACCCAGGAGATGGTCCAGGTAGTGCCCAAGATGACTGCAAGACCAACGAGGTTCGAGTTCTTCCACGACCAAGGCTCTTGTCCCTGCAGCAAAGAAGGATATATTAGTCGTAGACCCAAGGTGACGGTTATTTTCAAAGTCTTACCTGAATACCTCCAGCTGCGCCAGCAAGACGCTTTTCAATGTCGCCGGACATGGAAACAGCTTTGATGGAGTTGATATCAAGATTGAAATCGCCTTCTTGCGAACCAAAGAAACTATTTCGTCCCATTAGCAACAAAAACGGAGGATACGTGTTAAAGAACATGTGAGATCCATACCTTCTGGCCATAATGGTGAACCTCTTGACACTCTCCGTGTTCAATGGCTTAGTGTCGTTCTGCTCTCTGCCCCGATACGTTGCCTTCATGGCGTGCCAAGGCACAAAGACGCTCAGTCCACTCTTCGAGTCAAAATCGTACTCAAAGTTGATCGAAGACTGCTCGCGGCCGTCTGGCATCGGTGGCAATAGCTCATCCTTGAGCGTCAACGTATACTTTTTGCTGTCGACGCTGCCCAAGTCGAGAAAAATGCCGTCATAGGCCGACAGGTCCCAGGACCGGTTCTCGCCGGTAGTGCGCTGGCTGGCAAATCCCGCGCCGCCGAGCGCCTTTGTGTCGAGATTGCCGTGGAAACTGGCAGATGAGCCGGAAATGCTGAGGTACGATTGTGATGCTCCGCCTCGTACACGGTCGTCACTGGCTGTCCAGTCTGACGCGTTCCAGCCTCTTTTGTATGGACACAGTAAATTAGCATTGGGAGTTGTTCATTGCACGGGAAACATGCAGCTGGAGGAGTGTATTTACACGTTACCACCGAAGAGCGTAAGTTCCTTCTGCTTTTCCATTGTGAAAGATGGGTTCGATAGGGTAGAAGGGTGGCAGAAAGAAATGATGTTGTTGTTTATATGCATCGGTCCTACTGACGTCTTCATCGGTAATGCCGAGGTCCGTGCTAGTAGGTAAGCACCGCGTGGTTCCTCGCACCGTCTTGTGGAAACCCATCAATAGTGGACTCGTGTGCGGCCGCATTCATCCAGACATCATGGACTTTAGGAGTATGGAGCGCATGGACGCTACGGATGAATCCATCCTACGCGAACCCTACCGCCCTTTCTACAGTATCTTTGGAACTAAACCCATCTTGGTGAAACAGTACTTGTCTCCCTTCTTCTGTGTCCGTCTTGACGCGGGTTCTGATTAGCGTGGCAGAAGCAATGATTACGACCGAACAGCTTTCAGAGAACCGCCGTGGCTAGGAGGTGTGTTGCTGTTCGACAACGTTACCTCGGACGCGCGGGATCATGCCGCCAACGAGAGAAGTGAGTATCTCACCGATCTGTACGATGAAATAGGATATGAGAGTTAATGACGTGACAGCATTTCTCGCATGGCTCAAACTAAGCGTGTACATGGCTATTGTGTCCGTAGCCATAGTGCTGTCTTTCCATCTCAAGTTGCAGCCAACACCACTCGGTGAGCAAACAGGTACTTTCTCGTCTAAACTCCCTCGCTAACATGCGTTGCAGAGCGGCATTTTGCGTTGCCACTGGGCATCGTCTTCTGGCTTTTATCCTTGGCATGTATGGCTGCGGGCTTGGCTAATTATATCAACACCGTCTCACGATATAGTCAGCGGCAGGCTCTAGTGCAGACAGGCTGGAAGACTCAAGTCGTGTTCACAGTGGTATCGTGCGCTATCGTTGGCACGTGTGTATTATTTCTCTCTACAAACGCAGAGAAGTAGGAGCTTTGAATATACTCGCACGAGACATAAAGGTTAACCTTCAACACAGGCCATGAAGTATCGTGATATATGGCCATGCTTCTGCTGAAACCGCCCTCGGCGGAATGACCCTGCACTACTTTACCCCAACCGAAACCTCACCACAGCCCAATGCCTCGTTTAGTCCGCCTCGAGAATGGCCCAAGTCTGGTCGTCAATGGTTGTGTATATCAAGCCACCCGACAACAGGTCATCACCCGCCTTTGCTACATCTGCGACGTCGATGCCAAGCTTGGAAGCAATCTCGTACTGATTCACACCCTCATTGGACTGCGCCGTTTCTCTCAGAAACTGGAATACCTTCTTGGCAGTCTGGTTGTAGCCTGCGAGGTCATATCCGCCATAGCTGCCACCGTCTGTCGCTTGCTGTTGCTGTCCTGCTGCTCCGTTGGCCGTGGCGCCGCCGGCCTGGCCAGGAGGACCACGCGTGAAGTAGAGATGGACAGCGGTCGCTTCGAGCATATGGAAAGAAATTTCGTTCATGTCCTCGATTGGGCGGATGACCGTCGCGCCGATTGATCTCCGTTCGTTGAAGCTCTTCAGCTTGCCCCATGCTCGGCAATATGCGCCTTCGACGAGCTTGGCCTTGGTAGGGTTGTTCTGGTCTACCGCTTCCGGATCGACCCATTGCTTGACCTCTATGCTTCCGGTGCCGTCGTCAAGACGATATGTGGTGTTTGTAGTCTGGTTGGATATGTTGCGTATTTGGCCGACGAGTGTGAGCTGGCGATGGAATTAGCACAAGCACATCGAACATGGAGCCGCCATGTTACCTGAGTGACTACCGTGCCGTCAATTTTGAAGTTTTCATTGCTGCCCGCTTCGCCTTGGGCATCTAGGATTTGCTTGATCGTGACGGGGCGTAGCGAGTCTTGAGCAAAGTCTCGCCGCCCGCCGGGGCTTTGTGTGCTACCGCCCTCTCCTGGTATGAAGCCGCCGCCGCCAGCACCGCCGCCAGCGCCATAGGACGTGTACGAGGTTTCGTAGTTGTTGTAGTCTGAAGCAATTAGTCTGGTGAGCTGATCAGTGTTAGAAACATAGAGTACCTACTCATTCTGCTGCCTGAGCTCGAGAGACGTCGTGTGCAGCAAATCTGGTGAGGGCAAAACGCGTCGGACGCGCCTGTCCTCATCGCGGGGCACGTGGACGCTACCCCAACGGACCCTTGCCGCCAAGATTTCGAAGAGTCCGTGCTCGAAATTTTCCAAAGAACGAGTCTGCGCGCGACTTCCGGGCATCAGGCCCAGCAAGCGTTCAACACCGTCGCCTCGCAATTTTACATTCGAGCAGCCGAATATGGCCCCCCGCGCGAGCTCACCGGCGCTCTCCGAAAACGAATTCGACATCTTCGATGCCCTGGCCGGCGGCGATGACGTTGCGCAAGAGACAGACTTGAACGCAGACCTGGGCTTGGACCTGGACGTTGGTAGTGACGATGGATCCGACGATGAGGCCTTCATCGCAGCCAAGCAGGCTGCATCGAATAGAAAAGCCTCCAATGTGGGCAAGTCGGTCAAGAAGGGCGGAGGATTCCAGGCCATGGGCCTGAATGCCGCCTTACTGAAAGCCATTACGCAAAAGGGCTTCAAGGTTCCAACTCCGATCCAGCGCAAGGCGGTGCCGCTCATGCTCCAGGGCGAAGATGTGGTGGGAATGGCTAGGACCGGATCTGGAAAGACGGCGGCGTTCGTCATACCCATGATACAGAAGCTCAAGGCGCACTCTGCAAAAGTAGGCGCGCGAGGAATCATCATGTCACCGTCTCGCGAGCTTGCCCTGCAAACACTCAAGGTCGTCAAGGAGCTGGGTCGTGGCACTGATCTACGAACCATCTTGCTTGTGGGTGGTGACAGTCTCGAAGAACGTACGTACAAATAGTTACCGAGCCACTGCGATTCATACTAACCATCCTGTAGAATTCAGCGCCATGACCACGAATCCCGACATCATCATTGCGACGCCAGGACGTTTCCTGCATCTCAAGGTTGAGATGGGCCTCGACCTGTCCTCGGTCAAATACATCGTTTTCGACGAGGCCGACCGATTGTTCGAAATGGGATTTGCCGCGCAACTCGCAGAGATTCTGCATGCCCTGCCCGCGTCGAGGCAGACACTCTTGTTTAGTGCCACGCTGCCAAAGTCACTAGTGGAATTCGCGCGGGCAGGCTTGCAAGAGCCCAAGTTGATTCGTCTGGACGCGGAAAGCAAGATCTCTCCAGACCTTAAGAGTGCTTACTTCACCATAAAGTCGGGCGATCGAGACGGAGCACTGCTGTACCTCCTCGACCATGTCATCAAGGTCCCCGTAGGTGAAACTGATGCTGCAAAGAGAGCCCGGGAAGAGAGGGAGAAGCCGGCCAATAGCAAGAAGCGGAAGCGTAGTGAGGGTTTCGTCAAGGATCTCCCTGTTGATGAGTCTACCATCATCTTTGCCGCAACGAAGCACAGAGTTGAATATCTCGCCAACCTTCTTCGCAACCTAGGATACGCCATATCATACGGTAAGTGACGTGGCTGCAATCTGTATTGAATTATGCTAATCTTCTACAGTGTACGGTAATCTCGATCAAACTGCCCGAAAAGAGCAAATCCAAGACTTTCGAACTGGCTTAAGTCGCATCCTTATTGTCACAGATGTTGCTGCGCGTGGTGTTGATATGCCTCACATCAACCACGTCATAAACTATGACTTCCCGTCACAGCCTAAGATCTTTGTCCATCGAGTCGGGCGAACGGCTCGTGCGGGAAGGAAGGGTTGGGCGTACAGTCTATGCAGACACGTCGACCTACCTTACCTCATCGACCTACAACTCTTTCTCGGCAAACGCCTACTTTTGGGGCGGTCGAGCGATGAGCCGAACTATGCAGATGATTTTGTCGTAGGGAGTTTGTCACCATGGCAGGTGGAAAGCTCCGTCGAGCAAGTCAACAGACAACTCAGCGAGGACGAAGACCTTGCACTTTTGCTAAGTGTAGCTGAAAAGGGTGAACGGCAGTATCAACGCACCCGCAACCAAGCAAGCACACAGAGCGTGGTACGAGCCAAAGAACTAGCAGCGTCTCCCAACTTTGCCGAAACACACATGTTGTTTAGCAATGATGCACACACTGCCCAGAGAGAGAAAGAAGATATGCTCGCCAGGATTCAGTCATTCAGGCCAGCGGAAACCGTGTTTGAAATTGGCAAACGCGGGATCCACAGCGAAACAGCAGAGATTATGCGCAAAAGAAGAGAGCAGGTTGAACGCCAAAAGGCCAAGCAGGCGGCCAACAAAATGGCCGAAGATGAGTTTGACACGAATGAGACAGGGCCAAGAGAAGCAAATGACGATGACACGTCCTCGGAAGATGAAGTAGAGGTTGCAGATGGAATTTATGATTCCGACTCTGACGAGCTTGAGGTATCCGTGTCACAGCCAACAGGCAAAAAGTCCAAGCAGGACAGCTGGAGGAACGATGACTTCTTCATGTCATACACTCCCAAGGAGAACCTGGCAGAGGAGAAGGCGTATGGCGTGAGCGGTGGAGACGCTGGCAATACTAACTTTGTGTCGGCAGCAAGGGCAGCGGAAATGTCGCTTGTCAACGACGAGATCCAGGGCTTCGCAGACGCAGTCAAGTCCAAGATGCGATGGGACAAAAAGTCGAAGAAATATGTCAATCGCACCAATGATGACGACGGATCCAAGGGAGCTAAGATGATCCGCGGAGAGAGCGGGCAAAAGATTGCGGCGAGTTTCCGCAGTGGCCGTTTCGACGACTGGCGCAAAGCAAACAAGGTCAAGATGCCGAGGGTGGGCGAAATGGAGGCGCCCAACCGGTCTGCGGCATCTTTCAACAACGCGCCTCGGTACAAGCACAAATCGGAGAAGGCGCCGAAGCAAGCTGATCGGTACCGCGACGATTATCATGTCCAGAAGAAGCGGGTGGCTGAAGCAAAGGAGAAGCGGATTGGTGCCTTCAAGGATGGGAATGGTAAGAATGAGCTTCGAGACGTGGATGCGGTGCGCAAAAACCGCAAGGTGCAGGAGAATCGGCGAGCCAAGAATGCCCGCCCTTCGAAAAAGCGGAAGCATTGAGTGTGGTGTGTTGTTGAATCAATACACGGGCCCTATGCCCGGCAGCATGAATCGAGGGCGAAGTTTTGTGTTTGACATGGCACGTGTTGCCGCCCATGGCTGTGTAACATTGTCCACTGCAGACGCGGGCCGAGGTGCAAAGCGTCCGATGTGATTAGTCGGCATTTGTGGCGAGGCAGCAAAAACAAAGCAGCCGCCCTGCACAATCGGTCAGCGTCGCTAATTGTGCGAAAATAGGGCCGTTATGATGTGCATGGTCAGGTCATGTTTGCTTGTCTGGAAGGTTGGCGTTGCTTTTACAGTGCCACATGGGTGCGGATTGGCGAAAGTTAATCGGGGCCTGGCACAGAGGATTGGGCGAGCATCCTGTCCCTCCTCGGCCAGCGTGCATATTGACTCAATAGTGGCTTTTTTATTTTGCGCACATCGCAGTGGTCGATGAGAAATAAAGGTTTCAAAAACAATGGTGGACGTGTTTGAAGGCAGCCAGCTCCCCTTTGGTACTTTTGTGTTTGGGCCGCCGACTTCTAACTTTATGGGTTGGCGGGTGATCTAGCACTGAAGCGGACGGACACGCTGCAGATTATTATTGTAGTGTCTGCGTATGTACGTAGATGGATAGACAGATACATACATACATACATGGTGCTAGCTGGAGCGATGCAAGCGTCGGGTAAGCCATGACACTGCCATGGAACCGCGTCTAGTATGTATCTAAGTGTGCGCCGGATCGGGTGAAGGCTTGCAGGCTTAAGGTCCGAAGCAAGGACAGGGGCTGGCGTCGGATACAGCTGATGCAGGCACGTCATCCCCTCGAGGAGATTTTCTTTGAGCCGACATATTCCTTTCTCCACCCAACCCAACGCCAGCTTGCACACCACCATTCCCGATTTTGCGCAAACGCCGCCATGCCTCAATAGCCTGCGAATCCTCCTGCACACGCGCTGTTGCGGCTCATCCGACGTCCTTCCAGAAGCCGCCACAGTTGTTTTTTCTTTGCCCTTGTTGGGTGCAAGCGAGTGCAGCGTACCATACATACTACCACTACCGCCGGCTGACTGCACCGCATGCTGAGGGTGGCCTGAGAGTGAGAGTGAGAGAGACACACTTGTAGCCTGCCCTGGTGTACAGTATGACTCTGGCTTCGGCGTCCACTGCTCTCTCTCTCTCTCTCTCTCTCTCTCTCTCTCTCTGACACACACACACACACACACGCATGACCACTCTCCAACGGCTTTTTTATATTCGTCGTGCCCTTTGTAGTCAGCGGACCGATTGCACTGCAATACTCTCAACGCATTTCCAATGAAAATCATCGGCCTGGATCAGACATCGGCGCGCGCGCAATCCAACGGCTGCGGCGTGGTGTTCTCGGGGCGGCGCAGTCTAGACTGTCGCTCTAATCGGGTAGATGCAAGCGTAGTCACATTCCACATCTCGGTAAACGGCTGCTTGGTTGTTGATATAGCATATTACCGGACGGAAATTTCTCGTTCCGTTGCGGGCCTAACGAGTCGAGTCGAGTCGACTCGAGGGGGTCAGCGGCGGATGCCTGCAGGGTTTGCCTGTCCTACGCGCATTGCGAGGTTGTGCTGCAGGGCGCCTTGGGGGTGGGAAGAACAGAGGGCCATCCATGAGCCTCATGTGTTGCAGTATGTACACACTCACCCACCCCACCCACAAAGACATGTACTTCGAGAACAATGTTCGCAATATGTCGAGGCGGCAAGGCCAGCATTGGACCATCTCGGCCCGCACCCAGTCGCAAATCGAGAATGGGCCCCTAGCACAAGGAGCAAGGGAAAGCGAGCCTACAAGGACCCCCAGGAGCAACGGACAGGATGGCGAGGGCCCCCTGGCAGCGACTACTTTGGCACAACGTGTCCTGGGCACCGGTTCGTAGATCCCGCCCGCAACTCTGTCGTGATATTCGGGTCGTGGCCATGCGGCTGACTCGAGCCACTCACAATGTGGAACCAGTACGAACACGACATCTATGATGTGATGACAGGACCGATAGGGCGTCGTATTTTTCCTTGATAGGGAAATTGTCGCAACTTCCGGTATACACATGTCGAGAGGCACTTAACTCGACAGCAACCACAGCACAAACGCAGCGGCAGGGCCCACCGCGGCAGGACAGCAGTCCCAAGACCCCGGACAGGCCGTTGTGCGCATGCCGTAGCTCCGGGCGAATGATACTCAGAAGTGAAAGCAATCTATATAGGTGATATAGGGACCTGCTCTTAACGACATCATATCCGCTATCTAAGATTATTTTTGGATCACAGTCATCCTCAAACAAGGCTAAATGGCTGGCCTGGCACTCAGGGTCACTGCCTTGGTGCCTTCGGCTGGGGGTATATTTTCCGCTGTGGGGGGCACCAATCATACATCCGCCGGACTTTGCCAGGTTTTTTTTTTCGTCGCCCTAAATCGGGCGTGAGCCTTTTCGGCCGTAAAAGAAAATAATCGGGTAATGGTGCGATCCCCCCTGCGAAGGAGAAAGAAACGCTCCTGCAGAACTGAGTCATACTCCCTGCGTTTTGGATCTCGGCTCATGCCGCAAAGAGCAGGGTGAAGATGTGCAGACCCAGAGGGACACCTCCAGAAGACGGCGAGCACGCTGGAGCTTGCGCTCGCTTGACCCAACACATGTGCCATCATCCCCTACCGCTGCAGGTGGTGTTGGGACAGCAGCAAGGGCAATGCCATATTTGTCATGGCGAATAGGTTACGATGGATGCTGTACATACATTGCTCGCTCGTGGATAAGCTCTTCCAGGGCTAGTGCCATGTCATGGTATACATCCTAGACACGGCACCGATCTTCACGGCTCTCGGCTCAGCTAACCGCAGCTCCGTGTCGAGTTGGAGTACCACGGGTCAGCAAGGCTATCCACTGTGGGCTGCAGCGCGGAATGTTTGCCCTGCCGCAGCCGCCCTTCTACCTTCTGGATGCGTAGATGTGGTCGGCAAGCGAGATGGCCACTAATGCTGATGTTGCCACTCCCATTGCCTCTATCCGGTCTTTTCTGGCTGGCATTGGCAGCATCCAAGCGAAGCGACGTTTGGTCCCAAGGGCAGAGGTTATCACATGTCTCGGACGACCATCATCTGTAATCTACATCGTGCCATCGTCCTGTGTAAGCGTCGGCCCCGCATCGTCAATGCTGCCCGTAATGCCGTCTGTCCTGGCTCGGGCTGTTTGCAGCCAGATCGTCGACCAGGCGCCAGCTTTCGATCGATTCACCCACCGGAGTTTTTTGCGTGGCCAGGCCAGTGCCCATGCTAATGCAACAGCATGTCTATAATGGGACATATGATATGCCTGTACCGCACTTTGGCCGTGGCACCATGTCATCGCTCTACGCACAGCATTGGACGCCACCTCTAGCGCGTGATGCCTGGGCGGTTGGGACTGAAGACTGTCCAGTGTTAGAATTTATTGTTTTTGCAGGGTCGCATGGGGAGGATCGCCTCGAGTGCAAAGGAGTCCGTTGTTTGACTTGTTATGCATCCATGGCTGGGCAACCGCACAAAAGCAACCCGCGTGTAAGCGCCTCTCACGCCCAGCTGTACAGAAGCTTCTCTAGCAGCGACTACGGGAGAATGTGTCGTCGGATGCAGCTTACCGTCGCCTCACGCGTGCAATCCCCCCGAGCGCACTGCATCTGCCAGATCCATCACCCGCACCATATAAGCTTACAGCGCCGGCGCCATGCAGCTAGGTTGACATGGCGTGTCGCATGACAGAGCTACACGCCCCACAGATGCGACGGATATTCAGACTTGCGGCCAGCGAGGACGTGTGTATGGGTTGAGAAGCTAATGACGGATTGCTTTTGCGGCCAAGTCGGACCTCACACACGATGCAACGACGGGAATTTCCACCCACACCCACAGACACCGACACACAAAAGACGTCGCCCTGCCCAGCCATATCCGCACGGAGGCGTCGATCGCAGCAGTGACCGCGTTTCCAGCGTGTGTGGGCAGAGATAGAGTTGGCGCCAGGCATGTGCGTCATCAACGCATCGAGTTGATGGCTGTCGCAACACAGCACTAGGGACCCTGAGCAAGCTTTCCCCGGCAATCAATGCACAAGCAGCCGCTGCGAGGCGAGGACTTCCGCTGCGACCGTCGGTCGGTGCGAAGAGATGAGCGAGGCGATCGGTGCGGTGGTTGGTCTAAAGGGGACCTGACGCGCGACTGACAGTGACAAGCGTCGCAGTGGCAGTAGTGCACCAGAGCTGCGGGCCTGTCACTGAGAGCCACACACTTCTGTGCTCGCTCGCGCAGTGCCTAACCTCATGGCTCCTGAAACCCCGTCATGGTTTGGTTGAGATGACTTGCATCCTTTGCCGTTCCTGATTACCCATTTGGGCCGCACGTTTCCAAACCTCCGTGTTTGTCTAAACGAGCAACAGAGGCAATTTACTGGCTCGCACATAGGCGCACGCCTCTGCCATGCTGCCATGCTGCCATTCAAAGTTTGCCTGGGCGGCCGCAAAACAATGGTGTAATAGCCTGTAGAAGCGCGAGCCACATCCCGTTAGCACACCCCGGTTCCAAGACGGTGCGGAAAGCAGGGGGCCTGTCGAGCGGCCTCTGACAAGGCTCCCCCAACCCGCTCTGCCCATGCACACATTACCAACTAATGGACGTGCATAGGTGCTTCCGCGGGTGCATCGACCGTCTGGGAAACCCAGCCTAGCAAAAATGTCGAAGAACCATCAGCCGAACGAGGGAAGCATGTCGTCGTCCCCGAGACGCATCCTCCCCTGCTCCCGTTGCCCGGAACTCAACGCGGCCCCGTCTCTTGGGAGGCCCCTCATGCACGACTTGACAGGGATGGAGCAAAGATCTGTGAGCAACAATTCCCCATAACTGATTGTGGTTATTACTGGGGATTTTCCGCCGAGTGGGCAGACGTCTGTCCTGCCTGTTTTACGATTCGCCATCCCGAAAAGCCTATTGGCTCCACTGTGTCTGTCCATACTATCGCCTCCCCTCTCCTCCTCTTCACCCCCATCACCTTGCAGCTCCAGTCCAGGCAACCCCATCACTGGCCCGCCCCTCCTTTGCCTCGTTACGACAGCTCTATCTGACAGTCTCTGCCATTGTTCGGCCTGACTTGACACTGATATCAAAAAGAAGTAATTGTAAGAACTTGTTCCTCCATTTGAGCTCTGAGCTCTGAGCTTTGCTCTGTTTTCCCGGTTGGCTTACGGCATGCCGCTATTTCGGCATTGAGGGCCGTACGGGGTGCACCCAGTTGTACACTCACCACCTGTTTCTCCTTACGGAAACCATGCTATCCTTCATCATCGTCTTTGACCTCCTCCCCTTTCGTTTGTCCATTTGACTGATATCTAGCTTCCACACAGGCTGGCTTCAATTGCTTGAACAAACCTTCTCGTGCTCTGCTGCTTTCTCATTCGCAAGACTGAAGCGCGGTGTGCAAGTCTGCGCGTTCTTCTAGCTTAGCTTTACCTCCACACTCCCACTCACACCTTTGTGCTCCCGCTGCTGACGCGGCGTTTGAGCGCATAGTGGTCAAACTATGCAGAGCCTGGTTCTACCCGGTCCGACCTCACTGCTTTCTACGCCATTTGGGCGGCCTGCGGAAGCTGAAGACGGCCTGGTCAAATTTCGGACCAAACTCAGTCCTCATAGGCCTGCGCATCAGGATTACCCTTCCCCGCCCATGTCAGAACCTCAATCCCCAGCTCGTCGACCAGCACAGTCTGTTGAATCCGCGCGCCTGTCTTATTCCCACCACGTAGGCTCATCGCAACGGCAGGACAGCTTCGTCCAGCCTCCTGCGCCACCATCAATTTACGACCCACGTTCGTCAATGTCAGCACACGTTCTCCCCCCACAGCGGTCACTATACTCTGGGGACTCCCAGCCCAGGGGTCAGGCTCTTTCTTACCAACCTGGACGTCCGCTCCAACATCAACCTTATGGACAGTCCATTTCCCAAAGCTATGGATACGGCTACCCGAATGCTAGTTTGCCACCTTATGCTGGAGTTCAGCATCAAGGGCCCATGGTTCAGCAAGCTGCAATGATTGCACCTCCACCAGCCAGGCCCGCCAAGCCAGCTAGAAGAACTAAAGCACATGTTGCCTCAGCGTGTGTCAACTGCAAAAAGGCACATCTTAGTTGCGACGTTCAGCGCCCTTGCGGCCGTTGTGTGGCTTCTGGGAAGCAGGTTAGTTGTCACCTTGCCCACCCCCCACAAACACGCTAAACCTACAGATATGTTCCAGAATGCTAACGCACAGAAAACAGGATACATGTAAAGATGTGCAGCACAAGAAGAGAGGAAGGCCACGATTGAGGGATGATAGAGAGTTCACGAGAATGGAAGAAAGCAGACCACCCAGCCAATTGTTAGGCACCCCGACCCCCTCAGAAGCCCCTGTACATCACTCGACATACGTGGGATCTCTCCCACCTCGAGGTCCTGATTCTCGGCGTATATTCGGGGGTATAGCACACCAGCGGGACCTCCCAAACGCCAGTCTTCCATTGCCAGTATCTACGAGCAGGGATGCCCCCGGTGGACCACTACCTCTGCCCTACAGCATAGGGATAAATCCGGCGTATCATCAGCTTCCAGTCGCGTATCTGAGTTTGGACCTGATGATACAAAAAACAAATCAAGCCTTTGCGGATTTGGTATCCTTTTTAGGAGACATCCGGGGTAAACATCTTGGCGACCTGCTGGAAGCCAGACAGAATGACAGTCTTCAACGCTTGCGCAACGAGCTGCGTGATGAGCGTGATGAGCGTGAGCCAGCTTATATGGCGCCCATCACACCTGTGGGGCAGGACCCCATGCGCTCAGTGATGGACGCTGTATCAGACCAAGATATTGACCATGTCACCCAGGGCTTCACCAACAGGTCTATGTACTTTAGCTTTCGCGCCGCTGGCGCAGAGCCATACCAGTCTCTGCAAGTCCAGATTCGACTTGCAAAGACTTCACTCTACTTTGTCACGCTGGTCGTGACATCACCACCTAGACTCACGGCCCCAAGTCTTCTCACTCAGCAGCTTGCTCCTCCAACACCAAGTAATGCATCGCAGACAGTACCTGCGCCAACAACCGCACCGATATCACATCTCACGCCGCATCAATCCCGCCGACTATCTTCGAACAGCTCTGCGCCAAACTCCCCCTATTACAACTTCTCAGCCGTCCGAACTTCCCTACCGATGATAAGCCCTGGCTCCTATAGCAGTAGCTCATCATACAACTACTCTCCAACCGCAAGTGCAGATGCCGGATACTTCCCAACCTACCAGCCGCCCGCACAACCTGCCTCAAGCACATACCCCTCCCCCTATCCTTCGAGCATCCGACCGCCCACATCGTCTTCGGAGCCTCTACGCGAACTGAATCGACCCACGCGTCTCGAGGGACTACAGCTCCCGCCAATTCGAACGGGTCCGCCGCCCCTCGGCTCACCACTACACATGGAAACACCCAGTACTGGGGCTGCCCAAGAACGCGAGCGCGCGCGACCTCGAGGTTCTCCGCCTACCGGCACCGAGCAGCAGAGGCCCGAGTCTCCTGAGACGGTGAAGCGGAGGCGATTGAACATTCATGAAATGTTGGAATAAATGGAGGGAAGAAAGGAAGGAATGCTAGTTCTTCTTACGAATACACGGGACAAGGCTTAGAACAGGAGGGAGAATTGCAGTCTGCAGGCTGGACGTGAGGATCTTCCTCACGTCCTATACGCTACAAAAAACGGGGGGGGGGGGGAACGATGGACACGGAATGAAGAAGCCTTTTGATTCTAATTTTGATTTTATTCTCTTCCCAGTCCCTTCTCTCTGGTCTCTTCATGGCTCGAAACGCCCATCTTTTGTTTTAGAGCTTATTTCATGTACTATCTGCTCATCTTGTCTCACTTTAAGCCATTGCATAATTTTTATTTTTTTTCTAGGCAGTCATGAACGAATACACCTTTTTTTTGAACGTCTTTTGCATCTTTCTCTCTCTCCCACTCTCTCTCACTTTCTCTGTGCATCCCCTTTATCCTTACATTCCTTCTCTTATCCCCCTTTTTCCGTGCCTCACCATCTCAACCATTCTTCCTACTTTCCTATGTTCTATGTCCTAGCTTTCACGACGAAGCTACGGTACGGGATTTATTCGCTTGCTCGTTCTAGATGCAACATCATCATCAACTATGCATAAAGATTTCCATCGTTCGTGTATTGTTCCCCTTCAAAAGATTCTCTATCTTTTAATTTCTTGTTGTATATTTTTTGGGGGCCTACGTCTCACTTCCTTGTCTTGTGGATCTATCTGTCTGGTGTTTTTCTTGGGCTTGCAGCACGGGCATGCTCGTTTTGCGTGTGGAAGCGTATCGTAGAAGAAGAAGAAAAAAAGAGAGGAAACATTGAGACTGTTGAGGTTTTCTGTGCTTCTTTTTTCTTTTCTTTCATTTTTTGTAGCTCCCTCTCTGCCCCTCTTTTTTCTTTTCTTTTTTGTGATTCAACGTGTTTTGAAGCAAAAGCTGATGATGAAGAGAGGGAGTAGGAGGTAGAGCAGTGAGAACAAGAGGGACGGGGAAATCATGGCACGAGAATAGAGGTTGTTGATAGTTTGGTCTTCTCCGCTTTGGGAAAAGGGGAATTGTGGGGTTACAGTACTAGCACGACAGCGAGAGGGAGAAGATGACGGTATTCAGCATGTATATGCGAGATACGAGTCTCAGGACTTTGGCGCTAGAACCTTTTTTCTGAAGGGGTGTAAGGAAATGCATGGGGGCTGCTAGATCCCCCTACATGAAAAGTATACGAAGCGTATACCCTTTCGTTTTCTCTTGTGTAATTGCTTTAATTGATTGAATAATCCGTACAAACGTAGAGCTAGCTACATAATCTGGACATATACGCCAAGGATTGAAAAACAATGTCTAAAATGTGGTTCAGTACCCAGAACTACGAGTTATCCTTCTCTTTTTCTTCGCTTATGACATGGTGACCGTAGCTACTACCCGATTCCTATGACCTGAGTCTATCTGTCGAAAGTGGACAGAAGGCGCTGTGACCTATACCTCGAGTTTCCCAATAACTTTGAAAAGCTTCAAAAGTGATGGAGATGAGACAGACATAATGTTTGCATTACATGTTTAGCATATTAGACGCGACAAAGCAACGATTATGTCGGCAAAGAATTGACGGAAATAGCAGGTGCCAGTATTAATTGCTTTGATGCAATCTGGGTTATCTCTGTTGTGGATGACTCATGATATTACAGCGAAGAGCGCAGGATAGTCAACGGGAAAAACTATGTTGGGTATCGAGAAAATCGAAGACTATTGGATAAGTTTGGGATGCAGCGGATTTTAGGCGCAAGACCGGAAAGTCTATCTTCTGTGGTAACAGACAAGATGGCTGGTCGCTTTGCGTGCCAAGACACGGTACCATCTGGATCCTGGATTGTGCAGCAATGGTAACGCATCGCAAAGATTGGCAAGTTCATGACAGCGGGCACATAGGCTTATCCCAGAGCTTTGACCTTCTTTTTCTTCTTCTTTACGCCGCCATCAGCAGCGTCGGGCTTCTTGCCCTGCTGAAAGTCCCGCCAGCTATTGATTCTTGTATCCCTCGTCTTCTCCCAGGCGTCCTCTTGTTCTCTCTTGCGCTTGCGCTCCTTTGCCTCCTCTTCTTCTTTTCGCTGTGCCCTGCCCTCCTCGCGCATGGCTGCCTTCATCTGCCTCTGTTTCCTCATTTCGTTTTCCCTTATCACCCAGATTGTTTTCTGCCGCCACTCTTTAGCAAACTCTTCGCTGCGTGTCTCCTCGTCGTCGGCTGTAAGCTTCTTCTCACGCATGAGCAGCATGCGCGCATCAGCAATATTTTCGTCTAGCTCGGCGCGCAACTTCTCGTCGAGCAGCACCGTTTGAGCTTTCTTGAGGCGGTCAAAAGCATCGGGAGCAAGCTCGTTCTTAGTCTTGTCGGGATGGATGAGGAGAGACTTGGCGCGGTAGACTTTTTTAATATCGGATTCGGGGACGCCGGGTTGGAGGTCGAGGACGGCGTAGGCATCAAGGCTGAATACGCTGCGGATGCGTTCGATTTCAGCGTCCTTGTCCAGCTCCTTGCCGATTCCCGCAAGCTCAGCGTCGATGTCGGCCATGTCGAGGCAAAGTGCACTGGTGAGATGGGTTACAGATCTACGGTCAAAGACAGTCTGTCCGTCAGAGCGAGTATTAGTAAGAGGATCAAGCGTGAGCGCAGGTCTCGGCGCTGCGGTTGGCCTTCCTTGTCGAACGACGATTGCAAAGTGAAGGTGGAAGTGAAAGGAAGTGGAGGGAAAAGCGAATGGCGAAAGTACCAAGTCGCGATGCCGAGCCCAAAGAATCCCCGCGGCGGAGCGCACAGACCATCCGAGTGCTCCACCAAAAAGTTCTCTTGGGATGCGACGCGAAAGTCTCGACACCAGATCGCCTCACGGACGGGATCAATCGGCAGAATGGTCGCACCTGGAATTACCGGTCGCACGAGACCAACCAAGGTCAAGAAGCGCGAGAATGTCCAAAAACGAAAACGCGACGATGTCGATGTGGAGAAACTGGAACAGGCGGTTCAGGACCTTGTACGCTCGCGAAGACTTCGAGGTTTGACAGATCGCACAAGACTGACTTCAGACATAGGACCCTAAACATGGCTCTTACAAAGACTTCACCGACCTGCCGCTCTCCGACCCGACCAAACAAGGCCTCAAGTCTTCGCATTTCGCAGTCATGACGGATATCCAGGCCAAAGCTGTTCCGCTCGCGCTCAAGGGCCACGATATACTCGGCGCCGCAAAAACAGGAAGCGGAAAGACGCTTTCTTTCATCATTCCGGTCCTAGAGAATCTCTACCGATTACAGCACGTCGGACCAGACGCAGGTTTGGGCGCTTTGATCCTCTCCCCGACCCGAGAACTCGCCATCCAGATATTTGATGTGCTACGCAAGATCGGAAGACATGGCCATATGTTTGCTGCAGGTTTGCTCATTGGAGGCAAGAGCCTGCAGGCCGAGAGAGAGGCCTTGACCAAGATGAACATATTGGTCGCAACCCCGGGACGGATGCTGCAACATCTGTCGCAAACAGCCGCTTTCAACGTTGACGACCTAAAAATGCTCGTGCTAGACGAGGCAGATAGGATTCTTGACATGGGTTTCCAGCGAGACGTGGATGCAATCATCGAATATCTGCCAAAGGAAAGGCAAACACTACTCTTCTCCGCCACCCAGTCGAAGAAGGTGTCAGATCTTGCGCGCTTGAGTCTCCAGGACCCCGAATATGTATCGGTACACGCTGAGGACAAGACCGCAACACCGAAGGGACTTACGCAGAATTACATCATCTGCCCTCTGGAAGAGAAGCTCGACACCCTGTGGAGTTTCATTCAGGCGAGCAAAAAGTCCAAGATCCTCTGCTTCTTTTCATCAGCCAAGACTGTTCGGTTTGTCTATGAATCATTTCGTCACATGCAACCCGGTATACCACTTCTGCACATTCACGGTCGCCAGAAACAAGGCGCTCGTCTCGACACGACCGCCAAGTTCTCGTCAGCCAAACACTCGTGTCTCTTTGCGACCGATGTTGCAGCCCGAGGTCTAGATTTCCCCGCTGTCGACTTTGTCATACAGGTTGATTGCCCTGATGATGTGGACACATACATTCACCGTGTTGGTCGAACAGCACGATACAACCGAGAAGGACGGGGTGTGCTTTTCCTGGCACCCAGCGAAGAGGAGGGCATGCTCAAGCGTCTGGAAGCCAAGAAAGTGCCCGTCGAGGTGATCAATGTGCGACAGAAGAAGCGCCAGTCAATCAAGGATCAACTACAGAATATGTGCTTTCAAGACCCAGCTTTGAAGTATTTGGGCCAGAAGGCTTTTATGACCCATGTCAAGTCCATCTATCTACAGAAGGATAAAGAAGTCTTTAAACTGAAGGAGTGTAATCTAGAAGCATACGCGGCGAGTCTAGGTCTCCCGGGAACACCTAGGATCAAGTTCTTAAAGGACGACGACAGCAAGCAGAAGAAACAAGCATCAAGGCAGACCATCGAAGTTTCAGACTCTTCAGATGAGGAAGAGGTCGCAAAGACTGCTAAGCCTGTCCGAACCAAGTACGATCGTATGTTCGAGCGGAAGAACCAAGATGTTCTGGCAGAGCATTATCAAAAGCTTGTTAGGGATGACAACGAAGAAGCGCAGGCAGACGATTTCAGTGGAGTTGGTGCGGCAACCAATGGAGGCGACGATGATTTCATGGCCGTCAAACGACGGATTCCAGCCGACGACGAACCGGAGGACCTTAATACCGACCACGATCCGCTGGTTCCTGTCGGCGGCCGCGTTGTCCACATCGCTGGCGCGTCACAACCCCTTGTCATCGACAGCCATCGTCGCGAGAAACTTCTGCAGTCTAAGAAGAAGCTCACCAAACTTATGGATAAGGGCAAGAAGATCGTATACGATGATGAAGGCAACCCGCACGAGATTTACGAACTCGAAGACGAAGAGCAATTCCGCGCCAAAGGCTTGCCAGAAGAGCAACGACAGAGGTTCATCGAAGCAGCAAGAGAAGAAGTTCAAAACGCTGATGTGGAAGACAAAGCAACCGCCAAAGCTAAGAGGAAGGAGAAGTTGCGGAAGCGCAAGGAGAGGGAGAGGGCCGGTATGGCCAACGATGATGATGATGCAAGCGATGCAGGTGTGGTACTTCCAGATCCCGGTGAAGACTTGTTGGCAAATTTCAGAGCAGATGCAGAGTATAGCGATGATGACGACGATGTGTCGGAGAAGGAGGAACGCGAAGAGCCGCCCAAGAAGCAGAAGAAGTGGTTCCAGTCAGACTCTGAAGACGAAGAGAAGGTTGCGAAGAAGAGGAAGAAGGCTAAGGCAGCACAGAGAGTGGAGGAGCTCGACACGTTGGAGGATATGGAAGCGCTTGCAGCTGGTTTGCTGAATTAAAGTTGTTGTTTTGTCTTCAGATAGTAGTTGTTTGAAAATACCATCAGAGACTGAGCCAGATCCTCGTTTGCCAATTTCTCTCTTTCTTGTTTTACTGATGAACGAGATTTTCCCAAATCACAGTTAGATTTATTACTATCTGCAGCGAAAGCAAAGACCGTGGCGTACAGCAACGTCTAGAAACATGCCTGGCTGTTTGAGCCGCCGGCTGATGTACCCCTGGTCCTGCCATGATATACCTTCTGGGTTGGGATCTAGCGTTCATCTGTAATATAGACTTACCGAAATATTGGATATTCTGCTGGGAACAGCCGTACCATGTTGTCGGGTAGATGCAGGCTCTACATGCAAACAGCTACCCCCACTTTCATCGTATATGCAAGAGCCTCATATGGTTATATGTACTTGGAAAACCCGGTCAGCCTGTAGTGTACTTTGGATTGTTTGCTCAACAAGTACATTGGATGTAACCCGTAGGCTATTTGGGATAGATGAACGAGGTACATTCAAATACCATGCTAATTTCAGGAAGTCGGTGAGATGGTACTGATTGGTTGTTGGGGTGGTGGTGAAGATGAGGGGGGATCTAGGGCTACCAGGAGAAAGGGTGGGAAATTGAAATAAGGGCGCTTTTCCCTTCAGTGACTACGTCGTGACGGTATCACAATAGCTCAGAGGATAGAAGAAAGATATAGAAGTGTTCGTTTCACCGTTCCTCGCTCAACTTCAGGAGAGAATCTATATTAAGATACCCAAGTCCCCAAATCACAATCACAACAATGCATATTCCCAGCACCACCACTTCCATTCTCGCTCTCTCCCTCGCAAGTCTTGTTAGCACCACGCCGCTTCCTCTCACTTCTCGCGCCGCGCTCAGCTCCTCTCGGAACATCTACCTCACAACATGCACCACACGCTCTCTTACTAGCGACGCCACCTCGTCCTCTGCGATCCTGTACTCCGGCACTCCTTCCAACACAGTCCCGACGGCAATTGGCACCGTTGCTTCCGCACGCGCAATCCAGTGGGCAGGCTTCACGCGCCGCGTTACGCTCGATGGGACAGGCGTGTTTGAAAGTAGGATCGATAAGGGCGCTGATGCATTCCCGAAGAGTGAACTTGCGGGTGGTGCAACACTGGAGGCGAGTACAGGTGTAAAGGAGGAGTTTGTGTGCTTTAGGGATGGGGAGACGACGTTTAGGTTTGTGGCTGGCATATTGGGGGAAGAGACGACAGTTTGTAAGACGGAGTTTTGGTGTGCGAGTCTGGACGTGTAAGGTGGGCATGATTTGTCGTAGATTAGGTGGATGCGGGCATTGCTTGCGCTTGTTAGGGAGTGTTTCGATACAATATACTTCTAGGAGCAGCAATTGAGTCAATCCAACGTACGATACTATTCGTGATTGTAACTCGGTTTCGGATTGTTGCGTATGAGAGAAGAATAGCAAAGCCCGTATATGAATTGACAATATGATACGCTAAATATCCAAGCTTTTGTGTTCACTATTCAATTCTACATAGTGTGTCATGTTCTAGCCTTTAATACTATGTATGTTGACTGTAGAGGTCTACATATTTTGGGAATAGCGCCTTGGCATTCACATAAGAATCTGGTGTAACTGAAACCTACCACCATTGAATTAACCCTGTATACTGCTTTTGGTATTTCTTCTTGTTTTGCTCACAATCTATCGCCGGCCGTTCTAACGATGTGAGGTTATCGGAAAAGATTTGATGGCATCCCCTCGGAGGGTGTGCACTTGGCCCATCGCTGACCCGTGCCGGCCCCGGTACAAGCACGTCCCGTCCATCTCAATATCCCCCAGTGTTCTTTAGCACAGCCGTCCTGTCAGTGTACGATAACAGAGTTCTCCGCGTCAACCGGGATGTGATCTCAGATCTTGCTGACGGTTTCATAGATACATGCCGGTGTGTAGCATGCGAATGCCTTCATCTACTACAAAAGCCTGGAGATTTCCGGATATGATTATTAAACTAATGGCCAAGAGACGAGGCTCGAGCGTGGAAATGCGGCAAATGTTAAGGCGAGACAAGAAGCATGGCCGCGATCTTGTTAGACTTGATAGCACTAGCAAAACGTGCATTAACCGTTCTTAGACGAGCCCCTTCTTGCGCCGTTCTCCTGACTCCACATTTCAACGGCCATCAGCAACGTTCCCTCACACTACAGTTCATGCAATGTCCACAATCCGTTGCGGAAAAGATATTCCGCGTTTGCGTATGTTCATCACCTAAGTCGTGGAAAGTATGCAGTCCCAACAAAGCACCTCCAACCACCTCCAATCACCAATTTCTCCATTGCCAAGATATGTACCCACTTGCCACTTGCCGAATTGTCCATGATGGACAAAGCTCGGCGCGCGGAAATTCTTCAAGTGCCCATTCAGGCCGAAGGATTAAGGGAGTGGCACGTTTGAGCGGGGCCCGCATAGATTAATCTTACAGTAAGTGCGTTAGTGTCAGGATACTAAGAAAAAGATGCGAATCTAGTACCACGATAGCGATGCGTGTCGTATATAAGGGCGTGGTGGCTCGAAATGAACCCAGATACCCACAGATATTCCCTTTCGCTTCACCAAGGCCCGCGGTTTCGCTTCGATATCCTTGCTCTGTCAGAAGCACCGTCTTGCAACCATGCATCTCCCAGCTTTGACCTTGACACTAGCTGGCAGCATAGCTGTTGGCACCCACAAGCCATGGTCCACATGGATGGCTTCATCATTCTTGTCAAAAAGCCAGAACATCGACAACCACTATGTCGCCTCAGTCATTCACGAAGGCATCCAGAAGGCTGCATCCACACAAAATGACCGCAGCCTTCTCAAGTATGCCTCCGATGCAGTGTCTTCCATCGTCTCGTCCGATGGTGTCATCAAAGGCTGGAACTCGACATTCTATAGCCTTGACGACATCCGTATTGGAAACAACATCCTGTATTTCTGGAATGCAGAGGGCCGCAAGGACAACAAATACGTTATCGCAGCGAAAGGCCTCCGTGAACAGCTCAACCGATGGCCACGTACTCCCGATGGAGGATTCTGGCACCGCGCGCCTACCTACAAGAACCAGATGTGGCTAGACGGCATCTACATGGCGGATACCTTTTACGCAACCTACACATCGTACTTCGAGCCCCAAAACACCACCGCGTGGGACGATATTGAGCTGCAGTTCGACCTCATCGAGAAGCACTGCCGCAACCAGACTACCAACCTTCTCTACCACGGCTACAGCGAAGACAAATCGACTGTCTGGGCGAACCCGCAGACTGGTGCCTCTCCTTACGTATGGGATCGTGCTTTGGGATGGTATTTCGTCGCGCTTGTTGAAGTCTTGGAAGTCTGGCCCAAGACCCACGCTGGCTACTCCAAGCTCCTCAACTACTACAAGACTCTTGCTGCGGGCATCAAGAACGTCCAGGACAGCAAGGGCGGATGGTGGCTTCTTATGGACCCGGAGCTTGCTGGAAGGGAGGGCAACTACATTGAATCGAGTGCAACTGCCATGTTCACCTACTCATACATGAAGGGAGTCAGGCTGGGGCTCTTGGAGAAGGACTACCAGAAGCCGGCTACCAAGGCCTGGAAGTTGATGTTGAACGACTTCATTCAGTATGAGAAGAACGGCACGTTGAGCTTCACGGGTACCGTGACAGTCGGAAGTCTAAAGGGCGATGCCTCGTACGAATACTACACCGGCGTTGAGACGCTAGTCAATGATGGCAAGGGTGCTGGCGCATTCATGTACGCTGCCACCGAGATGGAGAAGGCTAAGCTGTCGTAGATTTCTGACGCTTCCCATACCACTGTAAATATTTTGCAACCATGTGATAACTGTACATACTCAACGATAAGAAACGGCTTTTCTCGATTTTCTTATTTGGTAGACTTTGCCGACACGATCCGTGAGACAACGTTTCCACCAAGCTATACCTACCCCATCAAGCCACACATCGAGGCTCGCAAAATCTCATCAACAACATCGCGCAAAGAAAATGCCTCCACCGCTGCAATTCTGTGGATGTCCACTTTTTCGCAGCGTTGTTGGCTGATTGCAATTGGATAAATAAGTCGCTCACGGGGTGCCCCCGTCATAGGATTCCAAAAATAACAAGAACACGAAGCCCCTAAGTAGCCTAGTGGGGCTCCAGCCACTCCCGAGCAACCACCCAGCCTCAAGTCACCAGCCATGCCCAAATGCTGAACAGGGCGATGGGCTGAAGTGTCTTAGTAGAATGTTCGAGTGACGTGGGCCAATCTCACGGTCATGTTTTCTGTGGGTATTATTTAATCGCTGGCTGTTCCTGACTGTTTTTTTGCTCGTTCATTGACCGTAAATCCACACTTTTCCACTCACAACACGAGCACTCCATACTTACGTACAAAGGCCGACCGACTTCGTTGCCTCGTGTAACCTCTTGCGCGCAAGCTTGTACATTTACAACCGACGACGCATCGTAACCTGCGACACGCGACTCAAATCCCTCAATAATCGACCCAGAAATCTCCCCTTCCTCACCAGCCTTCAACAATGTCCGTCGCGCCCTCTGCCACGGCCAGCGCACCCAGCGCGGCCGCCAGCTGCTCGCAAGCAAACTTCAGCCGGTTCCCGACCGAAGACGCCGCCTGCGCGGTAGGCAGCATCAGCGGGGTGCCGTCCAACACGAGCGAGGTGCTCTCCAAATGCTGCAAGAGCGCGCCGGTGGAGGAGTTCAACGGCTCGTGCGGATACTACTGTCTCAGCGTCGACCAGACGGTTCGCGAACTGCAGACTTGCTTCATGGACAACGGCGCAAGGCCCGCGGATATTCAGTGCAATCAGAATAATAGTGCTGTCGCTACGGGCACGCCTAGTGCGAGTGCCGGTGCGAGTCGCACTTCGGGTGGTAGTGGGCCGAGTGCTACTGGGTCGAAGGGTGCGGCGGCGGCGGCGGCTGTGGGTGTTAGTAAGGTCGGACTGGGCATGCTGGGTATGGTGCTCGTTTCTGCGCTGACTGGTGCGCTGTTGTAGGAGACTTGGGGGAAGTTGAAGGACGTCTTTATTGGCATGTCATGGGCTTCTTTTGTTTTGTGAGCGTCTTATTGTAATGATTCCCTTTATTGTAGCGTAACGACATTTTTTTCATTCAAGGAGAACTGTTTGTAGTCTTCGACTGACATCCTTGCCATATCTTGTGTGCTTTTTTGAATCAGTTTGCATTTTCAAATGTACTCTGCTTCCCGTATGAGTGACTACAACTGTGACTGGGGTACTTGATAAATGCTCATCCCAAACTGCTCTTCATCGGGTGTTTCATTAGGCTTGTGCATGCGCACCATAGGTGTTCCATCTGATCATAGATATTTTGGGGGAAACATTGCATAGACGTTCAGACCATGTACAGTCCGTGCGACATACGCCCCGGTACAAGCCACCATGTATCTGATATCAGGCGACCTTGACCACATTTGTAGCGGAGATGGTGTAGAGCACATAGTCCAGGACTCTCAGAGCCTGATAAGAGTCAGCCTGATGTTATCAAGGCGGTCCAATAGACGTATCACGTCTCCTAGCATGAGCCGCTCGCCCGCTCGCTTCTAGATGTTTGTTGATTTGTCACTGAGCTGCAAGCTACCAGACTGCCATGAATGTACGCGGAGTGGCTGTTATGAATGCAGTGGCCATAACCCCAAGGCATAAAAAGCATACTGAAGAACACGAGAACAGCTAATGTCGTCGGGGGCGGCTCGCACATGACCGGCCTGCAAATTCGACCGTGGCACTAATACCGACTACAATGCTTGGGCTCAAGTTAGGAAATAAAAGACGGGAACTGGCAAAGTCTTCAGCCATACTTCATGAAAAGAAACCACTTCGATGCACCATCAAACGAGATCACTGAAGTCAGGTACACAACCAAACAATACTAACCAGCAAGCTCAGGTATTTGCGGCAAAACAAGGACATCCTCACCGCTAGAGGCGTGTTCACACCGCACTTGCTACTATACTCTGGGCATCGGTCCGAGAGAGATGTCCTTGAAGCTGCTGGTGCAACCGTGAAGAAAGAGTAAGCTAGACGATTCTCGTCCCCTTTATGCTTCAATACGAAAAACTTTGCATTGTCCACAGCATCACCTCTCTCGGCTGTACGCTCCGATTTCCAAGGATCATACCGCCAACCAACATGGACTGTGGACTTGCAAAATAAATCTAGACGTGGAGAATATGGGCGCTCTCAACAATAACAATGCGAACTTTCATTCACACAGCGTACGATGAGTACTCATAAGTCACGCATAGGGTCCCTAGTCTGTCGGCAAGGCCAACGGTCTCGTCTTTGTCGCACTTCAACATTTCGACCCAGCATTCAACAAGACGATATCAAATATCCGCTCACAGGTAGCCACTTACTTCCTACCCGCATGCTACGCCAAAGACGTAAAGCTCCTCGCAACGTTTGCACATCCGAGCGGGTGGTACAGTATGACGCCTAAGGCATTAGGAAGCTGCGCTAGTGATACGTTGCAGGTATATGGAGTGAAGAGTTTGAGTGTGGTGGATGCCAGTATCATCCCGATCATTCCGGCGGCGGGTTTACAGGCGACTATTTATGCGGTTGCGGAGAAGGCGGCGGATTTGATAAAGGCGAGGGCTTGAGAGTACAGAGAGTTTTTGGAATAAAAGTATAATGTTTTATCATGTTAGTTCTTGTCCCTTCGGGTCTATTGCCACGCAAAGTTGGGCTCTGTTGTACCACTTGCAGTAAATACCCGTACTGTAAAGAGCGAGTGGAGGAGAGAGACAGCTAGACATATCGAAGATACCCTCGACAAGTGCACGAGCCAACAAGCTAGTCTGTTCCAAGAGGAGTTTCTGGATGCCCCAGACGTGCAAAAGCGCATTGACTTTCCGGTTATTTTGAAAAAGCATGGGAGAAAAAGCGGGAGGGGGGATTCCTACCTGCAGTAGTTCTTCTTTCTGCAGATCCATATCTCGCGTGGATGTGACAGGTGGCCTGCATATCATTAGAATGACGTCGAGTACACCATCATGCCACCCCTGATCAGCATTGCCAGATTCGATGTCTCAAGAAACTGGCTGTAAGCGAGAGGAGGCGTGATAGTGACTAAACAGAACCAAGGCTCATCATCATCTTAACCACGGACAAGGCAATTGGTGAGGTTTCTTCTCGCTCTGTCAATGGCGTTGGAATCACGCCAGCCCGCCCTCCCCACAGAATATTCCTGGTGTGAAGGAATGCTTCGTCACGTCAGCACATGCATCTCATTCGCTGTTTGGAACCTAGGTCATGTACGAAAAGCGGAAAGCGGTCCAGCCCCCCACAGAGGAGGGTACGTGCGAGCCCAAGGGCGTTTGTTTGCTGTCGGCAGTTATGTGTCTGGATCGAGTCCATCGCGGAGCGAATACACTTTGACGCCTCTGAGAGCTGAGCTCGGGATACAAGTTTAGCGCTAAGTTATTTAAGGTTGCCGAAGGAGACGGTAGCGCGATCGGATGAATGGTGCTGGCCAGGGCGTGTGGAATTGACATGCTGCTGTCCTACTGCTTTGTGTGAAAACGGACGGCACATACCCTGTTGAAAACCCAATAGTCCTTTGACAGCGTGGTGATAGGGGTTTGTGGCTAAGCAATTTGAAGCTGTTCCGTTGGCTAGCGTATCGAGATGGATCATTCGACAGAAAATGTAATATGGTTCGTACTACGATCCCGACGAGCCCCGATATATGGCAATGGATCCATGCTTTTGAAGAGTTGACAACATGCCGAGAGACAAAGGGGATATTGAATGATCTGACCATTTCATGGGCATCCAATGAGATGCGATATCGAGAACCAGAAGCGGAAGAGAAGTTTCGTCGTTTAGTAGCTGAATTTAGCTGGCCAGATCTCCTGGGCGTACCCCACTTGTGCTGACCCATGCAGTACTGAGTGAGACAAGAAAAGGCGTTCGTTTATTGTTATTGTTGTTGTTGTTGTTACTATTATTGCTATGAGTGGTGATGTTTGGTAGCGCGGGATTGAGGGCTGAAGAAAAACACACTCCAATGAACCACTACAACGATGATCCCCATGCGAACGCGATGCGTGCATGCAGACCATTGGGAGAAATGGGCCATTTGTGATGAAGGATCAGTAGCCTTCAACGGTTCAGGTGGGTAACGGCTGGCTGACCCAGTGGCCGGTCCCAAGGGACAGGATAATATGGGCCGCGGAGACGGCCTGTGTGGAGTGAGAAAGACCAGGAAGAGTGTGGCAAGTTGAGACGAATGGAGACCAGGACCAGGGTTTTTGCTCAACACTTTTAGCTGAGTCTGTTGCGCAAGTGCAGCTTACTCGCATGCCGTAACGGGAGTGGATAGCTATCCGCTGTGCCCGAGTAAGCATACCCAGACTTTGACAGCTACCGCAAGGGGAATGGCGTGCATGGCGGGACCAGCAATGGTGAGGACGTAAGGGTAGACTATGTATGTTAGGACCACTAACTACCATGCGTTAATTTCTTCAAGGTGGAATGTGTAGTATGCCGAGTGTCAGAGAAGCCAGGTAGTACCGGGTACTAGGGTGTACATTGAAAGAGAAGGTTAAGATTTCAAGGCGGGTAGGTACTGAGGGCCTAGGAAAAGAGCCGACCAGGAGAGCCGCGAGAGAGCGGATACGGGCAATTGACGCCGTCGAGATGCCGCACCCGCATAGCAGCGCCTGTAGGGATGGGGGGAATCACGCTGAGATGGGATACGGTGAGGTTATTCGCTGGTGAGCTGCCGAGGGTCTGGGATGGGCGGTGCAGCTTGGCGGCCGATCCGAGGGGCGCTTCGCCACAACAGGCAAAGACGCAACGCAGGGCCCTTTGAGCCTTTGACGACGACACGCGAGAGGCGCGTGGGGGAGTGTGTGTGTGCAGGCACTTTTGCAGAGCAACAACGGCTTGTCAGTATGCGGTAATGTGGATGACGCCGTCAGTTCAACCAGAGTATCGGCTCATATTGCGATGCCCAGATCACGTCGTGTAGCGGCGAAGAGCACAGACACTGGGCCTCAAGTACTGTGCAGGTATCCCCGGCTTCTGGGTGGCGATTGGTCAGACGCTCATTGACACTCTCAGCCACTGATGAGCCGCAGCAACAAGATGCCTGGACCTAGACAGGGCCGCTCCACCCTCAGCTCGCATCTGCTTGCTCGCTTCTCCACAAGTCGTCCAGTGTACCAGCAAGTCACGGTGCGCGCTGACCTGGCAGGCTGTGTCGAGCGTACCGGGACCCCTGCGGGCCAATCCGACACCAGTCCAAGCACCCGCAACGGAGCTGCCGTTGGCGCCTACCAATGATGCTGCGTACTCGAAGTTTTCCTGTGTATCCGAGTACCATGGCCCCCCTCCCCAGTGAAGGCGAGTTCCACACAAAGTCGAGCCTGGGTGCACGGCGTAGCCCGAGCAGGCTGGTCCGAGTCCCTATGTTGCCCTGAGAGAGAGGGTTATATTCCCGTGCATTCCCAGTCCCGTGCATCTTGGACGCTGATGACGCTGGTTCCTCAGTCTGACCCCATTGTCGAGTTGAAGTACATCTACGTTTGTTGAAACTTTGTTTGCCTGCCGCACACGATGAGATCTCCCCCGTTAGAGGTCCTGTTGACCTGGCCCAAGCCCAACTATGTCAACCCCGACACCAGAGGCCCGGCCTTGATGATTATCGAGTTGACTCTACTCCCCATTGCCATGATAGTTGTCTTTCTCAGGCTCTATGTGCGGATATCGTGGCTGAAGAAGAGCTGGTATGACGACTATCTCATGATTGTGGCCATGATCTTCAGTATTGGTATGTCCTCGCTCTCATGGGCTCGCATCACGCCACATCAGGACTGACTTGTTGTACAGGAACCACCGTTATTGTCATCATGGCGTCTCAGCTGTATGGCTGGGACCGCCATGTCTGGGACCTTAAGCCGCATGAGATGATGGTTGGCAGACAGGCGTCCATGGCAGGCCAGACACTGTTTGTGCTTGCATCATCGACAGTTAAGATGTCAATCTTAGTCTCGTACTTTCGCATCGCACCGGAAAAGTCCATCTTCCGCAAGCTCGTATGGGCGACTTTTGCTCTCGTCTTCGCCGCTTTCGTTGTCTTCCTTGTCGCCCTGTGGGTGCAATGCATGTGAGTGTGTCCAAACCAATCTACTTCTTACAATAGTACTGACCAGCTGTAGCCCAATCTCGAGCTATTGGAAGCTGAACGCCAACCACCGCGACTGTATTCCCGAGGGACCCCCGCTCGTCGTACAAAGCATCCTCAACGTCGTGACCGACTTTATGATCTACGCACTACCGATCCCGACGCTGTTCTCACTCTCGCTGCCATGGACTCAACGCATTGGACTGGTCGTTCTCTTCTCGGTCGGGGGTCTCATTGTCGTTGCCAGCAGCTTCCGAGCCTACTGGGTCCACTACACGCTCTTTGAAACATACGATGCTACCTGGGAAGGATACCAGATCTGGGTATGGACTGCCATCGAAACCAACGTCGGCGTCATCTGCGGATGCATTCCGGCGCTCAAGCCGTTGCTCTTCCCACACCGGGCAAGACATCAAGGCTCAAGATACGCTAGCGGCTCGCAACATAGTAAAAAGAAGGAAAAGATCACGCCTGTCCTCGACCAGGTCGAGTTGGACACGCGGAGACTGACGGAGAGGAACGACTCACAACCCGGCCTTGCCATTACCACACATCCAGCCCATCACAGCGGCCTGTCGGAGCGACCGATGAGTGGCGATACAGACAAGAGTCGGTTCGAGATCGACATAGAACAGCAAAAAGCTTACATGTACTGATCGCGAGGCGCAGTACGACTTACAATTTTTTAATATTCACATACGTTGAGCGTGTTGGGTTGGAGCGCCTTTGTAGCTGGGCCACTCACACCTCGGACGGCCTTTTCGTTTGTCTTTTCTCATCACCACGATGCATGCACATTGGAAAACCCCAATGGATGGGCGGTTCTCTCAGACTCGGCATTTGTTTCTTACTTTCGTTCTCCTTTTCTCCTTCTTCATTGGGCGGTCATCTGCGCATCACGATGCCAATCTCTTCTTTTCCATTTCTTAGCGAGGCGTTTAGTACGGTAGCAGACAATGCCATCACGTCAGCCCACCAGGGCAACGTTCTCTTTTATACCTTGTTTCGCAGCCGGTTCCTTGTTGAGACGTGGACCAGTCGCAGGCCGAGGAGGAAGGTGTGCTTGCCAACCAGATGCCCTTGAGTTTACTGTTGTTACCCGAGTAGGATGCACTGACGTGTCTAGCAGACTTTGTTGAAGTGAACTGGTGGTATGTATGCTGTGCTGACTGTGCGCGGCCATGGTGCGACGGGCAAGTTTCTTTTTTTGGTTTTGCTCTGAACCGGGACCCTGAGCTCGTCTATCTGTGTTTTGGGTGTGGGCTGGTCTGTGGGCCAGGGCCATGATGTCAGGCCATGACGCTTCTCCACTGCGCGCATTGGATTTGATATTGCAGTTGCGTGTCTCCGTCGTCGCAATGCCTGAATGACAAGGCTGAGAGGGTGAGGTGTTAATCTCACGGCGGAACCAGCGCAGCGACGTCGCCGACGACATATGACGTTTGTCTCTAGGCGCCGTATCCAATACGGCAGTGGCAGTGACAGTGACAGTGTAGTACAGCGCAGCGGAGAGGCATGACGAGACAGGCGGCCTTTATTGGTGAAGATGCAATGTCGTCGGGCAAGAGAAGGCGTAGAAGAGCCAGGAACCAGTCCCGGCAATGTGGGCGGCTGGAGGTCAAACGTTGGCGGGGAGACTAGCGACAGGGCTGAAGAGGCGAGGCAGGCCTTGTCGACTCGCGCACCGCATGGCTGCTGCACCATGACATGCGCCTACACGTCTTCGCTCACCGCTTCCACGCCTTTCTACAGCACTGTCTGCTGCATTATATGGCACAAAGACGCTCATCCAACATCGGCCGTGTCTGGCTCGGCGCGACGGTCGAAGGCACCACCACCACGACCGGCGGCCGGGGACATACGGGAAAAAGCAAGTAGACGGCGACGACGACGGCTCCCAAGTTGCAGACCCTCGTCCCAAACGTCACAGGAAGCGCCCAATGCTTCGGCGCACGACCGTTTGCCAGTGCAAAACCTAGCACTTGGATGCTCGTGCCAGCCTGATCATGGCTCATAATCCAGAGTTGGCGTCAGAAGTGGCAGCGAGGCCCTGTGCTAGCCTGCTTGTATCCCGTCTAATGCCAACGCACCGCGCAGCTCCTGGCCCTACAGGGCATTGAGCATCCGAAAAGGAAGCCAACCTACGCAAGCCGCTGCGCCCAAGGCCACGGTTATATGTACTGCTAGGTACCTCTTCTCTTCTCATGCCCTCCCCATTATCTCCCCACGCCCCAAACATCCCCTCAACCCTCTTTGCCATGTGGTCGCTCGTGCTGTCGTTGATCGCGCTGCCCTCGCTGGTCCTCTCTGCCCCAACCGCCGCCTCCCACGGCCAGAAAAAACCCGTCTGCATCATTGGCGCAGGTCCTGCTGGCCTCGCTGCGGCGGGTCGCTTACAGGACAAGGGCATCAGCGCCGTCGTGTTTGACCGACAAGAAAAAGTTGGTGGTAAATGCCAGTCGTGGTATGACGACCAGTAAGTATTACACGGCATTGCACTCGTCAAGCGCACCAGGCGCGGCTGACCACCCACCCAGAGGCATCTTCCATCCTCTCGGCGCTGCCTTCTTCTCCAATGCCACCTACACCGACACTATCGGCATACTCAACAAGACCGATGTCGCCATTGAGCCCTTCTCGCTGGCCGGCTCGCGCAGCCAGTACATCTACAACTTTACCGACGGCGACATCATCCCGTATCCTGCCTTGACCGCCCAGTTCACCGCCACAGTCGCTGCAGAGACCCCGAGATACATTGCGCTGTGGAATAAGCGCTTCCAGCCCATCAATGCTCTCAATTACCGGGTACAGCTTCCCCTTGTCACACGCAAAAACTCCCTAGGCTAATGCAGGAACAGGACGGCGTGCCACCTGAATTCACCGTATCTGGCGCCGAATGGTTTCGCCAGAACAATTTCACCGCCCTGCCTCTTCTGCTCGTAAACGCTGTCGCGCTCTATGGATATGGGGATATCAACATTGTTCCAGCAGTACGTCATGACCCATCAAAATTCTTGCAGGGATCGTGCATGCAGGACGCGCTAACATCCGACTAGCTCTACATCCTCAAGTACTTCACGCCTGACATACTCACGGCCTTTATCGGCGTTCGCAATGTGTACTACATGGACTTTCACAAAATGTTTGTCGAGTACACTAAGAAGCAGCTTTGCCACACGCCCATCCACACCTCTGCTGAGGTCCGCTGCGTAGACCGATCTGGTCGCAACCCGGTCGTGACCTACACTACACCCAAAGGTAACTTTATTTCTTGGAATAAACAAGAATGCTCTTCCGTCATCTTCGCCTTCCCCCCAAGCATAGACAACTTGGAACGCGCTGGCGTCGACTTGACTGAGGAGGAGTACAATACGTTTTCCAATGTTACGACGCACCAATACTACTCTTCGGCTGTGGAGCTGGCCCTTCCTTTCGGCGTGTCGTACGTTGCCGCAAGCAAATCGCCCAACGTGCCTCCGCCAAACGATGGCGAGCCTGTCGCCGTATTGCGTCTGAACAGGGAATCCAACATCTCGGTTGCCTGGTCCTGGGGTCCCTATGAATTCCAGACGGAAGCCGCCGCCAAACGCTTGCTCATCGAGAGCTTGTCACAAATCAACAAGGACCCCCGTAATGCCACAGCTCCTCTTCAACCTTTTTGCAAGGACGACGTTAAAGCCTTCCGCAAGTGGGATTACTTCCCCCACTTTGAGAGCGATGCGCTTGCCGCAGGCGCATATAAGAAGTTCAATGCGCTCCAGGGCTGCAAAAAGTCTTACTACGCCAGCGCCATCAGCGGCATGGAGATTGTCGAGTACGCCATCCGCAGCGGGTATGACATTGTCGACAGATACTTTTAGAGAGGCCGTCATCCATCACTCGTGCCGGCACATCGACCATGAACAGGCAAAAACAAAAACAAAAACAAAGGAATAGAGTACGCAACTCTTTTGTCTTTTTTGTTTCTCCTGGTCACGCCTCCAAGTACCGCCGCGGTGTCCCGGAAACCTGGAATCATCACGACACTTTCAAAAAAGGCCTCCGTCTTCCTTCCCCCAGCGGAACCGGAAAACCCATGCATCTGCGAAGCATTCCACATGTTTCGCCTCATGGTCTTCTCTTGTTTCACTGTTTGTTTGTTTTTTATTTCCTCTTCATCATGATGTTCACGGCTCTCCTTTTTTTGGGATCTCTTCTTGCGAAGTTTTAGACATGATACCTAGCCCTCACATACAGCATGGGTATGGCACGACCACGACGGCCCTTCCTCTGATGAAACGTCATGAACATATCGCGAGTAATTTTTGGGTTTTCTCCCGCGCCTCTCTCTCTCTCCTTTAAAACAAAACAAAAGAGAAGGGAAGGTGAGTGGGATGATTGGAACCCTGTCTTTTTTTTTCACTGCTTAATGCTAATGAATCCTTGTTTGCTGCGTTTGTATAGTATTAGGGTACACTAGAATAGGAAGAGACATAATGTGTACATGAGGGAGGGGAAATCTTGGCTATAGGAAGGAACCGAAGGGGCGGTTATGTAGATAGAATGTACATAGACATGTGAAATGAGTATATTGGTTATGCAATCACAAAGATCTTGGATGAATTTCCTTTCGCTCTTGCTATTCGTTCTTTGGTTGAATGGCTGGTGAGGATACATGTGCTGTGTGGATATTTTAGTGAGAATGGAGATAGAAGGTGAATGGTACGAGCGAGGAGGAATGTTGCATGGAAAAGACGCATATATGCACAAAGAACACCAAAACCAAGTCTCATTTTTGGATGTGCAAATAACAACAGCAACAAGAATCTCACATTCTCGAATCCCCATAGCCCAACGTCTTGACCCCATCCTCGAACCGAATCTCCTCATCCACCGACTCCATCGGCCCACCCCACGTCACCACGCCCCGGCCATCAATCGCATACGCACCCCCAAGCTGCCAGCGACACGCGCCCTCGCCCACCTCGTGGCCCCACACGCCTTCGTTCCTGCGCAGCAGAATCTGGTTGTATCCGTTGCGCGGGTGCAACACGTGGGCCCACGACGAGATGCCGAGCCCCCACAGGGCGTAGAGATTGCGCTCCGGGTCCACCACCACGTCGACATTCCACGCGCCCCCGAGCTTCGAGAGCCATGTTCTTGTCGCGTCGGGCGTGCAGTGCGATATCGCCACGAAGCGGATCGATGTGTAGCGGTTTGCGAGGACGCGAAAGCGAAGGAGGAGTTTCTCGGAGACTATGCAGGGTTTTTGTTTAGAAAAAAGAGTTATTACATTGGGCTTTCCATTCGTGTGATTGATTGATTTGTTGTGCTTTTTTTCTTCTCTTTCTCTTTCCCTTCTGCCTTCGTTTCTCATCATTTCTTGCACTCTTATCCAACTTGCTGCCAAGTAACAAAAAAAACCTACTACTACTCAAGATTGAATTTGAAATATCAAACTTACAAGGACAACCACAGAATCTAAGAAACAAGAGTATAGTCGGGCGACCATCCGACGTCGGAAACTGCAGCTTTGCATGCGATTGTGCGCGTTCTCCTATTTGCGGCGGCTTACGGACGGGGTCTTGTGGTGGCGGAGGCGTGGTCCATGATTGCAGCGCTTTAGGGACTCCCCACTGTACATTGGCAAAAGGGTTGGCCATGGCCGTGTCTCCTCCGTCCGACTTTCCCTTTTTCGACGTGCTTGTGCTGCCACCACCACCAAACAAATTGTCGGTCTTTGGAAGCGAGAGGTTTCCCAATCCCGCTTTTCGCAGAGCGAGCTTGGTGCCCAAAGAGTTGAGCATCTTTTTTTTTCTTCAAGTTTCTTTTCGGCAGCAATAGTATATCGAGGCGTGGCTTGGGTAGCGACAGGGATCGGGGCGTAGAAAGGATTAGGCCAAGTTGGTAGTTTCGGTCGGCGTGTACGAATGGAGTGGTGAGGAAGCGACCAAGTGGTCGTAGAGGCCACACACGCTTGTGGTAGCGGGATCGCGACGAAAGCCACTGGTATTCAGCCCGGAAAATAGGCAGGGCAAAGGCACGGTTGAGCCAAAGAGGCGAGCTGACTGATGAAAGGTCCCCAAAAATGCCGACACCGTGGCTGATCTTGTACTGTAGCTACCGTACAGCGCGTCGCGCACCATGCAGCTGAAACGAAGTACGTGGCACGGACGTCGCGGCTGGGGTCAGAGGGGAAGATGGAAGGACATGGCTTGGATGCTATCGGGCTCGAACTGGTAGTGTCGCGTGTGGTACATTGTTCTTTTCCATTGTGCGATCGACAGTGACAAGAGATGGTCGCGATGGGAACGAGCATGGAGTATACGATGCGCTCTGTAGGGATGCACGAGGGACTGGGCAATGTCGCGCTATCACGTGCTGGTAGATACTGCAAGTCGGCGGCCGGGCAACAAAGTACACAATCCAACATGACTACACCGCACACCTTCCTTCAAACCCAACTTCGTGATTGCAATCAAACAACGGTATTACAAGAGACATAAATAAAAACAGTAACACATCGGGTATCCGTAACCTACAGTCCTACAGTACAAGCGCAAATAAAACATCTTACCACATTACATCCATGACGCATAATGCCTTCATTAATCACCTTTGTGACGACGAGAGCACTCAGCGCTTGTATGCGAAAATCGTCCTACACTCAAGCACCGTCTGGCGCTTCACACACTCTTCCACAATCTCCTCGTCTTCCCACCACCACTTTGGCTCATCAGGAGAATCGTCTACAAAGCTTCCCCAGATGTCTCTCCACAAGGCACGGCCTATGATGGTGGAAAGCTCGTCGTCGACTTTCGCAGACGCTGGATCCGAAGCACACGGTAGGGTCAATTTCTGCTGATCGTGTTGATCGGCCATTTCGAAACCAGCGTCCGTCAGCCACACAGGGAGCAGCGCGCATGGTTTAGAGCACCTGAAAAGCCGCTCTAGGTTGACAGAGAGCCTGTCCTCGATCCACGCGCGCATCAGCGGCCCAGCTGTCTTGCGTACAGGTCCCGCGTCCATGACTCTGATTTCCAGGAAACCACCAGGAGCAAGCAGCTTGTAGCATTCGCTGAACAACTCGGGCAGTTCGGCCGATGGCACAAGAGAGGGCAATGTCGACGCCCTGATGTTAGAGAAGTAGTCTTCGGGGTAAGGCAGTGGGACGGAGCCAAACTTGCGCACCGTTAGGTAGGACACGTTTCCGGGCAACGGAACATGTCGCTGCGGTTTTGTGGTGAGGAAGTGCACAGTTTGGGATGGATGCATAGCAGACAGTTGATATACCTCAGCTGATGACGATGGTTAGTGCTTGCACGACAGCGTAACACAAGAGCACGACATCAACTCACAGAGATTTCCGTACAGCTCCAGGATCTTGCCTGTGTTGCACTCTGCTTTAGGGGTGCTCTGACCGCGTCCCACGCTTTGCATTTGGAGACCAGTCAAAAGCCAGAGCTGTTTTTCGAGAACCAACTAAGATCAAATCAGCAAGAGCATCTTCAATACGAGAGGCCAATGCGTATTACCTCTTCATCAACCCCATCGCTAGTCGCCTCTTGCCAGTCCTCCTTGAGTCGATCGAGTATGGCCTTTGGACCCGCAGATTCCATTCTGCGAATAAAGCGCTGAAATCGGCTAAGTGGCATGGGATCACTATTGGGGGAAGAGAGTATGCTGCCGTATGGCTGTGGTTGCACACTCGATTGTATTGCCACGGGCGCTTCGCGAGGAGCGAGACATTGCCATTGCGAGAACGGCTTGTTGGACATGTTGGAGTCGATAGAGGGTGCTCGAATGTCACTCGAACTTCTTTGGCTCTGGACGTTGTCGTGCAGTTCCATCGCTCCTGGCCTCGAACCCCCGTTCTCTACTGGCTTTGGGGAGCTGGAGAGATTTAGTACCGGCACATGACAACACAGGTTATACGGCTTACGTTTTTTTCTTACTCTTCGCATCTGTGCTAGACAACGAAGTCCGAACGGTGGGTTCAGGGGTGCATGAACTGGCTCTGCTTCGGCTCGTCACGAACGAGCCTGGACTCATCTTGTGTGGTTGGGTCGCATCCTCGCTGTCGACTGTAATGGGTGTCACGACATCGTTTGGACCATCTACGCGATAAGATCAGCCTGACTTTGCGTCTGGCACCGTGGTTGGCAACTTACGCGAGAAGTACGATGAAATGGAGTCCGATTGTCGAGACGAGGCATCGCCTTCCAGCTCTGAGATGTGAGGGTATCCGTCCAAATTCAAAGAGTTGCCGGACGGCAGAGTGGCAGAAAGCGAGCCGGTATATGTCCAACCTGGTTGCAGCGCTGGATCCTTGAAGTCGTGTGTCTTTGTCACATCCAATGTTCCCGGCACTGTGCGAAAGGTCTTATGTGAAGACTCACTTTGGCCAGACGGGGGTCGTGAAATCTTTGGCCTGACGACGTGTGCCTTCTTCAAGCTCGCCGGCCACCACAGCTCACGCTCAGTCGAAAGGGAGCCTCTCGAGCTTCTCGAGGCACTGGAAGTATCGATGGATGGTGGCCTAGCGGACCGCTCCCTTGCTTTTCGCTCTCTCCGTGACCCAAAGGTCTCAGGCTCTCTCTCCAACGGTAGGTCGGTGGCGAACATGGTTGACTACGGACGGGGCCGTGGGGTTAGTGGGGCCGCTATAAAGTGACAAGCCTAGGAGACGAGCGCAGGGCGTGGACCGCAGGTTATCTGTAAACGGGATTGAGTCTTGTCGTCGGCCAATGCACAGCGACACACAGGCACACCCCAGACTTTCAGGCGGATGGTGTTGTGGCCGTCAAGCGGATCACGTAGTGGTCGGTACCTGGCTCTCACTGCATATGGACAATCGACAAAACACTGTCGCACCACGGAGATTGTGGCGTTTATTGGCCTTCTGGGACATAGTTTAAGTGTACTATCAGGGCTTCCCGGACCAAACCACATGCCTTAGTGCGGATACCCGCCCACCCCCTCCCACTCTGCCGTGCTTGGATGCCAGGGGCACGGCCGCTCAACACAATGCGCACTTGGACATGGCAAGCTCAATGCTAGCGAAATACATATGCGGCCACACGTGGGTAAGAGCGTGCTATGCGTCTGTCTCTCTGGCTCGGGTCTTCCCCCGGAAAAAGCACGCTGGAGTGCTGCGCGATAGGTGCATGCAATTAGCCCGTGGGGCTCTTCTTGTGCAGGCCGCGGCGGCTCCTCGCAAGGTTTAGCAGGGAGGCGTCAAGGGCCGTCTTCTTGTACCCTGGCAGCCCGCCAAACCTGGCAGCATGCGTGACGGAGAGATATGTACATATGTATGTACATGAGTAGTTTCGTTGGACTGGAGATCAGCATTGATCGCCATGGACGTTACTGTCGAGGCAGACCAAGTGCCACCAACCCGGCGCAGCGGCGTGAACTCTGACCTGTCTGCACCGCACCGAGCGTGTTAGTGGTCGGGCAAAAAAACAAGCAGTATGGCGCAAGAGTGTCACTCGCACTCGAGTCCGTCCATGTGCTGCCATTGTGGGGCGAGTACTGAGGATCGACAGATGCGCCAGTCGGAATGCAGGTGGATCGGCGTCGAGGGTGCCTGACTAGGTAACCCTGCCTAGCCTCTCCAAGCCCCTGACTCGCTTCCGTCCCTCCTCCAAGTCTCACCACCACACCTCCACCACACTACTACACTACTACACTACATACAGCACAAGGCCATGACCCCCCTTCCCCCACCCGCGCCCACCATGCCACAACATCCGGTTCGCCTGCACGACAACGCTCTTGCCGCCGCGGCATCGACTGGCCTCATGGTGGCACCAGACGCCTAGGGCGCCCATGCACCCACTGCATCACTCCCTCGTTCCCCATATGGGAACTCGTTCGGGTGGGCGTTTTTGCCCTTGCACCGGGCCTGTCTCTCCCTGGTCCCCGCCTCTTCTAGGGCCTGGCCGTCTTGCCTCCTTGCAATTCAAAGGCCGAGAAAGCCTGCATTTCGTCTTATCGTTTGGTGCCATTATTTGTCGGCATTTTGCTTATGGCTTCAATCTAACTCGTCGCCGTCGCCAGTCTTTTACTCCCCATCTGCTTTTCTTTGGAGCCTCGCTCATGCTTGCTTTTATACCTCGCCTCCCGCGAGACACATATAGTCAGTAGAGGCCGATCCTTTGCATTCCTCTTACCGCCCCGTCCTAGCAAAGATCCGCATCTCCGCATCTGGCTTGTCTATGCAACTTTGCAGCCATGCAATCTTTCCACGCTTACATTGACGCCTTCAATGTCCATATTGGAAGGTCAACTTTTGGGAGAGTCTTTCGCCTTGAAGGCTGTGGACATGTGTGTTTCATCCCTGGTATTGTTGTTCCTGCATCACTCGCTGACATGTTTGCCAGGAGGATGAGATTAGACATACTAGGTTTACCACAGAAGTTCGAGCTGGCCTCACTTCTTTCTTCACCATGGCATACATCATCGCGGTCAATGTCAGTCTACCGCCATCTCATGTCTACCGCGTTACTGAAGCAACTAGGCCACCATTCTCTCAGATACCGGTGGAAACTGTGTGTGCAACGACAAGACCGATCCCTTGTGCTTGACCAATACCGAGTACCTCATATGCAAACAAGGCACGAGCATTCTGCAACTCGAATTTCAACCTTAGCTAACGTCACATCAGAAGTCAACCGCAATCTGATCACTGCAACAGCAGCAGTAGCAGGCTTCAGTTCCTTCCTGTTTGGCTTCCTAACCAACATGCCAGTATGCCTTGCCCCTGGAATGGGACTCAACGCATACTTTGCCTACCAGATCGTCGGTTTCCATGGGGGCGGCCTTATCTCTTACGACCTCGCACTCACTGCCGTCTTCGTGGAAGGCTTAATCTTTATCTTCTTGTCCTTGATCGGAATGCGGCAATGGCTTGTCAAGGTCATTCCTGTGTCGCTCAAAATCGCCGCCGCTTGCGGTATAGGGCTGTTCCTGGCAGAGGTTGGTCTTAGTAGCAATGCCGGCATTGGAGCTATTGCTGGCTCAAGCAGTACACCACTTGATATTGCTGGATGCCCGGATCAATACAAAGATGACTTTGCCGCATGTAAAAGTCACAAGATGACTTCTCCTACGGTACGGTGTCCCGCGATACATTGGCAGGATCCAGCTGATCAGAGCGCTTAGATGTGGCTTGGTATACTGGGTGGCGGCATTCTGACGGCCTACTTGATGTCTTACAAAGTCAAGAGTGCCATGATATTGGCCATTCTCCTAGTATCCATCATCTCATGGCCGTACGTATGCAATAAGCCATTGTGAGCGTCCAGCAACACTAACTTTTTCTTAGACGAGGAACCTCGGTGACCTTCTTTCCAGACACTGAGATTGGCAATGATCGCTTCGACTTTTTCAAAAAGGTAGTCAGCTTTCAGCCCATCAACCGTACATTGAACGCCTTGGATTGGAACATTGCTGAAAAATCGGGCCATTTCGCGCTCGCCCTCCTCACCTTTCTGTATGTCGACATCATCGATTGCACGGCAACACTTTACTCCATGGCCCGATTTTCTGGCGTTGTTGACTCGGAAACTGGGGATTTCCCCAGATCAACAATCGCCTATTGCACAGACGCTTTCTGCATCTCTATCGGCGCTCTTCTCGGTTGTTCGCCTGTCACTGCTTTTATTGAAAGCGGTGCCGGCATTGCCGAAGGAGGGAAAACAGGCTTGACAGCAATGACTTGCGGACTATGTTTTATCATATCCATGTTCTTCGCACCAATCTTTGCATCCATTCCTCCGTGGGCTACTGGGTGTACCTTGATCCTCGTACGTTGTTCACCCAACACTGCTGATTCGTATCTTATTGTTAACCCTATCTATAGGTTGGCTGCCTCATGATGCGCCAAATTACATCGATCAACTGGCGTTACATCGGCGACGCCGTCCCTGCTTTTGTGACTGTCATGTTTATCCCTTTTGGCTATAGCGCGGCCTACGGTCTTATCGCTGGGCTTATGATCTACACAGCCCTCAACGGCATGATTTACATAACAAAGGTTATTTCCGGAGGCCGCATCGTTCCAGACGACGAGGATCGTCGCGAATATTGGACCAGTAAGTTTCAAAAATCACCTAACATCATATTACCCAAACCAATGTTCATGAGCCTGGGCTGATTTGTCAAACTAGTCAAACCCGCTGGCCGCCTCCCCTGGTTCGTCTCTGCGGGCCAGACACTTGCGGATCGCGTTCGGGGCACTCCGGGCTCAAGAGAAGATGTTGCACTCTCCGACCGTGACGGAGAAGCGGACTGGAAATACCGCGAGCGCATTGGCTCCAATGGATCGCATCGCGAGCTCGAGGCAGTCATAGTGCAAGCACTTCCTACAGATCCCCGTCACGAAAAAGTGTTTGCCAAGATGGGGGGTACATGAAATGCGATGAGGATATGAGTAATGAAAGCGACGCATAGGAATACTACATTGGGTCTAGTTTCGGATATTTCCATCATGCCATTGAGACTGGCGGGAAAGACAGTAGTCGTGGCAGATTAAAGTTTAGTTGGTGGAACTGGAAGCATACCTCCCGTGTATCTTTTAGACAGGGATTAAATACTAAGATATAGTTCATCAAAGGAACGACTTTGCATGATAGCCACACTGCGGACCTTGCCTTTCTCTATGTCTCAGTCATAGACTGGTATCTCCACATGTACATTAGTCGCCCATTAGGTTGAAAGTAGGTGGACTTTAGCGCAGTGTTCGAGGAAACTAGCCAATCTCAACACAGACTCGATAATGACCGTACAAAGCTAAACAAGCCACTCCATTAGCTTAAACCCTTATTTCTTAACACCGGGCTTACTACGCATCTAATATATAGCTCAAAACACCGGTATAGACGGTCTCTCCCCTTCTCTGCCTCATCTTATCCTTGACCAAGCTCAATTTTGACAAAAACAATAGAAGTCCAAATCAGGATTCATGCACTCGGCGGGGCATCTTTCCGCCTTTCTTTTCATCGAGTTTCCACCCCTTTCCTTCTCTACCCAGACAACCCCACATGTTTTAACATCTTAACCTTTCCTTCCTTGACCAACTTTACCTTTTCCCCTTCACACCTGTAGTACCTCCGCTTCAAACAGACCTAGCTCCCTCCTCCTTTCTGTCACCCTCTTACTTACACCTTCTAGCAATCTTGCTTACACAAACCCTACCTAGTCACTTCCTGTTTCCAGCATGCACTTGGCATAGACTGGTATTACCAACAGCAGAAAAGTATGATGTATTCAGGTAACACAATAAAACAGAAGGATTATTCCTCTTCAGGTACTCGATGCATTCACCCAAATGCTCAAACAGTACAGGGCCACTTCATCATCACTTTGCAGTGTATCATCAAGGGCATAAAACCTATCTTTCTCTCATTGTCTAAGATTTTCTTACAAAAACATAAAGATTTAGAGGTGGCGAAAGGCGAACTTTGATCCGCATCGCCTTACCGTTGCGTCTTTTTCGTTGTTCAGCTTTACCGCGCACGGGTGACGAACACTTGTCTACGTGTGCGTACGTGATAGGTGTTTTTGCCGCGTCGCGGAAGCAGGGTTGAGTTGAGGGAGGACGTTGTCAGGGAAGAAAACAACCGCTAGGTTTAGCAGGTGAGTGGAGCCTACGCGTGCGCTGCAGCTGCGGTACAATGACTTGAGGAGAGCATGTGAAAGGAACGGGACAAGGAAGTTGCGAGTTGCGAGTTGCGAGAGAAAGCGCTAATTCGATGCTGCTTTGTCGGGCAGGTGTGTGTGTGTGTGTGTGGGAAGGCGATGATTACTTGTTTTTCTTTTCATCTTTTGAGGCATTATCTACGTTCCCGACAACCTCGGCGGAACTTCACTCACATCAGCTGCGCCTTTTCTCGCTCTTGTCGCCGACTTACTGCTTACGTTCTGGTTCTTTGTAGCTAGCTTGCTGCCGCCACAGAATATACAGTTGATTGTGTTGACTTGGAAGCAGGAAAAAACAATATAGCTCTCATGTTTCTGCGTATGTACTTGCACTGCGTTATCTCGATCGCAGGGAGAGAAAAAAGAAAAAAAGGTTCATACCACCATAGTAAGTAATAAAACCGCGACAAATAAATTTGCCGAAGACTGCAAACTTGATTCGCTCGCTCGCTTGCTTTCCTCTTTCAACTTTCCTTGCTCTCTGTGGCGTTTTCCGACCGAATCGGCTACGACTCGAATTTCAAATGCGCTCTTTTTGCTCTATTTTCCTTCTTCTCACAAGAATAGCCTGATGTCTGACGGGTAGCGCGATGCATCGGTACGTATCCCCCATAACATCCGCTTTCGCTACCAAAGTATCGAGCAATAGTCGTCGCTTCCCGCACCACCACTACGTTCCTCCCTACCACATACTTACCAAACTTGCTGCTACACTAAGCGTTTCCCTTTCGACCCCTCCAAAAACAAACAAAAAAAAGTAATCCATACACACCCGCATTCGTTACTATATCCCCTCGGCTCATCTCTCCACTTGGCCCCACTGTATCTCTTTTCTTTTTGTTTCGTTTCTCCTCCCCTCCCCCCCCCTCCTTCTTATCCGCTTCCACATCGGTACGCAATATACTCAACACACCATCCCCCCATCGATCTGATACACCGACCCCGTGACAAAGCTCGCCTCGCTGCTGAGCAAGAAGCGAATGACTTTGGCGACTTCGTCTGGACGCGCACGACGCCCTAGCACCGCATCGTTCGGCAGCACGAAACCCAATTCGGCGTCGAGAGCATGCATGAGGGGTGTATCTACAAAGCCACTGCCGTTATCGTAAGTAGTCTATTCGCGCCAGGTCAAATCCGGGTGTCGTCTCCGTAACCCCATGTTGGCGTTCTTGCATCTCGGCTATGCAAACCGAGGACGGCGAACGCGATATGTCCACAAGGAGTGGGTTGGGGGAGGGGGGCAGTCAGAAAGAAGCATGCATCGATGACAACATGAAGCTGGGAAAGCAGAGTTACCAAGGAGACTAGTAGTTACTTACGGCGCAATAGCGTTGATTCTGATACCTGATTCTGATTGCTCGCACGCAGCGGCTTTAGTGAGGCCAATGACTGCGTGTTTCGAAGCGCAGTAAATGGAGCAGTTTGGCTTGCCGACTAGGCCTGTGATCGATGCTGCATTGACGATAGAGCCGCCTGGTAAACCGTCCCGTGCGACGCGCATGCTGCGCAGTTCAGCAGACATGCAGTTGAATGTGCCTTCGACGTTGACAGAGAAGACGGCGGCGTAGTTTGCTGTATCGTGATCTTTAACGGGCGCAAGACGTCCAGAGATGCCAGCGAGGTTCACCGCACCTGTTTTTGGTCGTGACAGCAAATTGATCAGTACAATGCTCGCACCAAAGTAGCTTGTACGAAAAAAAAAGCTCCAGATACGAGTTTTTTTCTCCTCTCTCTTACTGTTTCACAAGATATGCTTACTTACCGTCGATACAGTCCGCTTTCCAGTACGAAGTTGCATCCGCCACCCATTGCTCTACCTCCTCCCTCTTCGTAACGTCAACTCTGCACCCTACTGCTCTTTCTCCCAGTTCCGCTGCGAGCCGCATAACAGAGCCTTCGTCCTTATCCGCGAGCGAGACTTTAGCTCCACTTGCGACGAGAAGCCGAGCCGTTGCGCGACCGATGCCTGATGCTGCTCCCGTGATGGCGAAGAGCCGGTCCTGGATGCCTTGTGGCGATCCAGCGACGTTTCCAGACGGCGACTGCATGCTCTGAGAAGGCTTCGGGTGGGGGTGTTTTGTATCGCAGGAGATGTTTCCGCTGTTGAACGTTGCGGTGTGGAATGTGGTATGAATGTGTGTTTTTGAAAGCGAATTGCAGAATCTTGGTAACCACTTGATGTGATATGAGTAATTCGGAGTACTTGTGTGTCCAAGGGATGGAAATGCTCACAGGGAATTGTTGAAATACTCGCTTTGTTCGGTGGCTGCCATCTATTTGTGTGATGGCGTGGGGAGCCGAGTATGCAGCTGCCGTGCCTCTTACAGTGCTTTACAAAGTATATGTTGAGTGCTGCTCATCTTATGTTCCGTAGACGGGAGAAGGATTCTGAATCTCATTCTTCGCCTGCAGTCGTACATCTACATGCCTTGATCTCTTTGCATACACCTCCTAGAACGTTCAACTTTCTACAGGGATCCCGGGCTTACTCAACGAGTAGCTCAAGTGGCACGAGAATCCAGTATATTACAGGATGAAGGCTGTGCAATTATTATACACCCGACGGAGAGATAGGTCCGTCGTGTGATGTAATACCTAATCCGAATCCGAGCGAGTCCTCGGTTACCACTCCTGCTTTTCTCGACACTGTAGTCTCTCGTTCTACATCATCACCTATCCATCATCAATACCAAGAGCTAGGATGGCAATCTCCTGTTTTATCCCTCCATTTCCGTAGCGCGCGAAACTCCGGGAACGGCAGTGTGGTTTTGGCCACCAACAGGCTCACCGCATTCTGGACAGCTTGCTTGTTCCATGGGCATACCGCATTCACCAATGGCAAACTGAATGGTTTTAGTATCGAAATTACGAAAAGAATGCTCCGGGTAACTTACTGGGTGTCCTTTTATGCACTTGTACCAATGCCCAGAGTGGGTTGCAATTCCTCCAGGTCCGCTGACCATTGCCCTCTTGATAGCTTCCAGTTCCTCCTTGGAAACATCCTCATAGAACTCCCTATTGAGCATCTTTTCTGAGCTGACTATAGCTTGCAACAGAGTATCTCGGTCGCGGAAGGCATGTTTGCAAAGTTCTCTTGCCTCTGTCAAAAGCCTCAGGGCGGTGCTGCGGTAATCCATTGCTTTCGTGCGATCGGCGTCCTTGGCAATCCCAGAACTGGCGAAAATCTGAGCAATGCGGGCATGATACAGGGATGCCTCGACGGCAAGCTTAGGGAGGCACCCAAGCTTGCATTCGCTGATCAACTTCTCGCAGTCTGCAAGAAACCTGTGAGTCTTCACGCCTGGCGAATCTCCACTAGGGCTGGATGGCATCTCTTTGTTCAGATATTTGACTCTCATATCTCGTATGATTTCGAAGCTGTCTTCAAGTATCAAGCATTGCACTTTGATTTCGAGTAGGTTGCCACCTAAAGTGACGCGCTGATCGCGGTCATGCTCCACAGACTGGGAAGATGGATCGATATTCAAACCGGAAATCTTGGTTTCGAGTGAAGTGTTCTTGCTAATACTGTACATTGTGGCTTGGTGTAGTTTGTACGCCGGTTGGTGCTGAATACTCGCTCTGCGTCTGAACGACTTCACAGCGTTCCTCAACACGACCACATCTGCATGTCTTTTTTTGAGCTGATCACTGATGTATTGCATCTTCAGTTCGGGGGCAGCTTTGCTGTTAGTCAGAATGGAAGATGTCGGAACAGCAGTTGCCCGCGATCCTTCGAGTTTGATTCGCTCGGCGTCCAATCTGTCTTCCAGCGACTGAAGCTCCTGTTGTCCACTGACTATGAAACGTTTGGACATCTCGTCGATGACAGCTCGGTTGATGACGCGGTTGTAGCGCTGTGTAACGTACTGCTTGATAGGCTCTCTACAATTTGGACATTGTGGAATGCCTGCTGAAAGCTCAGCATTCTCAGTCAGGCCAATAAATCTGCCCGTCTTCTTGTCGACCTCGTATACGTCTTTTAGACCCACATGGCCGTCTAGAGTTTCAGTCGTGAAAAAATGGCCACAGCCTAAGACGACTATAGGTGTCTCGTCGAGATCAATATCAGCATAAGGTGACATCATGATCATATCTGGCTGCTCTTCCGACCTGTCACCACATTGTTGACAGTATTCTATGGCACAATCTTCACCGCAAATGCTCGGGCATTGATGACCGCATGGCAAAAGCTTAGTGCAACGCTCGTCACAGGGTAGACGACTGCAGGGTGCTGAACACGGCATTTTGCAGTCGCCTTGGTGTTCGCATGACCATTGACATGACTCAGTGCATGGCGTACAGGGTTCATGACACTTCTTTGCACACTTGGTGTGCTTACAGCGTACCTGCCAATTGTTAGGAAAAGTGTCAGAAAAACGTTCTTACAACTCACATCACACGGTTTTTGACACAGTCCACACTCTGTTCCACCGTGACATAGACGGTCGCAGTTGTGGTTACAAGTTCCGTGCTTCCTACCACATAGCTTTTGGCACCTAGAATGCTTGATTTGTGGCTGACCAGCACTGTCCTTGGTATTGCACTGGCCACAATTTCCGGGGCAAGCATGGCCGCAGGGTAGCAGCGATGTGCACGGTGTTGGGCATCTGAAAGTTTCTTGGGAAATATCCAGAGAGCACTTCACGACCACGTCGTGTCCACAGCCAGGCACACGTTTCGAGACCTTGACGACGCAAGTGATATCTGCGATGTTCTGGGTGAGGTGGCAGGCGACGGAGTGCTTGAAGTGGCCACATGGAAGCTGTATATTGTCTAGCCGAACCATGCATTTCCCGCAGGGTTCTCCACACGTAGCCTTTTGGCATGGATGGCCACAGGGCTGAAGTTGACGTTGGCACGGCTGTTCGCACTGGAACACTAGATGCATCCTTTCTGAATGACATCTTGCTCCACATCGATGGCCGCAATCAAGACGGTCAATGCACGCTTGCATACAACCACCTTCAGGACTGTATGTTTGGAAGTCATCTGGTTCCTGTACTTCGATAGGCGTCGCAGGATGTCGAGGGCAAGACAAAGCTAACGTATTACCCACACAACCAGCAACTTGTAGCATGTTGATGACTTTCCGCCACATTTCAATGCTGGTATAGGTTTCTGCGTTGCCGATGAGATACATGCCGTGTTTAGCGCGACTAAGAAGTACATTGATACGATTGGTCGTTTTGAGAAACCCAACTTTCTGCCTCTCATTGCTTCGTACAAGTGAGACGATGATGATCTTCGCTTCTTCTCCTTGGAAGTTGTCGACAGTAGCCATTCTCAACAACTCAGAGAGCTTCTTCTTCTCCAATGGCTCGCCATGAGATGCTCGGAGTTTGGATGATCCTCGTGCTTCGGAAGTCTCGTCTTCTACTATGAAGCCATCATTCTCCAGTGCTTCCCGGTCGCGGTCACTAAGACAAATCTCGAAATCTTTCTTCATGGTGGTCCGCAACTTTTGCAGTTGACCGGTATACGGTGTCAATACCGCGATGTCGTCAGACTTGTAGATGCCTTGGCGAACAATGTGCCGCACTAATGCATGTACCATTTCCACTTCCCATGAATTTGACTTCGACTTGGTGATGTGAGCATCGGTATCGTTCTGATTCTCGAGTTTTTTGTGGTCGAGCCAGAAAACATTGTGGCGCATACCAACTACATCGGGTAGATTGGTAGTGGAAGGATGATCTTGGAGCTTCCCATATATGGTCTCGCGGATCAGTGAAGATATTTGTGGACGCATTCTGCGTTGAACATTGAGTTGAGCAACGGGCATCAAAGATCGTCCGGGTTGACCAACGCAAAGTCTTTCGAACTGGCTCCTGTCGAGCTGATGAAGCTTTCCTCGCTCGCTCTCAAGTGACAGATCCTTGAAGTTATTCACTGAAGGTCGAAGCTGCTCATGATCTCCTATTTGAATGACGTGCTCGACGTCTGGGAGTAGTGCAGAAATCATATGGCTTTCCATCACCTCTCCTGCCTCTTCGCAGATAATAACCTTACACTTCACTTGCTGGAGGACAGAAATACGTTTCGCAAGGCCGGTTGTTGTGACTCCTATGACATGTGCTTCTTCAAGTACTCGTCGGTTCAACTCTTCATGTACATTGGTTAACTGACGTTGAGTCTTTGCAGAAGCACTGACAAGCTCGTAGAACTCGCTGATTTTGTTGTTTCGAGCTCCTTCAACCCAGTGTGCGACCAAAGCGACACGCTCCTAATTTGTCAGCGAGTATACATTTTCGTTTGCTTTCTGAATGATTCGATCAAGTAGCCTCAGAGACGGTGAGATGGGAGATGCGATACTGCCAGATCTCCAAACGTCGAATGGATGACGGCCGGCTATTTCAAAATTTTGGTCGTCGACACGTCGAAATTGTCTGTATATCCCTGGGTGTTCTTCAAAAATGTGATTTTTGAGATGTTTCCACTCGGAATTCCTTCCCAGGCTGTGCAACGAAGCGAGGATTGATTTGGCTTCCCTCTGCGTTTCCTCCAGCTTCTTGTAATTTATAGCTGCCATATACTTCTCTGACTTCGTCTTCGTCTCCGAGTCGCTCACAAAGCGGAGGTTATGGTTTTCCAACTTCTTAGACTTGCTCATTCCCCCAACTCGGATGAGCTTCGTCACGCCAATCTCAAGTAGATGCTCAAGGAACTGATCTAACGCATGGTTGGTGTAGCAGACTATCAGAATTGGCCCCAGATTGGCTTTTTGATTGAGCCCCAATAGAATCTTCATGATTTGAAGTCCCAGATAACTCTTTCCAGTTCCAGGAGGGCCTTGTATAAATGCGTATTCACGAGTGAGTGCCGCAATAAGAGCCTGGCATTGTCCACGATCGAGCTGTGTCTTGGTTTCGAGCTTGTCAAGCAGCAATTCGTCCTCGCACGAGGAGTTAGGCTCGATTGAGAACGGCTCTTTCCTGTCCTCCGCTTTCAGGAGAGGTAGCAGAGGGAATTTGAAACCGGGGGTGCGCGCGTACAAAGGTGGAGGAATTTGGTGCAACTTCTGTATTCTCGAGGGACTGTCATACCTACAAGGTACGATCCACTGCTGGAATGGTAGGCGATTCAAGCGATGCATCTCCTTCAGACTTTCTAGAATAGGTGAGAATGTAGCGGGTATCACCTTGGGGAATTCCAATAGCAAGCCGCGAGCCGCTCCAGCATGTGCTTGCATCATGCTCTTCACGGTGGCTCGATCCTGCGTCACCAAACTTGTCATGATAAAGGCCATGTCTTTATGGTGGGTCAGCCCATACTCTTTCGTGGGATCGGTGGTTTTTCCCGAAAGTGTGAGGAAGACGTGTTGAACGGCAGAATCATGGATCCATAAAAAGGAAAGCAGCGATCCTTCATCGAACCTTCGTGAGTCCTCCCACCACCTCTCCTTTTCCGCACTTGTCTTCTTGCGAATCGTGTCTGGTTGAAGAAACTCAACCTGAGCTTGCAGACCCTTCCGGGTGTCTAGCGTAACATACCTGACCCGAGCGTTGACATAATGATAGGCACGTATATCACCAAGGTTCAGCTTTGCATTAGACAGCACCTTAGGATCCTCAGCTACCGCGTGCATTATTTCCGCCAAAGCTCCCTTCAACTCGCCGAAGATATCGTGGCGTAACAGCCTGAAGAAAGTATCGATATGACGTTGTACGGGATCATCAAGGAAGTGAGGCTGGTCAGGGTCGGTATATGGAAGAAATTCCCTCGCATCGCTCATAATTTCATCTCGAGTAGGAAAAAGAACTATATCCGCAATGTCTTTCTTGTCATTGTCGAAACGATTGGAGGGTACTATCAGGTCGCGCGGGTAGAAGGATACATTTTCCTCTTGTTCCGTAGCATGGTTGTCGCCAATGCCGTTGTTGGCAAGAAGACCTTGAGCACGTGCCATTAGGGCTCGAATGTTGTCGAGCCGGTTCCGGATACGCGTTGTGAGATTTACAGAAGTATCGTTCTCGAAGAGTTCGGTGGTACTCTGTATAAGGTCGACCAGTTCAGGGATCTCATCATTGAAGCGCGCTCTGGGTTCACGTCTCAGTAGCTCAAATAAAGCATTTGAAACCGCAAGAAGTGTTGGCTCCGTGTCTTCCGTTGAATGTGCAATCGACCTCGAAATTCGGATTTCCAACATAGCTTTAAGAACGCGTTGGAAAAAGGAGATTGCCCTGTTTCCACTAACTCCTCCAAACAGGTTATAGATGTTCCCGACATGAGTATCCACAGCTAGACAGCGCAGGAGGGACGTGTGTGTGATCGTGAGGAGGAAGTTGCGAGCATTGCTGACGAACGTCTCGTAATCGGTACTATCAATACTAGTGTTCAACAAGGCGAGTATATGACGACGTCCGGTTTCGTCTTCGTCATTGAGGTCTTGAGGAAGCTGTTGGCGCCAGTCTCGATCCCCTGCCTCCAATATACTGAGCGCGCCTTCCCAGAGACGTCGCTTTGTGCTGGGATTGTTAACCGGCTCATCAAGCAATCGCTTCCATGACGCATATGTCCTTCTTGCCTGACGTTGCTCTTCTGTCTCTTGGACTCTGGCTGGAGCTGCTTCACGTGTTTTCTGTTTGCCGCCGTTGGTCCTCTCAAATGCATTACCTCCACGACCATGACCTCGACCACGGCCACGGCCACGATCGCCGCCTCGCCCACCGCCTCGTCCACCACCTCGTCCACCGCGTCCGCCGCGATCGGACATGTTGAATAGTTGTATTCACCTCAGAATGGGTGTGTGAGCGTATACCAGAAGTCACAAAGTACTTTGTTTCTCGTCGCAAATGCGGGGAACAGCGTGTAGAGTATAGAGGGGTCTAAGAGAGAAAGGCAACTCATGTTTGTGTAGACGCTAGCCGAAAGCAACCCCTCACAAGTGGCGCTGAGTGGTGAAAGTGAAGTATAGTCCACCAGGCTGAGCAAACCTGAAAGTGTGATAGGAGCCAGCACACACACACGCACACACATACCTACATGCATATACATGCATATACATACACACATACATACACACATACGTATACGCATGCAGAAATCTTGATTTCACTTGCATATCGATATGTTACACAAATATGCACACCTTATCTCTTGCGTACTAGCTGTAACAGGAGACACGAGCTGACTAAGCTATACACATGCTCCTTGAGCTACCGGTATATGACGCTATTAGCAAGTTTAGAAAACAGCAAACCAAAGTGTGTTCGCAAATCAACATGTGCTTTGGATCCGCTCCAGGGCCTCAAACGTCAAACGTGCCTTACAAAGAAAACTCTCCTCAAATAAAGCTCAGAGATTAATGTTGTCTTCAATTGCAGCCTTGTGGTATACCCTCCCTTTTCCTCAGACTGATGCATGTGATAAAACGGTGGGGAATAGAAATCCAAATAGTAATACACATTCTTGACGCCATTTCGCTCACCCAAACTCCAAGTTGCTCATGCAACACAAACATCATCTTGGCCATATTCCCAAACAAAAGCGTTAGACACTTAGTACTTTTGTCGTCCGAGCGTTGGCTTCCAATCCAAAGGATGTGTTTCCTCTGTTGCATCTTCATCCTGTTTCCATATCTTGATTGACTTGTCCGACTCGCCAGTGATGAGACGAAGTCCAGTTTTATCAAAAGTCGAACACATGATTCCTGCTTCTGCTTCGAGGGATCCAGGCTGCGCGATACTCTCCGTGTGTTGGAAGCGGTGGCCAGTCTTCCAGTCGTAGAAGGAGACTTCGCCATTGTCGCTACCAGCAAACATCATGTTATCCTCGTTTACCGAAAGCGTGTTGATGATGCTATTGACAGGAGAAAAGTTTTGCATAAAGTCTCCGTTAGGGCATAGCCACTGTTTCGCAGATTGTGCAGAGCCAGAAGCAAAGGTAAATTCTGTAGGATGCGTAGCCAGAGCACGGACAGACTTCTTGTGATGAGTCAATACGGTTCGAGTTTTTCCTGCCACCAGGTCCCAGAGTCGAATTGTGCTGTCCATGCTTCCGGATATGACCTGCGGCTCGGCTTCTTGACATTGGATCGATGAAATTGTTCCTTTGTGGCCGCCGAGGACGTGAATGTTGCTACGTGAACGCATATCCCATACGCGTACTACACCATCTCGCCCTCCTGTGCACAACACGTCTACTGTTGGGTGAAGCGAAAGCGAGTAGACTCCGCTCAGATGGCCGTGGTAATGCCGGATTACTTTGTTGGTTTCGAGGTCCCAGCACTTGACCATCTTGTCTTCTCCGCAGGAAAAGAGGTACGGATGCCTCGGGCTTACCGCGAGACCTCTGACTGCCGAGATATGTCCTGTGAGGGTGATTTTCAACCGACCGCTCGCAAGGTCCCAGAGCTTGATGGTGCGGTCCGCTGCACCGGTAGCAAACCACTCGTTCCCAGGCTCCATGGCCACCGAACGCACCTGTACAATGTCAGTCCTTGCCACTCATACGTATACCTGGAAATCCACTCACCCAGCCCATGTGACCGCTAATAACCGTCTTGACTTTCCAGGGGGCATGCCACTCAGGCTTCGCTTGCCTGACCACGTCCTTCCTAACCAGCGAACTGGATGTCTGATTTCTGTTTGGCGTAGGCCCTTGTGCGTTGGGAGCGGCGCCCTTTCCTCCAGCTCGTACTGCCAACTGCATCGATTGCGCGTCGCGCGCCTTGTCGGCTTTCTCTGAGACTCCCTCAATCATCTTCTGCATCTTGGGATCCGAGGCCTTCTCCTCGGCGTTCTGCGCCTTGATCTTCTTGCGGCGCTCCGCCGCTGTAGAGGCTGCACTCGCCACCTTCGCCGCAAGAGCAGGTGGCAGTTCGCGCACGTGTTCGTATTCATTGCGAATGCGCGATGCAACGCCCGCTTGGTCTGCAGCTGTCGAAGGAGCTGGTGAGGTAGGATGTATGGAGAAGCTTCCGTTGGATGCATGATCCAATGCTGCGGACGAAGCAAAGTCGGCGGCAAATATCTCTCGCGTCCGCTTGGAGGACAACCGTACGAGCTGCTCTACCGTGCTGGAAGGTCGCGAAGCTGCCGTGTCGGCCATGATTGCGTTTTCAGGAAATTTTGACAGGGAAAATGTAACACCAAAGAGACAGCGACCCAGATGAAGGCGGTAGTGGCAGCGGCGATGAATGAAGCTCACGTGTGGAGGAGTTGGCTGACTGGGGACCAACAGTTCGTCATGAACTTGGGATCGCGAACACCGACGGAAGTTTCACTAGCGCGCCTGGCTGCGTTGAACCAAGCCGGCAACAGCTCGCATCTTATCTTATCTTATCGTACCTCATCTTATCTCGATCAAACCTGGTAAGCATCGCTGATACATGGCCTCGCCCCCCCCCCCCCCCGGTCGGCTATATGGGTCGGATGATTGTTCAGCCCATGGCTGTGTTCACTGTACGATACCGGCTACATTCGCCTCGCTCTACTCTATGTAACATCAAGCAGGCCAGAGAACCTCCATCCCAACTCTGACCATGAAGAATATAAATGGCTTGAAAAACAAGAAAATACGCTGCACAGCTATGGTGGATCATTCGAACCCAACTCACAACTACACGGGTCTCTCCATCGCCTTGACTTTCTGATGACACTTCTTCTTACTTGCATCAGCCGAATTTCTATAGACACTTCGCTCACTCAACATAACAAAGAGTCTTCTTCCCCGGTTGATTGCTCAAACACAACAGCTAAGCTCGTTGTGCCTCGCCAGGAAGGATGAAAATCTAAAGAAAAAAAACAAAACAAAAACCCTTCAAACGCATACGACGGCTAAGATGTGGCACCGAGAGCCAGAATGAACCCAGGCGGAGGCAAGACGCTCAAACTTTTGCGAGCTCGATGAAGATCGTCGCAGAAACGCTCACTTGAGACTTAGTACGGAATTTGTCGTCATGCCACCAGAATGCTTGCACGTACGTGCATACGTACGTACAGGTTTTCAGACCACACAAGGATACGACTCAGAGCGCCACCGACTTGTCGCTGTCCAGTTCCTGTGCCGTTGCGGCGCAGATCAGGTAAACGATGAAGTCGTCCGTTGGGATGCTGCTGATTGCATTAATGCGCGCTGCACAACGCCCACTCCAAGCCATTACCGCAGGACCAGCACTCGCAGACGTTGAGACAGCTTTCAGCTGTGCTGCAAACGCTCTTCCGTTGACCACAGACTCAGGGACAATGCTTGTTTCCCCAGATCTCCCGGGTTCTCCGCTTTACAGCTCCATATCCCAAGCTATCCTGCTTGAGAGTCGCTGGACAGTGCAGAGGCAAGCACATGATGCCGAGGAACTTGATGCCACGCGCAGACCGAGCCATCAGATCTTTCCATTCAAGGAAGCTGTCTCCGCATAAAAATGACGCAGGAACGCACAAGCCTTGCTGTTAATGGTCACGTTGCGTCGGCCCTTGATGTTGACCGCATCGTAGCAGGCGACGAGTGATCGATCCCTCGATGTTTGTCGAGTAAGGCCGACTTGATGAAAAAAATCATTTTACAAACAGACGCAGGTACGGCAGGCCCGCCAGTCTCACGCCACTCAACCAGCCTTGCCGAAATCCTTCACACGCAGCCTACAATTGTGGCCATTCAGATGACACATCCGGACCCGGACGGGTAGAGGACTAGGCTCCTCAGCCATTTCTAAACGGCTTTAGCCAGAAAGGGTCAGGTGTTGGCTATCCCGGATGTTTAACCAAGAAAGGGAATTCAGATTTGCGGGGTTGTAACAGCGAGCTCTGCGGTCGCACATCACATCTGGAGCCCCTTTTCCAAGGGCCATACCGGCTTTGACACATTGGTCCGCGAAAAGGTTGTTTATTTCACGCACTATACCAAGCCTGACATGGTTGGTATATTACGTGCGTTTTTGCAAGCACGCGCATCTGCCAATACTGCCCCGGATTTCCTCGTCGGCGCCAGTCCTGGACAGGTTAACGTCCGGGCCACAGCCGCACCAATTCCAATCGACGGCCCACAGCCAACAACTTACAGTCCTCCATGCCCAGGACCGGCCAATCCGACAGGCCTTTAACTCCTGAACAAAACCCTGGATCCCTGGCGCTGCTAGGAGTACTGTTGTGACTCTGTGGCGAACCAATGACATCCAATTGTAGTATTGGCGGATCGCGGCTTGGCCCAACGCAATACTACACACCTTGATCGTGTGCTCGCCAACAGCCAGCAATGAGGCCTGGGGGCTGACGCGGCAATGCGTCCCTTCCAGTCCTCTGGGTCTTCCGTCCATTCCATGCTGATCCTACCTGGCGCCTCTTTTTCGCACTCAATAAACTTCGCCGTCTATAGTTCCGTGCATGCAGCCGCGACTAATGGTCTAGTCTGGGGTACGCTCACCTAGCGTTGCCACATCGAGCAATACCTCCAGCAGTTCCTCGAAGATCTTGATGGAGGCAAGAATCCTTATGTGACAAAGGCCAGTTTGTGGTGCCAAAGCCTACCGATGTGCCAGCGTATTCCCTTGTCTGGACATGGGGCGCCTCACCACCCTAATGTCGTATAAAGAGCCTCTGCCAGCCTCCTCTGCTCCTATATACAAATCCTACTGTCGTTATATACGTACCATTAGCTTCTGATCCATCCGTCGCTGTACCAAGCTCACACAACAGTCAAAATGAAGACCTTCACCATCGCCTCCATCGTCGCCTTGGCCTCTGTTGCCAGTGCTCAGCTCGATAACATCCCCCAGTGCGCTGTATGTCTATTCTGTCCCATGTTGCTTCCAACTTTAAGCCTGTTCATACTAACAACAATCAGCTCGCCTGCTTTGTCGGTCCCCTCACCAGCGACGGCTGCGCATCTCTCACCGACTTTGCCTGCCACTGCAAGAAGGGTGACCAGCTCCTTGCCAAGGTCCAGCCCTGCGTCCAGGGTGCTTGCTCTGCCGACGACCAGCAAAAAGCCATTGCCGCCGTCGAATCTACCTGCAAGGCTGCTGGTGCTCCTATCACCATTCCGGATAGCAGTGCCGCTCCCTCCGACAACAACGCCGCCAGCTCTGCTGCTGCTTCTCCTTCTGCCGCTCCAGCACAGTCCTCCGAAGCAGCCATGACCACCGTCGCCTCGTCTGCCGCTGAGGCGATATCCTCCGCCATGTCCTCCGTTATGTCCTCCGCCATGGAATCCGTCACCCCCGTGCCTATGCCCACCGTCAACACCAAGACGCCCACTGCCTCTGGCTCGCCTTCTTCTTCTGCTGCTCCTTCTTCTGTCTCCCAATTCACTGGTGCCGCCGCCCAGGCTACCCAGGCTGTTGGTATCATCGGTGCCGCCGCCCTTGCCATGCTTGCTTTGTAAATTACTACAATCATGCCTTCTCTCTATTGACCTGATATGAGCTCGAGCTGACATGACTATGGGCAAGGAACGGTAATGGGATAACGATGACCGGTCTTCAAGTTTGGATTTGCATTCTTTGTATACCACTAAGAAAAAAGCGAATAATTCAAATACTACTTATTTACCTGCGCTCCTCTGTTTCTTGCCATGAAATCATGGCAAGCTTGGTTGTGTTGATTGATAATGTTAACTCATGGGCTTTCCTTTTCCTCTTCTACCTGGCTGCGCACATGCATTCGTTTTTTGATGTCGCCCGCTTTCCCGCCATTCCGTTCTCTCCCTTCATCCTCGTATATGTCGCAGTAGTGTAAATTGTTACGTCAGATCCTAGTGTAGGAATGCTTACACGTTCTTACGTAAACATGCATTGTCAATATTTGCAACCTGGCCAGAGTCGGCCTCGGTCAGTCGATCGAATGAGTAAAGTAAAGATAAAAAAAAGTAGAAGAGGCATGGACAGCCTATAGTTACCAGAGGATATAGCGTCTTGCGCTGATGAGCGTGAGGCAATCGTCTCTCGTCAATCAAGCAATTTCCTGATAAGAAAATCTCACGCGCATGTTCTGTACTGATTTGAAGTAATACAAAGATAAATTAGACTTAGCTACTGTGCTAGTTTGCGTATAGGGCTGGTGTCGAAGCTGTACCTGGTGAATACGGTATACGACGGATCGACGTCAGTGGCCTAAGCTCCGAAAGTGGGCTGTCCAGAACACCAAGCCTCCCGCATCTTCGGCCACCACACCCAAGATGCCGCGGGCGCCGCCAGCACGAGTATGGCCACCGTGAAGCGCAGAGACTTTATTCTTGCTGCCGTCGCAATATTCATCGCGTGGGGCTATCTGACCCACTGGCAGCCCAAGCTGCTCTACCTCCCCTACGCCTTCGTCACTGGAGCACTCGCGACGCTCGCACTGCTGGCATGGCTTACCCTCACGACCGCCTGGGACAAGGACCTGCGATGTGGTGGCCAGGTCGACCATGGGCCGCGCCACGTCGCTTTCGTTGCGCCAGACATGTGGAAGGCTGAGCGGGAAGCTCTGGACAAACGGAACATGTACATGATGGAGCCGCTATACCCCGCGTCCTTTATGATATCTGACAGTCTCGATGTCTTGATCGGCTTGATACTGCGCGATTTTGTGAAAGTCTGGTATGGAAACATCAGCAAGAGCCCGACATTCGTACATGAAGTCGACAAGGCAGTGCGCGCAGCCATGGGAGAGATACGGGAACGCCTGCTGGCAGTAGATATGCTCGAGACGGTCGTGTCACGCATAATTCCCCTTATTACCGACCATCTGAAAGCTTCATACGAGGCTGAACGCGTAGTTCGAGGGCGCAAGCTGTCGCGCAACATCACAGATTCAGAGGAGCTTGACCTTGCCATCGCAGCAAAATATAAGGAGGGCCGACTGCATCCTGCTGCGTCTTTAGCATATTCAAACACCAAGCCAATACAGCAGCAGCATCTAAGGAGCATCATCACGCGACTACTACCAAAGATTATGCCTGCCAACATGTCCACAAGCCCAGCTGTCAATGTGCTCATCAAAGAGATTGTGGCCTGCGCAGTCCTGTCGCCCGTGATGCACATGCTCGCTGACCCTGATACGTGGAACCAGCTCATGGAGGGTTATGTAAGGACTTTTACTGGGATAGAGTTAACTGATGCTAACAACCACAGGGCCGGTCTTTGCTGCAAGAACGAAAGACAGTTCGCAAGCTACGAGCTGCCCTCGACGAACACGCCCCACCCTCACAAAAACCTTCCAAGAACACACAGTTTCCCAAACTTGTACCTAGCGACAACGAGCGGAAATTCGAACGCTTTATGCGCGCCATTCAACAGACAAATACACTCGCGGACGCTAGACGTTTCCGTAGCGAGGTCGCAAGCCAGCTACGTAAAGACTCTATGATTGAAGGCCAAGATCCTGTCTATCTGCGGCGCCTTGAGTCAGCACGTCATGTCCTTGATACAAAGGTTGCGACCCTCAGCGCTAGCGGATCGGTTCGAGCCAAAGTCGTAGCACAGGAAGCCCCAAAGCACAAACGTTCCTCGTCCAAGTTCGCCAACGCATCTTTGCGTGAAGTGTTATATGACGCGTCAGGTCTATCCTGCTTCATGGAATTTATGGATCAGGCAGACCTTATGCGGCTGGTGCAGTTTTGGATTGTCGTAGATGGATTTCGTAACCCATTAGAAGTAGAGACCGAGGAAGGTCAGGACTACGTTGGCGCGCTTCCTACATGGACAGAGTCGGATCGCGCAGATCTGGCACAGATATATGAGGCATACCTATCCAAGCCAGAACTCAAGATTCTGCCGGAAGCTCGTCGAGCGGTTGCAGAATTTCTCAAGGCCGGACGGAAAGCGACACCGCAGCAATATCACAATGCGCGACGCTCTCTTTTGCGAGCGCAAACAGCCGCATATGAACAACTGCAAGAGCCATATTTCCGGAGATTCAAGAAATCCAACCTGTACTACAAGTGGCTAGCCATGGACGAAGCAGCGAATACTGATAGGAGCACTGGGAAAGCGAGGGCCATGGTACAACCACCCGACGCCCCGCTTCCGACAGCATCCGCCATGCCTCGTATACATTCGAGACAAAACAGTTCATTGTACATACCACAAGGAGATCTGCGGCGAGCAGTTGCCTCCTCTTCAGACTTGAGGAGCCAAGAGTCAACTACAAACAGTGAGCCACCTGCGCGACGCTCCTTGGACGTAGCGCCGTCAACGCCTAAGCGCGCACCTTTGTTCGACGATGACTATGACTCTGACCCGCTTGCGCACTCCACTGCAAGCCTGAATTCGGATTATGGCCATGATCGTACTGGAGGTCATGATACACGGGTAGTTGATGCCATGCATGCTGCTCTGACCGACATCATGGACGAGCCTGAAGGTTCTATTTTCTATGAGCCAGGGCTGAAATCTCCCATAGATAATGACTCGATGCGGGGGTCTCTAGACCTACCTCGAGCGTTATCACCTAATCCACAAGGACAGCAGAACAAAGAGAGTCTGAAGCCGAGCATAGCATCGCTCGGTCTGGTTGGGGAGCCTAGAACGCGTGGCGTCTTTGACGACGATTTATTTGGTGATGAGCAAAGATTCTTAGAAGACGAAGTTGATGACCCAGTACCAAACGAGAAGGCGGAGGATGAAGAGATACACGAAGCTGCGCCCGGAGATCTGGGCTTGGCTGAAGCTATTGATGCGCTCACTGCCGATATCGAGCGCTTGGTAACACAGGAATCCATTGTAGATTCGCTAACTTCGAAGGCTGAGTTGACCAACAATGCCGCTGAGCTTAGAATCTTGCGCAAGTCTAAAGCTAGCTTGCAACGGGAGATTCAGCGAAAAGAACTTCAGCGGCAGCAGTACATTGTTCAGGAGAGTGACAATAGTTTGTACGGGCGCGCAACCGTGTTTATTCAATCGATTATGGTGGGCACAGAAGAAGATGGCAAGGAATATGCCATGTACGTTATTGAAGTTCGACGACGCGCAGGCGATCAGATGCCTGCTGCAACTTGGGTCGTCTCGCGCCGGTACAGCGAGTTTCACGAACTGAACAAGAGGCTTCGTGCAAAGTTTCCTCAAGTTCGAAATCTCGAGTTTCCACGCCGCCAAATGATGCTTAAGCTTCAAAAGGACTTTCTGCACAAACGGCGGCTCGGCCTGGAGAAGTATCTGAGAGAGCTGTTGCTCATTCCAGCAGTGTGTCGCAGCCGTGAGCTTCGAGCCTTCCTTTCGCAAGCTGCGATCAGTCCTGCCGACGCGCTCAAGAATCAAGATCCAAATTCGAACGATTTTGTCACACGCATTTACAACTCTGTAGCAGATGGTATGGAAGAGTTCCTTGGTAACATTCCTGTCCTCGATCAGCTCTCGGTGGCGGGCCAGAACCTCATTTCCGCTGCTACGACACAGCTCGCCAGCACGAACGGCGCGACTGCACAACCCGGAAGCCTTGCCTCCTCTGGTGTATTAGTTGCGGGTGAGCCCAACTCCGACGCAGAGGCCGAAGCCGAGTTGCTCGCATTCGAGAGCAAAGAACTGGAACCTTTTGTAAAGCCGATATGTGATCTCTTCCTAGAAACTTTCGAGCTGAACCGCGAGAACAACTGGCTTCGCGGTCGCGCTGTCGTCGTGGTCCTACACCAGCTCTTGGGCGGCACCATTGAGCGCAAGGTCCGCGAATCCTTCAACAACCTGCTATCTGAAATGAACATTGTCAAGTACATTGATACGTTGAAAGATAGCATGTGGCCAGACGGGCGAATGAAGGCCGGTGTAGAGCGAACGAGCCAGGACAAGGAGAGGAGCAGAAAAGCAGCGAGTGACGTGCTCAGTACCTTGGTGCCCGAATTGGCTAGCAGCGTCGTGGGGAGACAGAATGCACAGTTGGCGGCAAAGAAGTTGGAGGGAACTATCAATAATACTCGGTTGAAGTAAGTTTGTGAGGATTTTCTTTTCTTCTCTTCTCCATAACATGGTTTCCTTGCATACCTTCGAATACTGACCGTCCTATCTAGTACCCATCTTGCTTTTACACTACTAGACGAGATTCTACAGGTGCTGTTTCCTGATGTCTATATGAAGTAATGTCTATATGTATGTATGAGAGGAAGCATTGCATGACTGGCGTTAGAATGAAGAACTCGGGTAACTTAAACTCGTACTGATTATCATGTGGGATATCTTGAAGAATGCAAGTATTATTCAAGGAATAGGCATCTATCTATACGCAATGTGCTGAGCTCACAATCATCAAACAGCAAGACATTCAGAGCGCGCTGATACATGTTGTAATTGACTGGGGCGAGAGTGTTCTTTTCCACACATGCCTCATTTCTTTCATCGTGCGTCGTGCATCGTAAAAAATTCACTCAATGTGCTGCCACAAACGTTCATTCTACTCGGAATTACCAACTCCCATGACACCCCTACCAAACCACTCACTAATAACCGCGAACCCGTCCTTGCCCCTCTTGAGCGCATCCTGAAAGAGATCGTGCCTTTCTGCGCTCTCCACCTGCGCACGTCTGATAGCCTTGACCGTTGCATTGTTCGCGCTGCAAATGGGACATTCGACCTCTGCATCATGTACGTCCTCGTCGGTGCTCAGACAGCTCTGGTGATAACTGTGTTTGCATAAAAAGTGCACAACAGGCAGCTCCAAGCTCTTCATGCAGACTTGACAGCGCGAGTTCTGGAAGACGGCGGGCTTGGTGTTGAGGGCCTCTAGCTCGGCTTTCTTGGCAGACGTGTCGGAGCGGAATGTCTCAATGTTGCGGCGGTTGGCGGCGATTTCGGCGCGCTCACGTTCAATGGTAGTGCTGAGGTACGTCTTTATCATGCCCATTGTTGCGACACCGTTGATGGAGAGGGTCTGGATGACCTGTAAGGGCGCCATGAGACCATCTTCATCAATCTTCTTAAGTACAGAGTCGAGTTCGTCGCCTGCTTCTGCAAGGATGTCCGGCGAGGATGTGAAGTAGGCAAGTGCGGCTGGGTAGAGTGCTGGCTCTTCCGGACCGTACTTTCGTAGGGCGCGGATGGCGCCTTGTGTGTCATTTGCCGCCGTGTAAGAGCGGAATATGTCAAAGTAGAGGCCTTGTTGCTCGCGGACAAGAATCGCACCGTCGCGGAAGTTGGAGAGATGGGAGAGCAACAACACGTTTGATGTGTCGATGGGTATGTTCTTGCCTTCAACAAGCTTCTTAGCCTTATTCTCCCATTCTTGTCGCTCGCCATCTTTCTTCGAGGATGCAGTGTGCAAGTACATTTCAAACAATGTCGTGTAGAGATCGACCTTGTCATCTTCGCGAAGATCTTCTGACGCAATACATGCCTCAAGGAATACTATAAACTCCTGAGGGTGATCGACAAATGCAGAGAACGCAGTCCGCGGTTTCGGGACTTTGTATTCGGGTGCGGGCTCGTCGGTGGTGGTCTCGACGATTTGAGCTTGACTCATAGTTCCCTTTTGTTCGCCGTTAGGTGGTGATGCCAATGCATTTGTGTTCATGTAAGGTAACGGAAGGAGCGCGGCAAGGTTCTGCACAGCACTAGATGCAACGCCTAGGCCCATGCCCATGCCCCTCTCGGATGGAGGAGCATTAGGTATGACAATAGCATCCTGCTTTGGTCGAAATTTGCCCGTGTAGTATTCGATGAACAACTGGGTGGTATCCTTGGGCAGGTGCTGCAGTAGTACTGTAGCATACTTCATAAGATTGAAATACGCCACTTCTGGCTCCAACCGCCATATGTAAGCCAAGGCTTCCGCATACCGCTTCGAATCTTCAATCAGAACGTCAACGACCAGTTCGTGCTCCCCGTGCTTCCGGGCTAGGAAAGCTGCTTGGTCATAGTAACCTCCCTGTCGACACATCGAGATGGCCGTGTCGAGATCAAACTTCAGATCGTCGGGTGACTTGATGAACTCTTCAAGCTTTTCCACATCCTTGAGCTTAGCGTAACAATTTAAGAGTAGAGTGGTGTGGTCTGATGTCGCTTTGTGATGGTCGTGGAGCTCTTCCAGATATTCTATCAGGTTATGGATTCTCTGCGTGTCAAGAAACTGATTTGACGATTAGCCATGAGCCTATTTGACAACTGGTTTCTACATACCTTTCGGATCACCTGAGATGGCTCAGTGTTATCAATGGCTTTGAGGTACTGCTGCATAGCAGTATCATAGTCTTGTTTGGAGTACAAGTAGTCGCCAAACTTGCGAAGGATGATATTCTGTTGAGAAGAATCCAGGCCTGCCTTCTGGGCCAAGTTAATAGCCAGAACGTACAGGTTGCGCTGGTACAGTATGTCAAGTTTCTGCGCAAAAGGCTTCTCATGATATCTGAAGATCTGAATGTTGTTAGCTCTGAACGCTAATGATCTTCAGATATTGTACCTTTCCGTCAATTGTAAACACAAAAAGGTCTCCCCATTCAGCGACAACGGCCTTGACCTGCGAGGTCAGTTGCTCCTGATGCGCAATAAATCTCAATTCTGTGTTGAGAAGCGTGAAGCTAGAGGTGTTGAAGACGTCGTCAGCAGCACCGACACCAAAGGCTCGGAGAGGGTTGGTCCGGGGCATTGCATTCGACTTGGGAGGCGCGATGATGGCAACGTAGTCTTTGAACACGGAAATCATCTTCTTCTCGCCTTCATATGTGTACGGTGGCCCGCGTCCATGCTGGCCGTAGTAGTAAATAGCATCGTTTCGCGCAACTACCACATCTCGGGTCGATTTGTCTACAGCCATGCAACCCACGCCGCAGCCATACTCGTCGAGGGATTTCGCGGGCTGGCCCTGGCCCCTTCCAGATATTACGAGTGTCATGATGCGACCGGTGGTTGCAATGTACAAGGTGGTGATATTGCCTTCTCGGAATTCGATACCCGTAATGGGCTCCTCGGATTCGAATACGGTCCGTTGTCGCGCGCCGCGGTCGTGTATGAGGTCGCCGCGTACCACGGTAACAGCACCGTTTGCGAATCCGACTGCCAACTGAGACAGGTCATCGAGTGCTGCAAATGCGGATATGGGGAACTGCTTGCGCCCATTGTGAATCGTGAGCGTGCTCTGACATCGTGGAATGCCCGTCTTTTTCTCGAGCTTGTCTAGGGCCCAGACTTTCAGGACCGGCTCGTCAGAAAGGTCTTCGGCTATGGTAAGTAGAAGAGAGGTGCCTTCGATCTGCTTCATGTGGGTGATTGAACCTGCGTCATGGGCCTTGAACGTGCGCACAACCTTGAAGGCCTGCGACACGATGCGAACGACGCCATCTGCACCACCGAAGAAGATGTTTTCTGATCCGGAGACGATGCACGTGGTTTCTCCAATCTACGAGTATTCGTAAGACCATGCAGGCGTGGAGGAGGTTGTCATCATACCTCGGACAGAAGGGAGCTCTCGTCGTCGGGGAGCTTGACTTGCGAGACGTCGAAGAACCGGAACTGCCACTTCTCACTCATTAGCATTGCCATAGCGTGACATGAAGAGTGAATGGTTGTACACTCACCGGAGTGACTGCCATACTGCTATCGCTCCATACTCGCCGCTGCCTGTACAGCAGGAGCTATCGTCACTCGCAACCCTGGTTGGGAAGGTATGGCCCACACATTGACCGTGCGTTTCGGCCAATCAGCTCGCACCACCTTGGGTGGCTCAGCGGTGCTTGGCGCTCACTCTCTTGATAGTCTGCTGCCTCGCGCTCTCTCCCCTTTCCTCATCTCACCACCACACTCCCCACTTCACAATACACTCATCGCATCTGCGCTTCATCAACCACAGCTCCAGTCTGTAGCGCCACACTCTCTACATTTGCGCAAGCCCACTTTGTTTCTTCGACTTACGAGTCTTACCATCCACGACGCGCCTGCCCCCAAACAGCGCGTTCCTTTGTCTTCTCAGGCTTGTCACTGTTCCAGTCGCGCCTCCATCAAAGAAACCACTGTTCTTGCTACTCCAGTAGCTCTCACATCGTCTGCCCGACATCAGCGCGTCTTTGCATCAACAGCCGCTCAGCCCCAAGTATAACCACTCAACCACTCATCAATATGTCTTCGAACAAGATGGAGCAGAGCCTCGACGATATCCTCAAGGCCTCTAAGACCTCTCGTCGCGGTCGTAGCAGCCGCCGCTCCGGTGCTGGACGCCCTGCCGCCGCTGCAGCCCCTGTAGGCGGTGTTGCAAAGTCGACCAAGCAAGCCAAGCCAACCAAGGCTGCGCCTGCTGCACCCGCCACTGTCCTTGGTGGTGAGACGAAGATTATGGTATCCAACTTGGTATGTTTTTGCCCTTCTCGTGTCGCCTGAACCTCACTAACACGTACCAGCCAAGGGACATTGACCAAGTCCAACTTCAGGTATGTAAGACCGATGCAGGTCTTTGAGCCTACTCCTCTCGCCTTTGCGAACACGTACGAGTGCGATCCGACAAACCGATCATATTCGCTTCGCCTTTCGGTATGGATGTTGAGCCATGACTTGCAAAAAATCAAACCATGATCTGTGTTGGGCACACAAGACTGGGATAAGATTAGCAGCATGCGAACATTTCGAGCTACCGCAGAGACGAAAGTGGGTGTTCCATATTCCCAAGCTACACTTTTCAAGTGGCAGCACAGACAGCTATGCACCAGTGACTTTTTCCTGGATGCTACGCAGCAACTCTAGCAGGCCATCAGAGCAGCGAGACGAGAACATTGAGTACAGTCATCGATAGCCTTGAAGTTACCAGAGGGGCGTGGGCAGGCATCAACAGACTATCTCGCAACGTTGTAACACGTTACTCGCAACGACCGCTGCTGCGCTGAGTTAGCTTTGTCTTGCCGAACTTTGCGTTCAAGGCACAGGATTAGGAATCCCACTTTCTGAGCGGCGCTCACTACTGCAACAAACGAAATCGACGACTACCCACCGCCGACGCCGCACTCGCAGCCGATATTGCTTCTGTTCTCACGTACTCAAATCCTGGCACGACCACTAATACGCCTTGTAGGACTACTTTGCTTCAGCAGTCAACGTGGGTAGGCCAAAGAAGGTTCTCCTCCAATATGATGCTGCTGGCCGTAGCGTTGGTAGCGCAACCATTATTTTCAACAAGCATGAACAAGCTGCCAAGGCTACTGCAGCTCTAGATGGCGTCAAGATTGACGGACGTCCGGTTCGCGTCGAGATGCTTGTCAGCCCTAGCGCAATTCCGGCTTCCGCACGCCCGGCTTCGCTGGCTGACCGAGTTACGTATGTATATGCGCCTTACTTGAAAGAGAATCTTGACTAATATATGTGTACAGCCAACCGAAGAAGGACAAGCCCAAGCCCGCTACTACAGAAAAGGCTGCCGCCGGTGCTACTCGCGGACGTGGACAGACCCGTGGACGCGGAAAGGGCCGTGGTGGCCGTGAAGCACGCCCAAAGAAGAAGACAGTTGAAGAGCTGGATGCTGAGATGGCCGACTACTTCCCCGGAGGTGATACCAACAACGCTGCTAGCAGCACTGAAGTCGCTCAGGTTACCGCCGGCGGTGACACTGCCATGGACGACGAAATGCTCTAAACGCCATGTGTACCGGCATCTCCCCCACCCCCATTACCCTGTTATGATTTAATTGAATATCGGTCGAAATTTGTTCAGCTTTTCCGGTAGTCCAGTTGGCTTTCACCTTTCTTTTCTTGGGAGCGTCATCTTTTAAAAAATCCATCATACCCCGATTAGTCAGTTCGCTGCCAGTTCATGGTCAGCGCCAAATACAATTCGGCCTTTGTACACTGCTCATGGACGTTTCGTTTTCGGCTCTCAATTTGTACTTTGAGCCTCAATAGCGACAATTAAGAATGGTCATGGTTGCACAAATATGCACAATATGTCCTTTGGTCCCTTGTGCCTTTCCTAGTGATGCTTGTACACGCTCGTCTGGATCGTCTTGACTCGGTCATCGGTATGGTTGGTAGATACCGGGATGCAGGAATCATGCAACTGGATTGCATGCTCCGCAACACACGTGTCAACCGTGCTGTTGGGGAAAATGGTCAGGTGTTCAGATCTCTCTAAGAAATATGAGGTGGAGTGGGCCATGTCGGCCAAAACCGGCGGGAACAAGCCGTGGTAGCAACACGAGGCTCTGAACATAGCCACGACAGGAGACGGTATTGGGATAGCCTTTGTGTTGTGGAAGCTCGAATGTAGCACCCTTCGTCCAGTTCGACATCACACCACCATAGTACCATGTACTCGATAGCCGCAGCTGACTGCGGCTCTCGGTATTGAAACATACGCATTCGCGTTGGCGCACCCATTCGTGCGAAAGGCATTCTGCGCTAATTGGTTAAAGCCGACTTTGTTGCGTCTTCCCCGCCATTTGCTAGGCTGTGTGGAGGCCCGCGGCTAGCCTAGCTTCCGATGAAGGCAGCCAGTGCAAGTGGGCAAAAGGAGCGCTCGTCCGATGATGCTTATTCGGACGATTACAATTCTTTCGATGTCTAGCCTTGGCATCGATTGGACATACTCCGACATTTGTAGACTGTGTTGGTCTAGCCTTGAAAGCGGACTACAGACAATAGTCAACGTGGCCCGGTGCTCTCTCCGAAAGAGGGCGGGCTTGCTGGGATGGACGATAGGGATACTACTTGTGTCTTAGTGGAGTGGAAGCATGTCGCTCGTTTTTTTCTCGGTGCATGCGGAGCAGTTCCGCATTAGAGAACTCAACACCATGTGTGGCGAGGTTAGTTGCGGCTTCGACGACACAACTGCGGGGGAGGGGTAGCTTTCACTGGCCACTAGAGCGGCTCATAGACTCCCCGCTGCTGAGTAAAACGTCCTCCACCCATGCATCCCTGACGCTCTTTGTGGGTCGCAGAGCTTTTATCGCAACGAGCTCCTGATGACCGAGGCTGTGTGGGGGGGCGATCGTGTAGATATGGCTTGTTTTCGGTGGAAGTGATTCCTTAGTGCCGCCATGCCGGGCCCATACAAGTACTTAAGATTTCTCTTTGCCCCCCCTTTACCCCTCTTTCAATCCCCAAGTTTCCCACGCCTTTTTGCTTCTTTCAGATACCCCAACTCGTTTTTACAGCCATGTCCGAGACTACAGTAAAACTCTCGACTCCCCAGACGGGCGAGTACGAGCAGCCCACCGGCCTGTAAGTTCATACTCCCAAACCGCCATGTCTCCTGGCACATGGCAGTCCTGACTGATGATGTAGCTTCATCAACAATGAGTTTGTAAAGGGCGTCGACGGTAAGACCTTCGAGGTCATCAACCCATCCACCGAGGAGGTTATTTGCCATGTCGCAGAGGCCAGTGAAAAGGATGTTGATATCGCTGTCGCTGCCGCACGCAAGGCCTTCAATGGCCCATGGAGGAAGGAGACAGCAGAGACCCGTGGAAAGCTCCTGGTCAAGCTCTCTGAGCTCTTTGAGAAGAACGCCGACCTTCTCGCCTCCGTCGAGGCGCTCGACAACGGCAAAGCTTTCAACATGGCCAGGAACGTCGATCTGCCTTCGGCGATTGGATGCTTGAGGTACTACGGAGGATGGGCCGACAAGATCGAGGGCAAGGTTGTCGACACATCACCTGACACCTTCAACTACATCCGCAAGGAGCCTGTGAGTATGCTTCTACTCGACCTTGTGACCATGTAGCTAAACTTGTTAGATTGGTGTCTGCGGTCAGATCATTCCCTGGAACTTCCCTCTTCTCATGTGGGCTTGGAAGATTGGTCCTGCTATTGCCGCCGGTAACACAGTCGTCATCAAGACCGCTGAGCAGACACCCCTATCCGCATACGTTGCAGCCAGCCTCGTCAAGGAGGCCGGTTTCCCACCAGGTGTCATCAACGTCATCACTGGTTTCGGCAAGGTTGCTGGAGCTGCCATCTCCTCTCACATGGACGTCGACAAGGTTGCCTTCACTGGTTCCACCGTTGTCGGCCGTCAAATCATGAAGGCCGCCGCCGGTTCCAACTTGAAGAAGGTTACTCTCGAACTTGGAGGCAAGAGCCCCAACATTGTCTTCGCTGACGCAGATTTGGACGAGGCCCTCAACTGGGTCAACTTTGGTATCTACTTCAACCACGGCCAGACCTGCTGTGCCGGTTCGCGTATTTACGTGGAGGAGGCCATTTATGATAAGTTCATGGAGCGATTCAGGGAGCGCGCTGCTCAAAACAACGTCGGTGACCCATTCGCCAAGGACACCTTCCAGGGTCCCCAAGTTTCCAAGCTTCAGTTCGACCGTGTCATGAGGTAAGAGTTCTGACAACCGACTGTAAAAAACGTCGCTAATGCTCCAATCTAGCTACATTGAGGATGGCAAGAAGGCTGGCGCCACTGTTGAGACGGGTGGTAAGCGCAAGGGTGACAAGGGCTACTTCATTGAGCCTACCATCTTCTCCAACGTCACCGAGGACATGAAGATCCAGCAGGAAGAAATCTTTGGTCCAGTGTGCACCATTGCCAAGTTCAAGAACAAGGAAGAAGTCATCAAGATTGGCAACTCGACCACCTACGGTCTCGCTGCCGCTGTCCACACTACCAACCTGAAGACGGGCATAGAGGTTGCCAATGCGCTCAAGGCAGGAACTGTATGGGTCAACTCTTACAACACTCTTCACTGGGCACTGCCATTTGGTGGCTACAAAGAGTCTGGTATTGGCCGTGAATTGGGTGAGGCAGCGCTGGACAACTACCTCCAGACTAAGACGGTGTCGATCCGTCTCGGTGACGTGCTCTTTGGTTAAGCGGGTTTCTTTTGATGGGTTACAGGAAAGACTCTGCACTGTATATAGCTAGATTGCCAGCAGATCGCAAATGAAAGTAAAGAATCTTGACATGTTCTGTTCTTGATTGTGTTGGCGGTTGTGATACGTGAGCTTGATTAGGCGTCAAAGACTTGGTATCGAACTTCTATCGAAGAAGCACTTGACAAGCTAAGAGCTTGCATAATGTGCTGCATAAGCCCGTCTACCTAGGCCTTTAGCTTAAAATAATTTGTTTTTTTTTAGATCAGGAGATGTCATGATTCAAGGGCTATGCAGGTGTTGCGGGGGGAAGGGAAGTACGCTTAGTTATTAGACAGCCGATCATGTCAGATGCATTTCTTTTGCTGCCAGTAGGGAAACGGGGAAACACATGCAGATGTGAGCAGCTACGCGAGACGGCGGATCTGTACGTGTGGACTTATGGGGGTGGCACGGGTGGAGGCTGACCGCTGAACAGCTGTTCACATGCTGGGGCACGCGTTTGTTTTGGCGTGGAGCGGTTGCGTCAGTGCTCCGAGATGATCAGAAACATGCCGCGCGAACAACAATCGTCATTCCAAAGCTCCCCGTTTTTTTTGCACTCAACTGTCATCTCGTCATCTCCGCCCATTTGCACGTGAGGAAATCAAATAAACCCACCCTGACCATCATGATATCATGAAACCTTTGGATCGCTGCTTCTGTTAAAAGTTGCAGCACTTGATACGGCTCAGCCATGCCATCATCTACCATGGCCGCCAACGAACTCACGCTGTCGTCGCGAGCAAATCAATATGTGCGCGAGGTTTTGCACAGTATCGAAACACCGCCAACCATACCTGTTCGCTACTTCTACACGTCGCCGCTCGCTATAGATGACCCGCTGTCTCCCGTACCGCCGCCGCCAACAGCCGCCTCGACTGCGAAGAGAGTACCACCACGACCCTTCTCTGAATACGACAACGCAGCTATTCAGGAGTCATGGCACACGCTCCGGAAGAAGATACTCAAGCACAACGAAGAGTTTGGAGAGAAAGACGGGATGGGGCGAGGCACGCCGACGAACCCGGCGGTAGAGCGACTGAAGAGGAAGAGGGGAGGTAGTGCTTCTAGCGTCGAAGGCTCGATTCAAGGAAGAGATATACCAGGCCGGGAGTTGGCGAATAGAGGAGAGTACTCCAAGTCTGCCGAGATGATGGATAGGAGGAGACCAAGTTCCAGCGGTGGCAGTCACGGCCACTTCGCTTCTGGCTCGCTGAAGCCATACGACCACGGATCTATATCGCCACTCGAGCCCGCGACGACCGGTACTCCTTTTATACGAGCCCCGTCAAGAGGGAACTTGACCAAGTCGTGGAAGCCTGCACCTGCAGAGGGAAGCCATCGCCCAACGATACACGAAGTGGATAGCTACAAATGGGATGATGACATGGAGCCTGCTTTGTCGGCGACCAAGGACAAGGGCCCTGCGAAGCCCTCCAAGCCGAAGCCGGGGCCATCTGCCAAAGTACCCGTGGGAGTCTCAAGATTGCATCACGTAGTCATGGATGCCGACTCGATACGGATGGAGCCCATATACTGGTCGCCGCTCAGTGACGTTGCTCAGATAGTTCGAGGGACATGGTTCTATAAAGATAGCATGATGCCCGTCGAGGTGGAAGTTGCCAACATGCTTGAGCTTGGATACCTTGAAATGAAGCCCTGGACACAGACATGGATGGACGAGCTCAACAGTGCGGTAGAAGTTGGCGCCTATGGTGAAATGAAGATTCTGCATCCACTCTGGCCTGAAAAGCCTAGGATTTCAGAGAGCAGACCGTCGACTTCGCAACAAATGATGCAATCCACAAGCCTAGTCCAGAACACCTTACCTGAAGAAGACGATGATCCCGAGAAAGAGCGGCGAGAAATAGTTGAAAATGCATGCGACCTGATTGACATCGCCACGGGCCCGGACGGCCCTGATCACAAAGCGGCTGGAGATCTCGAGTACGGGGCGGACGGACGGAAACGTCTCTACCTGAAAGCAGGCGTGATCTACTCAAACGAAAAGGAAGCCTTCATCCTCAAGCCTGCGCTCCAGCCGTCCGACTACTATGGTAGAAGACCACTCGCAAACTACATCCGCAAGGGAAGGCAAATTGGCGTTCACGTCGTACGAGGATTTGACCAGGCCATCTGGGACAAACTGCATCCAAGCAAGAACTCGCCAAAAGCACAAGCGGCACGTCAAGGCGTCTCGTCATCGCAAGCTGGCGCACCACCACACCAGAGACAGAAGTCAGACCCTGCCCTTGCGCAGTCCGAAAGACCCAAGGTAACGGATCTTGTGCTTGTGGTACACGGTATTGGGCAGAAGCTGTCGGAGCGGATGGAGACCTTCCACTTTACGCATGCAATGAACTCTTTTCGACGCGAAATGAATGTTGAGCTCGGAACGCCGGATGTTAAGCGGCATTTACGGAAGGATATGGGAGGCGTCATGTGTTTACCAGTAAGTGATTGCGGACAGCAATCCTAACTCATAACATGCTCATGGATACAGGTCAACTGGCGGCACCGCGTCTCCTTGGATGTCGACAACACTGAAGTGGAGGAGCTAGAAGATCCTACTGCCAACAAATACACACTCAAAGACATTACCCCTGACACTCTACCCTCGGTCCGTGGTATCGTAAGCGATGTAATGCTCGACATTCCGTACTATCTTTCCCCAATGCACAATCCCAAGATGGTGTCCGCCTGTATACAAGAAGCAAATCGCATCTATCGTCTATGGTGTCATAATAACCCTGGATTCGCTGAGTATGGTCGAGTTCACCTTATCGCTCACTCGCTTGGCTCAGTAATGGCCATTGACATATTGAGTCAGCAGCCGACATATGTCGATCCGCAATTTACCGACCCACGCTTCCCCGAGGCCGACTTGCCCCAAGACCAATTTATCTTCAACACAACCGATCTCTTCGTTTGTGGCAGTCCAGTTGGTCTCTTTCTCCTTATGAAAAATGCAAACCTTCTACCGCGCCGCGATAAGGAGAAACCCGGAGCAGACTCGTATGCGGCCTCTGGCGTAGCTGGCGAGCAAGGGACATATGGGTGTCTTGCAGTTGACAATGTTTACAATATCATCAATCCGTACGACCCTGTCGCTTGCCGTATCAACCCAACCGTGGACATGGTCTACGCCTCGATGCTCAAACAGGCAACCATTCCCTCAGCCTCAGCCTCTTACTTCTCCTCGTTCAACCCCTTCCGTACTTCAGCCTCGTCGCAATCCGCCTCTGCAGCTAACAAACCCTTGACGGTCCGTCTCCCTAGCAATGTCGAGTTAGAAACACATAATTTCACACGCGAAGAGATTGCAGAGAAGCGAATGTACTTGCTCAATGATAACGGCCAGATTGACTATTACATGAAATACGGGGGTGGACCGTTGGAGATCCAGTATTTGACTATGCTGGGCGCGCATAGTAGTTATTGGATTAGCAAAGATTTTGTAAGGATGATTGTTCTCGAGGTGGGGAGGGGTCAGGGTAAAGAGGGAACGATTGGGGTGATGAGGGCGGTTAAAAAGAAACTTGCTGTTGGTATCAATGGGACCTGATGGCAATGAAATGAAAAGGGAATAGAATGGGAAACATGTTAGGCATTCTGATTAGATTTCAGGGAGCGGCGTCTTTTGGGGTACGTTTCTTGCTCTCTCTGACAAGTTATACCCTATTACTGCTTCGCTTTTCATACTGTTGTATATAGGGACATCTTTTTTCTCTCCATTTGGCGTACGACGTGAGTGAGAGAAAGGGAAGCAAGCCCCTTTTGGTCTTATATAAGTTCATATAGTTAATTCGTAGATTCATGAAATCTCATCTTTAATACGGCGTATATCATTGCTTTCGCCACTGATCCAGTTTGACACTCACTCCATTGCCTCTTTACGCCCCTTCTACACATGATTTTGTTTTCGACCCCATCTAGCCAAACACGGCCCCCCGTCATGACTCTAGAAACTTTTTCCAAACGCGCCCTTTTCTACTCTAACCGCTACAACTCACACCAACTATGCCGTACCACATTCCCTTGCTCATCCGAGCATGTCCGACCGCGCCACCAGCCACCAACCACACCACCGTAAACCGTGATCAAGCTCATTGGTATCCCAAGCCACATATTCCCACAAAACCCGCACATCGCTCCAGACCCAGACTAAAACAAGAACCTGTAAGCCTCCTTCCCCCCACTTCCCATAAAATCATCCAACAAGACAAATGGAACGAAATGAGAAAAAAAAGCGCCACATCTTCGCACTCATGATGACTCATGATGAATAAGTACATGCAACCCGTTTACACACACCAAGCACACGCCGATACGCCAACGCATGCACATTATGTCTAGACCGTGTCCGGGTGCCGTCCACATAGGACATGAGATGACATGTACGAATCCTCGTTTCTGGGCTGTTGCGCATGGAAACGGGAAGAAAAGATGAGAAAAGAATGAAAAAATGCGCAGCATTTCTCATCTTTGAGCCTTTTCCGAGTTGCGTTGGAGTGTGAGGGCACGGTAGGTCGAGGCCTTCTCTCTCTCTCTTTCTTTTTTCCTTTTCTTCTGTTTGCTTTCCTGTCATTCATTGATACGGGTTGGAAAGAATTTATCGCGCTTGATGCGGAGTTGTTGGAGTATACGTTAGTTTTTACACACACACACACACACACACAGAGAGAGAGAGAGAGAGAGAGAGAGAGAGAGAGAGAGACATGCCTAGCAAGATCGTGACTTGTACGTAAGGGAAGGGGAGAAGGGGAGTTTTTTGTTTAGTGTTAGATCGATAACTATCACAGCATCTATCCCCTTCTCTCCCTCTCTTTCTATATCCGAGCCCATACTTTCTGTTTCCCTTGAACGAACAAATTCATTCAACATGCATGATTACGAAGCACGCGCAACCCCAGTCTCGTGACTCGTTTTCTGGTCACTTAGCTGAGAAAGGAAGAAAGACATCCCAGACAAAAAGAAAGGGTTATTATTAGACATTGATGACACAATGCCCAATTTTTTGCATACATACCCTGGAAAACGTTGTTTGGATTCGTGAACTCTCTTTCTATTCTTTGGTCGCCGTCTGAACCCGGATCACTTCGGCGATCACAAGGAAAGAAAAGGAAAGGGAAAGATAAGAAAAAAAAGAGCATACTACTGTACGTCAACTTCTGTCTTTGACCATCCGGCCATCCGAAGGTAATACGAGAAGGGGGGAGGGGGGAACCGGAGATGCGGCGTCCCCGGTAATCAAGCCTTTGCAGGTAAACACATCTCAAAGTTTCGCGTCCTTGTTGATCATCGTCATGGCCATGCTTGCAACTGCGGTACGGCCGTAAATTCCAAGTTCCACGCATTCCAATTTGATGCTCGATTGGAAAAAACGGTGGGTCCCGACAATATGGTTTTCCCATGTCTCTTGATCGTACCTAAAGAAGATTGAAGGCGCGCAATTGATGCCACCACAAAACAGACGATGCCGGAGCAGCCGCAATGCACGGCGTCGTTGGGCCGCCTGGCTATTTGAGACAAGTATTAGAAAAAAAGACGCACACGTTTTGGTTCGGTACGCGTTGCCGTGTGTGACCCCGTGCGCGCGAATGCGGTGACACAAATGTTGTGCGGTCAAATCTGCGCGTCGTATGTCTCGGAGTGCTGATTCGGCAAAAGGCGTGGACGTGGAGCGGCATCAAATGACATTCACCAACGGGGTTCACGAGCAGTCCATAACCAACCAGCAGCGGCTTGTAGTAGTGGGACACGGCTAATGTACAGATCGCCTAAATTGTGCCTTCGATTGATCCCAGTCTGCGGGCCGGTGCTTCGAGTTTGACCGGTAGATCTGCGACGCAGCTCATTGGACTATGCGCATCGATTGCAAGAGTGACGGGGGCTAGCCCGATAAAGAATCTGAAGGGCAGGACCGAAGCTGACGCATCAAAGACAGTACAATGTGCACTTACTTGAGAAATATATTTTTGTTGGTTGTTGGGACATCAAGACATTATCCACCGGAAAAATATACGTGCGAATAACCTTGTACAAGTCACCATCTTGGAGCAGTGTGCCGCGAAAAGTACTCGGCAGAGACACGGTTCGAAAATTGTATCACGCACCGAGCCCCAAGCCGTGGACAGACTCATCGTCTCCTAGCGCCAGCCGCACTTCATCCTCGCCAACACCGAGCCGCACACGACCTACTCGCTCGCCGTGTCGGGCCTCCACACCTATTATGCCTGCCTCTGCGAGTTCAGTAGCTGCATGTGCAAGACCAAGCGCTCTTGCTGCTTTGAGGTCGGATTGTTTCGAGCCCATGTTAGCAGCGTCACGGTGCTTCGACGGCGTGAATGGCTGCATGGCTGTGCCGGGGGTGCTGTCTATTCCCTCTTCTTTCTCTGGTGCGAGGACGTATTCATGAACAGGCCGCAGTTGGCTCATGAGGCCCAGCCGTTTGACCTCATCAACAACATCTCCAAGCACAGCTTCGCCAATGCCCGAGCGACGGATCCGCGCTAGGAGTGCGGCCAGGAACACTTTAGAAGACAGCGGAAGAGCCCGTAATGCCTGTTGCAGGGGGCTGCTAGTGGCTTCATTGATTGCCTGTTTGATCGTCGCCATTGTGACAACACCCTTTCGTTGGGCAGGATGTCCAGCCCGATCTGTCCCGTGACCCACCATCCCTCCGGTAGTTGTGATTGACTGTGAGGTTTGTAGCAAGTTGCCTTTGTTGCCTCGGCCGGTCCTACTTGGAGTAGCCGGCTGGGCTTCGTTATCTCGGTCTTGTGATCTGATTTCGGCCTCGGTTTCGGCGATTTCCACCGCTCTTCGACAAATGTCCAACGCGCGTCGAGCATCACCGCTAACAGCTGCCACCTTACGTGCCGCGAACTGAACTGCATCGGGGTGCACAATGTTGCCAGGTACGCCTTCGAGTCGTGACTGGATAATCTGCATCAATTGGTCGTATGTATAGCCCGGGAAGGTGATTCGCGTCAAGCCTAGGGGGTAAGCATGTTAGCATTTGCCGCAGCAGTCAGCAATGCGACCGGTCACGTGGAACGCGCCGGTAATGCATAATTGTGATGTGCAAGCCGTTGAGGGGCTTCCATGTCTGATATCGACTCTGGGTTGTATTTGGTAAGGATCTGGATGGGAGAATGCCGATGTGGATAGGGACAGAAACGTCTCAGTGTGTGGGGCCTGTTGGTAGAATGGAAATGCTGGAACTTACCGAGCCGGCTGCTAATTTTATTACTCAGAGTGCGTTCAGGCAGATCCATAGTGTTGGCTACAGCCAGAACAATTAGCCTACTATGCCGAAGCCCTGGCCAGTTGAAAAAGTTGTACATGACGGATTGGTTCTTCGTGACAAGCTGATCAAGCTCATCCATCAAGACGACGCAAGGAACACGACGCGGACTTGGGGTCGAGAATTCGCGCTCCAAGAGTTCCAGTGCATGCGCAGGGCTGACCCGGTCTCCACGCAGCGCCTGCCATAACAACGAATATGACTGATGAGGATCTGTGACTTTCATGCCATTGATTTCGACGAATATGAAGTCATCCAATTCTTCAGCTTGCACCGAGGCTTGCAGTTGTGCCACCACTTCGCGGACTGTGGCAGTTTTCCCAGTGCCCGGAGTGCCCGAGATGTAGATGCAGGACCCTGAGCCTTCTGTAATGGCAGCTTCCAAGTGGCTGTAGACAGTGGAGAACTCCTCCTCTCGACAGGGGAGGGCAGCAGGTACAGACGATACATGGAGTTGATTGCGAGCGATCTGGAACGGCGAATTGAGCGTCGAGGGGTCGAGTACGCGTGTTCCAAGGGGCGTAAACTCTAATTGCTTCTTTACAACGATTCTCTTGTGCGTTGGGGTAAGGAACTTGCGGACTGCCGGGCTTTTTCTAGTCGAAGTAGGCGTAGTCGCATCATTAAGTTTCCGGCGCTTCCGCGGAGTCTCGGGCTGGTCTTCATGGTTTGCATCCGGCATTACGAACTCATCTAGGTCTTTCTGCAGCTGCTTCCTTGGTCGACCAGGTCCTTTCCTTGTGGCCTTGGTCTGGCTCTCCACAAAGTCGACTAGTGCTTGGATATCGCCGGCGCTGTTGTAAATGTCTTCCCACTTAAACTCGGGTGTATATGTGGTTGTGCGCGTGTTGCAGCCTCTTCTGCAAACGAACACTTTGCCGTAGTCCCTGGAAGACTTCTTTACCCCTGTCGGGTACAGCTCTTGGTATCGCTCCAGGGAGAATATCTTGGCTGTGCCATTGATGGACGCGAGTGGGTTGTCGTCGAATGCTGCCGATATGTACAGTTCGTTCTATTGGTTTTTGCAATCAGTCCCAGATTCGCGTGGATGAGGTGTCAATGGGTAGGCTCACAGGGAGGAAGTCGGTGCGCTTCTTGTTCTGATTTCGGATCTCTCTTTCAGAAGAGAACCAGAGGAATTTGGCCATCTTCTCGTCTTCGTCGACATCTTCGTAGAAGTCACAGATGATGCCCACCCACGCTTGGTTTCCTTCTGCTTTGAGAAGGACAGCATCGCCGACTTTGCATTTGAAGCTGCCCATGCGTGCACCAACAATGTGCTTGCCCAGCGGTTCAGGGGCCGCTTTTCTCTTCCGCGGTGTTACATTCTGATTAGGCTGTGTGTCATCGGCGACATTATCGTGGTAGATCCATTCCCATGGGTGGTCCTCGTAGCCTAGCTCATCGTCCGAGTCTTCGCGGAACACTGCGCCGCCCGAGAGATATTGCCGTGCCTTGTCTACCTTGGAGCGTTGTATGGGAGCCATAGAGTATTGTGGGTGGTGGTGTTGTTGCAATCGGGGGTTTGTTTGGCGCTGACGTTGGCACGGAACCGGCACGTAACGACGCGTTCGGCGTAGGCTTGGCGTGGTAAGACGCGGTCGGGTCAGGGCTAAGTACTTACGTATGATCTCACCGCCCGAGGCACAGTCTTGACACCTTCACCACATCAATCACTGGCAACATGTACAATCGCGCGTATACATAGCAGATCAAAATTGCGCATGAAACATCACTTGTATTTGTTTTTGTTTCTTTCGATGCAAAAGAGTTGAGGTGACGATAAAAGTATTCATTGCCATATCAACGTGGCCCAGGCTCGCACTGGCACTGAGCTCGCGTCCCCATGGGTGATCTCTAACATAGTCATAAACACCAAACAGTCTTTGTCAAGAGAGACAAGCAACACCAAACGCCCAACCTCCGTGGTCAAGTGAGGGACCTTTGCCTAAACGACCGACGCTGACAATGCAGTACAAAAGAAAACAAGGTGGTAGTAAACACAAAAAAAGAAGACTATGTGTCTCTCAAGGAGAAGTGAAAGAATAGGCGCCACTGCATCCTTGTCACATGGAGGCAATGGGATGCGCACGAGGCGTTGGCGGCATGGAGTTTGGTGTTGTTGGGTAGTCCATGTCCGAGTGGTCAAGTGGAGGCGTCGTCATCTGCCGGAACCGGTCAGCGGATGTTCGGCGAAAGAACAGCAGCAGCACCGAAGAGAAAGAGCTGGAAGGCTATGCGTAGTAGGGCTGGCGAGCAGGGAGCCTTACTGAATGTGCGTACGAGTGGGGTGGTGGGATCTCGATTCCGCCAAGGGCCGCGTAGCCGACACCAAACGGACTCATGTCCTCCTCGGCGTAGTACTCGCTCTTCATGGCGGGGACTAGACTTGGCAGGCCAGTGGAGTAGGAAGACGAGTGTGGTGGCGGCAGGTAGGCGTAGCTTGGCATGTCTGTGGTGAGAGTGGTTGGTATTGTGTGGTAGGGCGAGGCTGAGTAGGGCATGGAGTAGGCAACTGCATCTGGGGCCGGGTAGGTAGACGAGTAGGCTACGGAGAATGGAGGCGGGCTGGTGGACAGTTGGCGGGTGTACTGGTGGGAGAACATGCGGTCCTCGGCAGGAGGGGTGGTGTAGGACGAGTCGGAAGAGGATGGGGAGGGGAACTCCTGGCGCGGTGATGGTTGTGGTGGCTGCAGCTCGGCAGGCTTCTGCTCAGGTGAAGCTGAGCTGGAGGCAGCACGACGCTCCTGCATCCGGATCAGTACATGGTTCCGAGCTATACGAGGTGCGGTAGCACGGGCAACTCACCAGGTCTTCGAGCCTCTTCTTGAGCTTCTTGCGGTAGTTGCGCTGGGCAATGCGGTTCTGTATCCGCCTGCGCTCGGCAAGATCGGAGATCTTGGTCCAGTCCTCGTTGGGGTTTGCGGATGCTGAGTAGGCCGACGAGGTGCCCGAGTATCTGGTGGTGGTGGTGGGAGCCGGGCTGGCATACTGGTAGCTGGCGTGTCGGTGCATGGTGAAGGAGATGATGTAGTGGGGAGGGTGGGGTAGAGTAGAGGTAGTGGTGGTCGTGGTTGGAGGAAGCAACCACGGGTGGGTGATGGTGATGATGGCTATACAAGTGTATGTATCAAGAAGACAGATGGTGCAGAGGATGAGGATGGCAAGACACAGGCGTAGATGGCGAGCCGGAGGTCTGGTTATCAATGGGAGAAGCGGCTCTGGCAGTTGGGGAGCACATTATATTTATCTCGCCGTCTCAAGCAGCGTCCGCAGTCGTTCGAGGGGAGCACAGACGGGCTAGTGTTGGTCCCCAGCTTCAGGCCCTCGCAGCGCAGGCACCCCGGTCCTTTGGCGATGCCGGCTTGAGCATTGCTCAATTTGGTACGGTTTGGAGGGACCCTGGCCGGTGTACATTCACCGACTGCGGTCTTGTAAATTTAGTATGGGCGCTAGTGCAGGCTGGCAGCGGGCCAGTGAGCGTTGGCCTGGCCAGGGCTCAGCAGGCTCCTGAGGGCACGGCAGCGTCAGACAGCGGGCGCATGGGCGTGTATTGAAAGGCCCCCGGCGCAGAAACGGGCTATTGGGGAGCGGTGACCCATCCCTCCCCTCCCCTGTCACCACTCCTCCTCTTCCTCCCTCGTCCTCCCTCGCCCTCGTCACCCCCTCCCCCCCCCTGCGCCCCTCCGCCTACCCTGCACGCCCAATGCTTCCTCGCCGACAGCCCTACGTCTCTTGGCCGCTGGTGCGTGACGGAACTTCACGCGTCGCCGGGTCTGTGTCTCGCCGTCCCTGCGTTGCTTGCTGCAAAGGCGTGCGTATGCATCCTCAAGCTCATCTCGTCCGGCCGCCCTTCGCGGGGCCATTTGGTCCGCCTACCGTCTCTGCCACTCTCTGCCACTCTCTGCCAGCCCGCGTCTGCCGTGGCCTCCACTGCTGCTATGCCGCATGCAGTGCTGTGCTGGGGGCCGCAAGCCAGAGTTGATGCATCCATCGCTCTCTGCTGCGTACAATGCCCACTGGGCGGGCGCGACGTGCCCCACTTCACTGCCCTCGTCCTGTTGGTGCACGCGTTTCGCACCACATGGTGGCCGTCCGTCTTTCAGCCCCCCCGCCTGCCATTGGCTGCTCCACCAACCTGCTCCTCGCTCCTCGCTCCTCGCTGCCTACGTAGGACACTGTGTGCATGCGCAATCTTCTGACCACTGCCCACACCGCGACTCGTCGGAGCCTATCTACCTAACGCCGCCCACCATTTGCAAGCGGGCGCGCCAACGGCCCATGTGGTGCGGAACTTGAGTTGCTCCGACCGCCTCGCCAGAGCCGCCTGCGCCCATGATGGAGAGAATAGGAAGCCTACTTGGTAGGACCATATCCTCGATTCAGCCTAGCCCACCACCAACCAACTCAGCCTTGGATGCGCCTAGTCTGCTTTGTCACTCAGTACCTAAGTAAAGTGTGCTGCGCAGCCGACCGTTGGACAAGGCCCCTGCTCCCTCGCTCCATCCATCCACCGCCAGCGCAAGCCACTCCAAGAGCCCCAAAATTTCCCTCGAACAAACGTCTCACATCTCAGCAGCCCTACGCATCATCCCATGCGCTTCCGCAGCCGCATCAGCACCTTACTGCAGTGTCGGTGTGTTCAGACCCTAGGGGCGCGAGGCCGACAGTCAGCCCAAAGCTTGTTGATCGTCGAAATAACATGGCGTCCGCCAATGACTGCCAGACGCACCCTCAGCTTGTCTATTGATGGCATTCTCTAGCGTGTCACTATGCTACAAGTCACCAACACTACGCCCTACGCCTAGCGGTGGAGGCTCAATCCGCTTCGCCATCAACCGCTTTGCTATCTATCTATGGCTCGCGGCCACGCTACCAATGCAGAAACACTTCCCCCTCACTCCGTTCCTTGGCGGCTATGTTGTAACTTCAGGCCACCACCAAATAACAGATGGAGATTGTGGGGGCCAAACCATGGCCATGGAAGCAGCCAATCGAGTCCAGAGCCCGCACGTACAATTGAGACATGTCTGTGATCTGCCACTGTTGGGAAAGCAGCGTGTTGCTGGCCATGCCGATCAGCTCTACATGTCCAAGTCTCGACTCTCCCAGCCAGCATAGGCAACTCAAATTTGCTCATAGAGCTTTGCGATTCGATGCTGCCATGGCCATGTGTGGGGCATCGAGCTTGTCTAGATCATGATGGGTGCATCTTGCCTCAAACATTTGAGCTCCTTTCCCTGCACCCAAGGAATATAGCCCGCTCTGCTGTCCTTCTCCAACAATAGCCCTCTTGCAGTAATGGCAAGGTTGTGCGTCTGCCAACGGAACTGCAACAACTGCAATCGTACGGCGCCGCGAAACACTGCCCGTGCTCAGCACACACGCCTTCATTCGAGATGTTCCATAGTCCAATGGCTAATATTATCTTGGGTTGTATGGCGCCGATAGACATGATATGGTACCTTTTACCCGTCAGCATCCTCGACCCAGGATATAGGCTAATGGGGTGGCATGGGCTGCCATTGCCCGGTGTCTAGACAAGCTTTCCCAGTACATGCCCGCCTCCCATGGCCATGGTATTACCAAAGTTGTTCTTTACACAGATGATTATTAGGCATGGATCACGGTAAGTTCGCGAATAATATCGCAAAGCGCTTGAAACAAGCCATTGCCATTATAGGCAAACGTGATACGCTTGCTCTGAAATATGCCATTTATGCAGCATGGCTGAGTTACGCCCTGCCTGTTGGCGAAGCATGGCGGGCGCGAATTCATCTTGTATGCTTGGACAGAAGTCAAGAATCCTGGCGCAGCTAACTGGACGTTTGGACAGCTTATTCGCTCGCTCTACTCGACGCATTGCGACTCGACCCCTCCTGTGCAGATATGACTGATCTGGGGTTGTACTTGCGAGGCCAATGAGCGCATCACGTGAAGCATGCGGGCACAGACTCCAAAAGGTATGCCTTTGTGCCGATACTCGAGCGCAAAGTCTTGCTACACCGTTTGCAAGCATAACCCCGCATGGCATGACGGCCAGCACAGCACGGCTACGCCGTTGTAACTCAAGGCAATATCAATGTCGATGCAATTCCGACGGTGAGTGTGTAAAGCGGGAGGACCCATGTTTCTCCTCTAACGGCTAGCAGCAGCCACGGCCCCTGTTGCCGAGCCCTGACGGCCCTCTGTGAGTGGGTGGATGCGGTACCGAGACGAATGAACAGCCTCTTCAAGATGCTAGGCGACCGTTCTGTCGGGCGTTCCGATGGAATCTCACCGCTGGACGCCATATGAGGTGCGGAGGTGGGCATGTCGCGAGCTGTCATGCAACCCCGTGTGGCGCCAGAGTGCTGGGTTCCTTACCGTGACGGCGTGTCTCTTGGTGTTCTTCCTGGCCACATTGATGTCCAAGAAGAGGACGGGACTAGCGGTCACGGGGTGAGGGGTGCCAAAACGGCTACATGGGCGCATGCTCGCTGGCGCCTAGACCAAAATACTCATTGTGCAGTCGATTCTATTTTGCGACGCTTGCCTTGGTGTCCTCAGACAGGAGAGTCGACCACTAACCGTCGCATTAATGCTCGTTCTGCTAATCTTATCGCGACATCCAGCAGACACTGACGCCAGCCAGGGATGCGCTGATTCGTCACCAGAGAGGAGAGTAAACGGCCTATATTTAGCGGCCGCCTGCGTTCTGACGACAGCCTACCCCTCTCCACCACACACGCCTTCGCAGCCCTACAGCCCTACAGCGCATCGCATCCAATCTAACACCTAAGACGCCGGCGTCCTGTCAAGCATACCGTGCGACACGTGAAACTGTTTTGTCATGCTCAGTGCCATGGTCGTGCATTTGCTACTGTAGCATCTGAGCCAAGGCCTGCGACAGCTGCCGTTCACCCAGCACACCCAAATCAGGTGAGGGGTAATTGCACAGTATCAACTTCACCGGTTGCTGGGCGTAACCGGTAGTAGGGCACGACCAGTGCGGTGGGAACGCCTACCGCGTCTCTCTGCACAACGAATATGGAGCCTGCAAACGAAACGGACCTCTCATTTGCAAGCCGGGAGAAGGGTGCGAGGCCTAGGTCGGCGTTAGTCGCACATTGAGCAGAATCGAGCGAGCTCGCTTAGAGCGTTCGTGTGTACAGTACGTAGTATACCACCCAAGCGCCCATGGCATTCCAGCATCCACTTCACCGATAACCATTGGTCGCCTAGCACACGGACGCTCGCCAACGCGGTGCATCCACACATGCACATGGGGGTAGAGCCAGACCTCGTGGCAGTCTGGTACCAGAGTGTCTCGGCCCTCCACCTTTGGCAGACCTCGTTTTGCGCAATCACATCACGTTGTGCTTTCCGTCACCCTGCAGCCCCCAAGGCAGACTCCACGCCGAGGGCTGGATCAGCCACAAGATGCCCTTTTGGGGGTCACTCCTCGGAACAGACATGCATGCAATCAAGGGCTCAAGGGCCTTACAAACCCACCCACCCACTTTTGTTTCCAGACAGGGCAATTGTACTACTCCAACACTGAGCACGCCCAATGCGCGGAAATCCGTGAAGCAGCTTTTTTTTTTTTCCTCAGCTCCATGGTGCGACCATTTCGGGAACACTGTGAAGCGCAACAGGTCCATTCTATCTCTCATGCGGACAAGCTTACTTGCACAGATCGGTGGTCCAAATAGCAAGATAGTGCAGTTGACAAATGCTGTGCATGCTTGTAGGGATTCATGGTGCGCTTGCAGCGGAGATGCCGGCGGGCCTCATGGTGGGCTGCCGAGTGGCATGCATCGGCAAACGGCAGTCATTTCTCTTTTGATTCCAGTCATCCAATTTCGAATATCTCGGGCGTGGGTAGTTGTCATCCCACGACCAGCAAGCGAAACCCCACTACTCAACCACCCATGCAGGAACCTTGCAGCAGACACTCGCAACAAAGGTCTGGAATGGTATAATTGTTCAACCATGTCTATTTGCTAATGCACGCGCTCCACTGCGAAGGTTCAAACTATTGATTGATTGCACGCCGCTGCGTTAGGATAGCTTCTCGCTATTTCCGTCTCGCAGGAACCCATCCTTAGCGAGGCGTGGATTGATGAACAAAAGCCTAACTTGGCATCGTCAAGCCGTTTGGGTAGTTAAGCCTGACAGGGCCGTGGTAAGAAGTCATCGCGGTTGCGAACGCTATTGGACGCCACGTCTAATTCTAAACGTCGTCTAAGTCTCTAGGCGAATTACTCAGCCAGTGACGCACTAAAGATGGGCACGACTATCTGCGAGCACATTACATACGCACACCAAAGCCAGCAGTAGGGCTGAAGGAGGAAACCTGCTCAACGAGGCTGTGTCTGGCGCCCTTTGCGGACTGTGACAAAGCAGCAGCATAGAACTTGCAGCATTCTCAGCATATGTTGCTCAACAGCGCTGCTGCATGTGCCATCAGACAACGTGGCCTACACTGTCTTGTTCCTTGGAATATTCTCCACCCGCTTCTACACGCGCTGCAATGCGCCGCGCAATTGGTATCTTCTGTAAAGATTGGGACTGTTGCAGCACAAGGTGCGTCATTACGGACTTCTCAACGGTATGTTGCTATTGCCGGCACCAAGAGTCTATGTCTTAAATCCGTGGCATGATCGGCCAGCTACTTACTCTAGCTCTGGGTATTGCGCGATTGATTTGAAAGCAACGATATGGACGAATCTCTTGCAAGGAGCGCCCTGCCGCTCTGTACCGTCACTATTGCGCACACGGTCCTGGGCAAAAGGATGGTGTTGCTAACTGTGAAGCGGTACAGAAAGCAGATGAAGGCTGCTTCAACATCCCCTGGTGGCATTTTGCAAAGAGACAAGTGAAATGGTATTCTACATTGGCACCAACCTGTCCAGCATTGAGGGTGTAGGCAATGGCTGGATTCATCATGCCACTTACCCCGCGCGACCCCCTCCACGAGCGACGGCGAAGATGCAAGTCATCAGATGGTTTGATGACTGTCACAAGTCCGAACCAAGAGTCGAATCTCCGACCTGCTTTGTGATCACTCGCCTGCGCCCAGCCATTGACGGCTGTTTGATTGCGCCTATCTCTCAGCTGCTAGGTCATGAGGCTTGCCACGGATGCAACCATACGTGTCTGTAGCGTTGCCACTAGAAATGCGGGCACCAAACTGGAAGCCGGTTCGCTTTCTAATCTCGTCAAGAGCTGCTCTATGGAAGGCGACGCAAATAGGTCTGAAGCCATGCGACCACGCGAAAGCAAGGTTCCCTATGTGGAAGTATGTCGCGAAATGCTCGCTTGGTACACTTCAGCCTCTGGTTGCGGGGCCGCGACTGCGCCATGCTGCATTCAAGCCAGTATAGCTCGGATTTGCAATCACACAGCAAAACGGTAATTAACAGACTGCAATTTGCATACACGGCAAGAGCACATCACGATCACAAGTTTCGCAGACGTGTGACGACGGATCAATGTAGGGGCTCGGAACAGCATCTTCAGGCCTCACGATTAAGTTGTGAATGACGTTTCGGCGTCGCAGTGCGCTGCTCTGCTCTACTCTGCTTTGCGCGAAACATGCCAGAAAGAGATCTAGGCATCCACAATAACCTGGCGGGCGGGTGGGCGCTCGGTGGCCGGCTGTGTCATCGCGTGCCTTTGCGAGAAGGACGCGGCACGGAGCTGGCTCCGGTGAGCCTGGCTGGACATGGAAGCACGACAACGATGCAGTGGCGCAGGCATCATCCGCGGGCCCAACCGTGTCTTGCGTGCGAGGTTGTTCCTGGTTGTGAAAGTTGAGTAGCTCTGTCTCTCTCTCTCTCCATGTATTCTACGACACCGACCTTGGCGTCTGCACGCGACAGAGCGTGACAAGATCCTTCCGCACCCCCTCTTATCACCAGCACGTATTGTGACCGAGACGCAGCTCGCAGCATGTGTTCGAACAAGGTTCAAGAGACGTTTGCGCCATCTCTGGTGCGTGGACCCAGAGAGCCATACAGCAGTGCCTAGCTATGTATGCCTCCCTGGTCATTGACAATCAAAGCGCGTGGCGTATGTAACAGGCAGAACTGCAAAAGCTCTCTACTGGGAGCATGGACCGGGTCCCCTAGCGCCGGTAACTATCACAAGCCGCTAAGCACTCAATCCATCCCTTCGCTTTGGCCGCCAACGGTCGTTCTGTCGGAAATTCTGTCCTCCCAGAAACTCCATCTTGGCGGGCAATGTCGATCGCCAAACCGCATAATTGAGTTTTTCGACATAACGCTCAACGTTCCAACGTCTCTGTACGGCACGGCACGGCGACGCCGACCGCCAAAGGCGCGGATTGCGAAGAAAATTTCTCTGCTGCACGTCCAAGTCCACTTGATAGCTGCCTTCTGGTCAGCCTTGTGTTCCTACGCTAACCTGGCAATGGCCGTGCAAACGACCTGGCGAATGATCGACTGGAAGCAAAAGACCTGTAGCCAGACAAGGCTAAGCCCCTTCGGGTTGGATGTACTCAGTTGGAATCACCGCAACGCTTTCCAAATCCGGTAAAGCATCTTGGCCCCTGGCGGGCTTCGTTTTGGTTCGTTGCCAGGCAGAGCTCAAGCCTAGGGCTGGGTAGTCGGCGATTGGCAACCATGGCCTTGCATTCTACACAGCGCCGCCGGAGCCCGAATACGGAGGCAGGCAATCTGTCGGGTCCGACAGCCCTCCTTCATCTCCTGACAGTGTCGATTGTGTACATACACAAATCCCCCGGCTAGGGGCTCTTTCTCTCACACTTTCACACTCTCACACACACAAAGCCAACTGTGGAAGCCGGTTGTCGGGTTGGAAAATCACACAGTCCATCCAGCTGCTATAACTGTCATGGGTGCGTTTTATTACCCCGGATCTCTCCCACGTTGGCACGTTTGCCTCGTTGGTCAGCACTCAAATTGGGCCGAAAGCGATTGGCTGACCGGGGGGGAGGCGGTGGAGGAGTGATTTCTTGCCTACTCCACGGACGGTTGCTCGCGCAAGGGCTTACTGATCTGACGGTCGCGAACGTTGTAGGGCTGAGGAGACTTTCTGCCGTCCTCCCTCCACGCGGGGGTGAGCAGCGGGCAGTCTGACATGCTACCCACGCGTCTCGCTCCTAACGTCACATCCTACATACACGTGAACCACACGTGACATTATCGGAGAGTAAAACCAGATTGTACGTTTCCAACCCTATACGAATGCTGCAAATCTTGTCGCCTTTCTGCCGTTGTTGTGCAGGTCGCTCCGAATCTTAACTTACCTCAACGCATTTCAAACATACGACACCCATGTCCAAGGAGGGGCACGCGCACACAATGCACAAGCACTCAGGTCCTCCGAGGACTACGTACATAGAAGCCAATATACCCTGTCACAGGATCTTTCCGTATGAAACATGACAGAAGCCCCCTATAGCTGAAGCCAGGACGACATGGTGACACTTCCTCTCTCTTTCGTCTCCCAACCGCCGCTCGGCCATTTCGGCGCAACCTACAGGACCGAGTTCCGATTGTCTGTCAGTTGCTCGCACAATCGTCAATGCCGGGTGGCCCGAGTCGTGCACCTGCAAATCCGGCCCTTCCGTACGATTTCTTCCGTAGCCGTTGTCGCTCCGGCATGTTCCGCCACACAGGCACAGGCACACACACACACACAAAGGACAACACGGACTCGAGAGGTACACGTAGACATATGCCGCGGGCTGCTAATCTGATCTTCAGAGCCATCGATCCATCCGAAAGTCTAACTAGACTCATCCAAAACCTCGAGAGAACAACTGCCGTCCTGCCCCAGTAGATCAGTCACGAATCGCTCCGATTTGGGGATTTACCTGCGCTCCCTATTTTTTTTTCCTGGTCCTTTACTTCGCGCCGATTCAGATGAAGATGCGGTGGGCAGCAACACACACCGTGCACACACCGTCTTGTCTTGCCGTTCCAGACGACTCAATCATGATTTTGTGGTATATAGGCGCGGAGAGCACTCCGATGGACACAAGTCGACGTCCCAGGCTCATGGTCTCCTGCGGCGGCTAAGAGGGCCGGTGTGTATAAGGTCTGCGGCAGCAAAGCGGTCAGCTAACTATGCGCTGGATGAATGTCATTCCAGGAGAACGCACATAGTGCAAGGCTGGATGTAAGGATATCATGTCTTGAGCTCGGTACCATATGCTCCGGCGTGCCGCGTACGAGTTGCCCAGAGACACTCCATCTCCGTGGAGGCTGCTGCTGCTGCTGCGACAACGTCGAGCGCGACCACTGACCACAATGTCGATCTAGCCCCAATGGAGTGATTTGATTCGGATACCTTTTTTCTTTGAGAGAAGGCTCGTTTGGCATAGTAGGGCCGATTTGGTACCACCTTTTTGGGACACCTTATCGGTTTTCGCGCTATAGTGAGGGAATTTACCGCTTCATCATTGCTTTCCATCAACTGCCGTGATACCTATCCTGTTTGTACAGCAACCTAATGTGATGATGATGAGGATGATGATGCTGGTGCTGGTAACTATAAACCGATCTTTTTCTCAAACAGGAACAAACCATTTCCACAAACGGCATTTGCCTGTTGCAGATGACTGTTATTTTTGAAACACCACACACATGGACCATATCATATCATGCAGAATTGGGCTTTGAGCTGCGGCTTCATCACACGATCACCGAACGATAAGGTTGAACGTTGGGCATTTGAGTTCCCCCTCCCGCCCAAGCCTCTTGGTAGCGCTTGTCAAGTAAGTAGTAGCCTCATTTGTGGGGGAGGGGGGGCATGGTATAGTGCCCGCTGACAACAACAACAACAACAACATTCCAGAACAAAGCCTTATTTTCGAAGCTAAGTATTAAGCATTTTTTTAATATACATTTCTTTCTTTTTGACATTCCCGCGTGAACTCTTTCTTTTCTTTTCTTGGACGTTGATTGCAAACCAGGGGTAATGATGTGTACGACTAAGCAAAATCGATCTACATAGCTCAAGTCTAGATTTTGTTGTTCCTGTTTGCAAAAGGAATCGAATTACTAAGACTGTACCTACGTATCTTTCTAGAACTGGGCGCGTCCACTCTCCCCCCTTGTTTCGGGAGGGACAAGCTAAGCTAATGCGAAATTAACATCGACGGCGAGTTTCACTGACTCGTGGGGCTTCTTTCGCATGCGTTTGGCTTTGCGGGTTAGTGCGGTTTGCTGGAGTGCACGGTACGCTTGACAAGGAGAGGGGGAGGGGGGGCAGGACGTTAGAAGCGTGCGTGCGTGTGTGCGTGCGTGCGCGAGCGCAACGGTTTAGGGCTGGGAAAAGATGCCTGGGGCCTTTACGCGCGACGGGAACAACAAAACGGTACGTATGCTACCACCACGCCACTTATTTCTTACAATCACGCGAGAAACAGAAAGAGAGAGAGATTATCTGCCCGCTGTGATGACGGACAAAACTAGAGAAGAGGGAGGCGCTTGAGTTTCTGTTTTTTTTTTTCATCTTTCTACGTAAGCTGTGCTTCTGGCAAGTAGCACGCTCGGTGGTATCGTTCCTGGTGGTAGTTGTTTTTTTCTTTCCTGATCCCTGGGTTCGATCAAGCTAGGCATGGGTTTGCGTGGATAGTTAATCCGAGGGATTGACATTGATACATACCTAACCGGCACGTGAGCACTGTGCACAGCCCTTCCTATTCATCATCTCTCTCACTCCATCTCGCAAACCTTCCGCATACGGAAGTTGGCTTTCATGGTTGTCCGCATCTGCATACTGCACGCGGCCAAGCGACCAAGATTGCCGTTCTCCACGTCCACGTCCACCCCTCCACTTCCAGGTACCGTACCTCAGAAGAAGAAGGAAAACACCGCGGGAGTTTCCAATGCGATCTAGCCTTGAAAAAAAAAGGAGGTTAGCCTTACCTTCGCCCTCCCCCTTTTTTTTCTTTTCTGTTTCTTAAGAATCTTACTGATATCTTAATCCACGATGCTAATTGCTGCCCTCGTATATCCTATCCCGCAAACCTGCACCACTAGCCCAAAGGAGAAGAAAAACTTATTCTCAAGAACACCCCATCATGATCATCATCATGTCCTCCAACCCCAACTCGCGCATCTTGAGCACGTTGGTGACTCGGGCGCGCACACACGATATAGTACATGTCCTAGCTTTGTAGATATAGTAGAATACAAACACACACACTTCTCAAACCCATGGAAAACCCCTAAACCTGGCTAGACAACCTACACAAACTGTGCATTCCATTGCTCCGCCGCTACCGCCATAGTCGTCGTCGTCAACATCGTTGTCGTTTATCACGCTTCTCCTTTATTTTCCCCTCCCCTCCCCTTGCCTCGACAAACTTTCCTCATCTCCTTTCCTTCCCTTCTCGTCGGGGGAGGTTTGTCCACGCCCTGCCTTCCGCCCCTAGATTTCGTTGTCTTAGTTGCGTTTTAGGAGGGGGCCCCACACAGATCTGGCTGACTGTACTGACTGTACATATGTATGTCTTGCTGACTGCTGGGTTTTCTGTTGGCCCCCTTTCTAGGCTGCGAGGGAGGGGAGGTAGGGCGTGCTGGTGGGCAAGATATGCGGTACTAAGACTATGGGGGGCGAGTCTGATGGTGGGGGCTGCGCTTGTGGACGTGGGTGATGTGTAGTTTCGCTATTGGTGGGTCGAGCTGTTGGTTGTGCCGTTGTGGTTGTTTAGTGTGAGGAGGGGGAGAGTGAAGATGTGGGAATGGATAGTGTCGGCGTGTCTTTTATGGTGGAGGGGAATATAGCTGTGTAGATGAATGGAATGTATGCGATAAGAGTGCGAGGTTTTGAAGTGTTTGTTATGTTCACTTTCAAGGTTGTGACTATGAACACAAACACATTCGATCAGTGATTGACTTGGAGGAAGAAGGGTAAGTGGTATACTTAAAGCGAGATTCATCCCTATAAGAAGTTTGCTGCCGACAGGAATGTTTGGAAATAAGGGACTGAATGCTTCTGGTGCTTGAGACAGTTACTCTCATCCTTGTCTACACTTTCGTCTTGGAGATCTAGTGTCCTCTTTAGATATCTATTTCTTAGATAAAAACTCTCTACCAGATATCCCTTGACGGCCCAACTTCTCATCATAAACACCTTCTCACAGATCTGGGAGCTACGTAGCTTTTCCGTAGCAACTCCCACTATGCATGCTGTTCTGCAGACACGGAAATTCTTTAACTGAGAGAACTCAGCTTGAAATCAGACTGAGGCGCCAGTCTCGAGCTTTTCCTACTACACTACCACCAAGAAGCCGCGCCTAGTCTATAAAAAACCCCCTAATACAAGTCAAGGTAAAGTTTAGGACGACACGTACCTACTTCCATCTCTTCTCCAATCACATCCTACTTCTCACGCTCTACCTCTGCAGGAACCCAACTATACAAGCGCCCAGGCAACAAAGATACCTTTATTCCAATCACACCAGCGACAACGCCGCACCCCTCTCCTTCCCGCCAAAAACCCAGCCAATCAACCAACCAACCAGTCAAAAAGCCTGATCGGTAATGCGGAAAAAAAGGGCGTAACCCCCAAGAGCCTACGCAAAACTGGACGCCTAAGCTGAAAATAAACCAGAACGCTAACGCATACTCTTTTTTTCCTTCTTCCGCTTCTCTTGATTTCTTGGCTGCTGATAAGACAGCTTACGTGTATTTTCTTACACAGCCCCTCCCGCGCTGTGATGCAGCGAGGGCTGTTGTCCTGATCTAGAATCCGGTCTTGTGCGTCTTTTTTTTTTCGCTTGCTCGCGCGGCAAAGTTACGTGGCTTGGGCTGTGTGTGACTTGGCGGTATGGGCGCGTGTATGTCTGCCCTTGTTTTTAAGACATGGAATCTGGGGTAAATGGGTGTAGTAGCGGCAGAAGGTTGTGAGGGGGGCGAAGCCGGTTGGTTGATGGCTAGCTTTCTATTCGTCCATGGGTGAAATATGTAGAGGATGAAGAAAAGCGGGATTTATCAGCTATAGTAAAAACGAAGGAGGCCAAGTTTAAAGTAAACACCCTTGGCTGATATGGTTTACACATGATTTCTCGGTTGATATAATTTGCAACCTAAAGGCGGAAAGGCGAGTGCCTCGTGCGAAGAACTCGCCACACGCGTACTAACATTGATGATGCCGTGCATCGCTCCCGGGAAAGCAGTCACCTGGCGTAGCGTTGCCACGAGGACCGTGTTTCTTGTGTTCTTTCCTCTTGGCTTGTTTGAGACGCGTAATACGCAAGGGCTGGTGTGCTCGCATGTCAGGTGCTGCGTGTGATACAAAGAGTTCGGCGTTTCAAATGCGCCTTTTGTGTCTTAGGAGAACGACGTGTTAGATTAGGATAGGACAAGGTTGTAATAGACAATTTGGTGCTTTTCTGTCAAGTGGATGATAAGACAACGCATGAACGTCGTTGCGGGAATGACGTGGATGATGCGTAGTGTTCATTGTTGATCACCGACGATAGGAATACATCGAGCAAGTAATGAAAAATGATCGCACACATTACTTGAGGCATCTTATTTAGTCCTAGTTATTGTACAATGGACGCACAGCAAGAGTCCCTTAGATCAACCAACTCATATAACGTCCATATGCATTTCACATGGACTACCTTCTAACCTATCTTTCCGCCTTTCCACTCGAAACCCATTCTCGAGATCCACGCCCACAACCCTTGCTGGCCACTCGATCAGGCTCCAGTTCTCGCGGCCGAGGGCCATTGCAACAGCTGTGACAATGTCTGCACCTAATCCTTCTAGCCACCACACATTCCTGACCCTGCCTGGCAAAATGGCGTAGTGTGCTAGAATGACCAGTGCCTGCGCGTTCTTAGATTCGACGAGACTGATAAACTCTCGTGGTATACGAGTGGCCCAGACAAAGATTGCGCCGCGATCCGTAAGAGTAGAGATGGTGTTGTCATCGATTGAGTAGGGAACTGCTGACATGGGAGGAAAACGTTCGGGTAGCGTTAACTGACTGATCAAGTTGAAGCTTTGGCGTAGATAGAGGAGTGCCTGAGAAAGATAGACGGAGTGTGGCTCCAAGTTATCTTCGCCCTCCATCCATAACTTCTCAATATCCTTCAGACGTTCGTCTTCCACAACTGCTTGCGGCGTTGCAGAAACGTTGTATTCTGGCCACCATTCGCGTGCAGTAACGGGCTGCATCTTGCTTCCTACCACCCAACTCCATCCTGACAAAAGGACTGTGAGAGGGCCGCGGAGGCCCCATATCGTGCGCAATACGCATGACAATATCTTGTCGACTATTTCTGGTGATGGTGTGACCGCATCTGAAGGAATTGAAGCACGTAGATTTTCAATGTCGATGGTTGATGTGCGGAAGAGGTACACGGCCGTGAATGTCGAACTAGCGAAGAGCGCTGCAGCATTTCTCTCTGTTATGTTCTCCAACTCAACCCTGTACTTTGTCAACGCCTTGTTCATTCGTGCAGCTGCTAGAGTGTTCATCCTCTTTTTCGCTTCCTGATTCTCATGAAGCCGACCGAGATGCAGCGACGCGACCGAGAGTACGCAGTTTGTAAGAAACTCATGACTCTGCGCCATCTCAGGAATATATGCCTGCCATGCTGCTTTTGCTGGATCGTCATTCGCGAGAGTAAGGGACGTGGTGAATTCGTAATGACACAGGACTTCCTGCAGCGGTGGTGGAAGTAACTCCCGAATGTCTTTCCAGGCGTCGTATGGACGAACGGATAGCGGTATGCTGGCCTCAAAGAAGGAAGTTGGATGTAAAAAATACTGCATTGGAATGGTCGAATAGTCAAGCACCGAATCACCCAATGGCACTTCGGTTTGGTGGAGTGTTTGTGTCGCAAGCGCTACTTGGTTGTTGAAAGCCGCCAGGTTTGTTGGGGAGTTTGTGCGCGTTGGTTGAGACTTTGGTGTCTCGGGTCCCGGCGACGGTGACATGGTCTGCAGTTGCGTGGCGCTGGGTGATGTTGAGCTCACTAGGAGACGCGAGGATGGTGCAAGCGCCAAGAAACTACATTTATCCCCCTTCTTGTCGCAATTCGCGCACGACGGGTGCCTGGCATCACACTGGAGGTTGATTAGCATTCCAAAGATGCCGTACAACTCTTTCTTGAAGCCATAATCTCAAAACACCGTGTTCTTACGATGATGCTTGTTCACACCTCTCCCAAACAGCCAGATCTAACAAGCGTATAGGATGTGTCGTTTTCCCTGCAGACGATTGACTAGATATTCCAGTCTTGTTGTGATGTTGAGTGTAGGAACGAACACCCGTTATATGCGGCACAGTACGGGTACATGGTCTAGCGTGCACTGAGCACTTCGGATTTATACGGAAAACATAATGGATGAATACTTACTTTGATTCGTCTCTTCTTGCATTGGTGGCACCCTAACCTTGTCTTGTTGTGTGCTCTCCTTGTCGCCATTTTCGTTGTGGTGTACAACCCAACAGCTATACGGCGAATACGGTGGTTGAAGCACCGACGCTAAAACCACTGCCAGTGTTTCGACAGCAGGATGTATGCAGACACGTTGAAGTGGCAGGTAGCTTGATGAAAACAGAAGATACCACTGGATACGCTGTTGAAGCATACAAAACCGAGAACGTTGAACTCGTGGAAAGGTGTGTCGTAGGTGTGCAGCTGTGACATCTCCCCACGCGGTTTGAAGCTAGCCTCAGTGGGCAGATTTCGTACTGCGCGGCATGTGATTGGTGCAGGGAAACGATGGGAAGCCTCGCCACTCCGGACTAACCTGCGGGTGACGCACCGGCGAAGCGTCTCTGTGGATCTCTTCAAACATGCGATGCTGGACACTGTTTCGATTATCTAGTTTGTTTATATTCTCGTTTTTGTTACGGCAGCTCAACGCCATGCAAATGCATACGTATCTACCAAACCTGCAATCGTGCACAAGCCATAAATCATAGCCACCTGCTAGCTCGTCCTGACGCAAAAGTCACCGAAGAGTTTGCAGCTCAATTCTTGAAAACAGTAGCCGCGTTCCAACGACTAGCAGCCTTCGCCCTATAGTCGTCCTTGACTCCCTGTTCGCTCCTCCACTCATTCAACAATGACAGTCCAGCTTTCGCTTCTTCAACCGTAATGGTAGGGAGATCCAGTGTCTTTAGCAGGTCCTGCTCGTTCTGAGACTTTGAGCTATTGTCGAGAATATAGCGGACATTGTATCCGGATTGGAGATGCAACGCACTCTCTGAGTGCTTCTTCAGAAACTCGCTGTTGTAAGTTTTGAGGTCAGCATCGGCGGGGGGTGTGGTGAAGGTCTCCTTGATGACCTCGGATGCTTGAGCCGAGAGAGGCTCAGCGGGTTTGCTGACTGCTGTCTGTTAGTAACACGTTACACGGTGACAGCCTTGTTAGACGTACTAGCTTGACGGAAGCGTATGCTCTGTTCATGCAGCTTCGGGTTCTCGGGGTCGATGTCCCGTGCTGCTTGCAAACACTTGAGGGCGAGGAGGTGCTTGTCTGGCAGGCTGTTAGCACGGACTGAGACGAAAGCATGCAACAATCACAACATACTTCTCCGAATATAGACCTCGAAGCCCACATTCTGAGCCTTGACGTTCCTTGGGGCAAGCTCGAGCATGGGCTGCAAGAATCGCAGGGCATCTTCCAAAGGTTGCTTGGTTTGGAGTAGTTTCTCGCCATTTGGATCACTGTCCTCCTTCTTGGTCTCGCCATCGTCACCCTTGGCTGTAGCCTTTGCAGCTGCAGCTGCTTTCCGTTCTGCCTCAGCCTTTTCAGCCTTTTCCCTCTCCTTCTTTGCCTTCTTCTCAGCCTTCTTACGCTCTGTAGGATCCAGCTTGTCAAGTTCGAGGTCATCCGCATTTGTCATCTTTGGGTTGTCTGCCAGCCGGACGTACAGCTCGACTGCTTGGGTGGCTGCCCTAGTGAAGAACGGGTGATCGCGCAGGTGATCTTCCCATCTGATCATATCGATGTAGGCACGGATCTGTCCTTTGCGTAGCGAGAAGCTATGGAAGTCGAATTGGTCCTCGTGCCAGACATCAAAGATGTCAGCGATGGCTGTAAAGCGCTTCAGTGCGAGGCCGTACTTCTCCTGTCGCAGATATGCCTCGCCGTCTTCAAGCAGATACCACATACACTGCATGTCGTGGAGATCGCCGAGAGGTCCGCCTACAGCCTCGTTGCGGGTAAACTTGCTCATCGTCTTGAGCGCATTCTCGTTTTCGTTGTTCCGTAGCTGATATTTGGCGCACTTGGTGTTGATGTATCGGTCCCTTTCGTCGAGCCCCCGAGCGTGATTCATCGTTTCCGAGGCCTTCTGTACATCACCTGCGTGCTTGTAAATCCGGGCCTTGGTCTGGCTGTAGTCGACCGACTTTGGATCCATCTCAATCAACTTGTCTATGTATTCCATGGCTTTGTCGAGATCGCGACTTAGGACATAGTTGTAGTGCTGGGCGAGGAAATACAACACAGACTGTTCGAAGCGATTGGTCGTGTCGCCATTGCTTTCGTTGCCAGCAGAGCCATTTGCCTTGTCAGATGCATAGCCGAGCACAAGCTCCTCAATGACTGCTTTCTTTTCCTCATCCCGGTAGAGCGACTTGATGTTTGGGAAGGTTGAAGGCACACCCTTGTTTAGCATTCGACGGAGGTACTGGTCCGCTTGTGTCTTGAAAGCCTCGCCCTGAAGGAAGTCCAGCGGTATCCGCCTTGCAGCATCGTTACGCTCGTTCTTGTTGGCAAACGATTGGTACAGCTCATTTAGCTTCCCGATATCGGCATCGTTTGAACGGTCCAGGCCCAAGGCTTTCTCCAGCCCATCAAAATATGCGCGGTACTCATTGTTCCTGTTCAACAGAATCCGGTAAGCCTTCTCGGCCTCCTCCTTGCGCCCAAGCTCGAGCAGGTATTTCGCCTTGAGCTCCAACGCAGCACGTCGATCGAGACTGACTCTGACAACCTCGTCTAGGTGTTTCAGGGCACGTTCCACGTCGCCAGACTCGTAAATTATCATATTCTTGTACAGTGTCGCTTCGGAATGCTCGAGGTCGGACTTGGGCGGGGGCTGCTTCAGCGTCTCTTCGTAGGTCTTGAGAATGTTCTCCGCCTCAGCGTAGTTGCCTGACAGGTGGTAAGCTATGGCCAAAGCAGTCCAATTCTGGCGCAATTGTGGCCGCTCTTGCATCATCTTGCGCCGGCTCTCAATGTATCCCTCGTAGTCTCGGACTTGGCATTGAAGGAGGGCGAGATCGCGGAGGATATTTAGTGAGCCTGGTTCTAGCCGCAGCGCCATCTTGTATGACTTGATGGCCTCTGGGTAGTTCTTGACCGAGCGCCACAGTAAACCGTAGACATGCCAGCAGATGTGCGACTTCATGTCATTGCGGAGAGCCTCTTTGCAGAGAGCGAAGGCTTCGTCTCCCTGGTTTATAGAGTTGAGGATCAGGGCCTTCATAGCCTGGGTATCGCCATGGGTGGGGTGTTTCTTCAAGATTTGTTCGGCGGCTTTGAGGCCTGGCGGGGTCAGCAATGTCGTGCATTGTCCTTGCACTGCAGCCTACCCTTCTTGTACTGCTTGCCCTCATAGTACTTGACAAGCGAACGGAAGAGCGTCTGCTCCTTGCTGGGCAGTGGTTGCGGCATTGTGACAATTGTGTGCAGTGTGTGCAAAGCGTGGAGAGGCCACTTGCGAGGAGTTTCCGTTCAGAATTAAGCGATCGTTTCCGCCTCGCGACCGGGCTGAGGAGGGTTGGGTTGGGAGTCGGAGATGTTCAATTGACACAATGTGTCATCGCGACAAGACCCCTTCGGCAAGGAACTGTGGCACTGGTGGCTGGCTGGATTGCGCTACGTTACAATGTGGGGAGCTCTGAAATTCAATGTCGGAGTGCTTATGACCGCTAGCGCACCTCGACCTCGGAATGCACGTGCCCGTCTTTATACCCCCGCTTATACGGGCTTAGTAGCTGTAGCATGGCCATCTTAATGAATATCTCGATCCTGGCCTGCAGATTTGTAACAACTGAAAATTCACGACCTCTCTCACTATCTTACAGTCAAGCCATATCAGGTAACATCCGAATATACCGTATTTGTCCTTACTTGGACAAGCGTCCCGACCGCCGCTTTCCCGTTGTATCCTCACCCTTTTTCTCATCCTTGACGGAAACCTTGTTCTGTTTTGCTGTACCATTGGCAGTCGTCTTGCGTTTCTTGACCGGCCGCTGTCCTTCAACTTCAACTTCAACTTGAACTGCATCACTAACCTCCTCCTCAGGTTCCTCTTTGGGTTCTTCCTTGTCTTTCTTGCTAGCACGCTTTGGTTTCACCGATGAGTTTTCTTTGGTAGTATCTTTTTCCTTTTTTTTGACCCCCTTGGTATTCTTGTTCCCAGCCTTTGGCTTAGTAGGTGCCTTGTCCTCATCTTCCGCATCTTCCTTCTTGACATCCTGAGCTTTCCTTTTGTTGCCCTTCTTAGGTTTCGCCTTCTCTTCGGCATCTTCGGCCTCTGCATCATCCGAAACGTCGCCGGCAACAGCTGCTGTCTTCCTCTGGACGCTTGGGACAATAGCAGAAGTCCGACCACCGACCTTGAGAAATGTGATCGTCTCGCCGGTCGGTAGTTTGCTTGCCTCCTTCTTTCCTTTTCCCCAACGATGCTTCATAAGCCAGTCCTTGGGAAAGCTATCTGAGTCTCCATTGGCTTCCACTGCGGTGTCACAAACGTACATAATCGCATCATGTAGTCGCTTCACTTGCTCGTCGCTGAAAGTGTTGCTGTATTGCTCAGGGTGCAGCTTGGCTTGGAACATGATCTCGTCACTGTCGTTGTTAGTGTCGCTTCAAGCTTGGTTTTCAAATAGCATACCCAACCCAGTTCCCTATGCCCGAGATGTTGGCTAATACAAGGTCAGATGATGCGTCATTTCGAGGAATCGATAAGGAGATGCGAACCTTGATCCAACAGCAGAGCTTTCACAGGGACTCTCTTGCTCTTCAGCTTTTTGTTCAGCCACTCAACGGTTAGGATATCCTTGTCGATGACGGGGTCCGGGCCATTCTCTTTGAGTGGAGTTGTGATTCTCATATCCTCTGCGGCGGCATCTACGAGCCTAATACGAGCTAGCCGTCTTGCATCCACAAAGGCGACCTCGTTCTTCGGCTCTTCTTGTAACTGCAAGATGAACTTCCAGTACTTGGGTGGCCACTCTGCTTCCTCGGGCTTGGTTGGACGGTAGTAGGCTGTTTCGTCGTTGCTGAACTTCATCCAACCAGACATGCCAAAATGCATCAGAGGGTGAGGTGCTGTATCCATGACTAGCCAGAAGTACTTGCCCTGCTGGCGCGCATCTAGGATTTTCTTGCCTGACATGGCTTTTTGAAAGGCTGCTGCAGAGGTTCCAACCTTGCCGTAGACAATCTGAATGAGGCTGTTAGGTGCTTTCTCATACATCAGACATCAACGAGCGCACATTGTCTTCCTGCGTTCTCACCGCCTGTATCGTCTTTCCGACAGCATATTTCTTCAAGAAGTGCACGATGCGTGCCACTTCTGCAATCTAATCAGCGTCAGCTACCGTCGTGCGCGCGCAACTGGACGCGTCCCTACCTCGGGCATCCTGACGGTCAGACAAGGTCTTTTTGCACTGGGAGACAGGTTACGCTAAGAGGCGCAGCGATATGGATACAATGCGTTCCACAGAGAATACTGAGAACGTGACTGTGGGTTAAGCTGGATTGCACGCTGGATGGCGAGGGCACGTAGAAGGCTTAGCGTAACACGCGAAGGCGCGTCCTCACGGGACAAGCTTGCACAACGTCATCAATCAATCCCGTCTCATTGTGGCGTGAGAGCAACCCCTGCTGCTCTCACCGTCTATCTTTCCCGTTCAGCTTTCCGAGCAATCCCAACTATGAGGTCGAGACAGTCCCATCGTCCCCAAGAAACTAAGGATGGACTTGCCTTTCTAGGCTGCCCCGCAACGCCGTTAGCAGCATGCCGCCAACCTACGATAACGCGTTTTACATAATTCTCCGCCCTACACGCCCGTCCAGCAGTATTTGAACTCGATGGCTGCTGCATGGTCTCGAGATGCTGCACAACGCTCATCATGCGGTGGAACTGGATTACTTTGTTTGCCTATACAGCCCATGTGTCTGCACATGGAGCCCATCATGCTGAAGGAGAGGATTCGTTCTCTCAAGAGCGGCTAGATGAGCTTGAGAAGAAGTGGGGTACAGATGTAAGCTTTGCATGTAAGAATGCTGGAATACTGCTGATTGTTGTTTAGTGGGGCTTTTCTGGTATTTCTACTTTTGCGCATTTACCGCACACGCGCTGCTTAACACATCCCGAGACGACATACGATATCGCCATTCTCGGTGCACCCTTCGATACGGCAGTATCATACCGGCCCGGTGCTCGATTTGGGCCCCGAGCTATCCGCGCTGGCTCTGCGCGTCAGACATCCTTTCGCGGTTTCAATCCACGTGCGGGCTTGAATCCGTATACGTCATGGGCAAAAGTTGTGGATTGCGGAGATATACCTGTCACGCCCTTTGACAATGCGCTGGCACTGCGGCAGATGAGCGAAGCTTTTGCTGAGCTAGCGAACAGGCCGGCGACTGAGAAGAGCCTTGCGAGTGGAGTACAGTACTTCAAGAAGCCGAAGCTGCTTACACTTGGCGGAGATCACAGCATCGCCTTACCAGCGCTGAGAGCATTGAAGAAGGCGTACAAGCAGCCAATTGCCGTTGTACACTTTGACGCCCACCTAGACACTTGGCACCCAGGTTGGTGATTACACCCATTGTCTTATGAGCCAAAGATGGTTAACATGTCGAAATTCTAGCAAAATACCCAAGTGCCTGGCTGGACCCTGAAGATCTATCCACCCAATCCTTCTTCAACCATGGAAGCATGTTTTGGTACGCGTCGACGGAGGGATTAATCGCAAACGGCTCGAGTGTGCATGCAGGTTTGAGGACGCGACTGTCAGGCGATGATGATGCCGACCATGTTGACGACACGCAACAAGGTTGGCATCGCATCTCGACGGATGACATAGACGAAATTGGAGTAAAGGGAGTCATCGCATCCATCATGGACCGTGTTGGTACCGAGATGCCCGTCTATCTCAGTATCGATATCGACGTGATCGACCCTGGGATGGCGCCAGGTACTGGTACACCAGAGCCTGGAGGCTGGTCTACTCGTGAGCTTATTCGAATCCTGCGGGGCATCCAGGACATGAACGTGATTGGTGCCGACATTGTTGAAGTTAGCCCCGCGTATGATGGCTCGGCAGAGACGACGGGCCTCGTTGCAGCACAAGTTGCTTATGAGGTGTTGACAAGCATGGTCCACAAGGGCCTTGTTGAACAGGCGCGGACAAAAGCAGGTTCTCAGGAGAAGGATGAGCTGTGAGGTTTCCACCAACGTGTTTAGATGGTAGTAGGGAAGGTGAGACGTAGACGCTTGTGCTGAGATGGCACGCATCAATCCATTTCAAGGGTGTAGTCTATCTTGGAAGTACAGATGCGCCTAGACACTATTCACTTCGCATCCACGTGAGCATCACATTGACGAGGGGATTCTGATACTGTTGGCTGAGATGAAGCGGCTGCGCCTAAAGAGCAAGCGGCGATGCAGCCGAGCCCAAGCCTCGTCCGATTCGCGCTGCAAGCGAGGCTACCGCACCTGCTCTGAACGTCATGTCACCCATTGAGGAAGCCGCCATGTCTTTCGCACTCGCATCAGATACGGAGAACACACTCTTGTCGTTGGAGAAGCATCTGAATCAACAAGGGTAAGCCATTTCACATTCGGCAATGCAACAGACCAGCTACCAAGGCTTCCGCATGTCGTGCGAGCATCTGAGACATGAAGTGTGCTACGAGCAAGAAAGGAAATGAATAGAACGGTTCACTCGTATAAATTGAAGCATAAGTGCAGTGGAGCCTTTTCTGTCATTTAAACTCATATTTTGTATTGTGTTGCGTATATTACATTAGGTCCAGTGCTGCTACAGCTCCTGCCTGCATGTCTTTCTCGGACTGGAAAGAGGCACATAGATGCGCAAGTTATACAGCGCGTAATGTAGGGTAGTTGCATATACTAAGACCCATGCATATGGAGAGAATACAACATGTCTGGACTGGCTTTGGGTTCGGCCATGGTATCTGCTCCTTTATCTCAGCTTCTCTCATTTTCCAGTCCGTCAACTCTCAGTTTCTAATGGACAATTTTCCTTGCATAACATATCAAGCTAGACAATGAAGCTGCATCGAATTGTGCTAGTCTTGTCACATCTCGGCTAACCGCCTTGCGCCCGCGCTCATTTGCTCCACTTTCCCGACCCGATTCTCCACTTGTTCCCATGGCTGCCTGCCAAACTCGACGTGAATGCAAACCCTCCAGGCGCTTTGGCCGCCACCCTAGGCAGCAATCACGTGCTGCGCTAAACTAGTGGCTGTCCACCGTCTATATAAACCTGCCCTCCCACCCTCCTTGTACAAACCAGCTCTCGTACGTTCTTCCCCCACCCCCTACTGTCTTGTCGGCATGTGCTAACCACTCTCTCAGTTTGCCTTTTGGCTTAGATCAAGTGTAGTATCTGTTCTTTTCAGTTTAATCTCTGAAACTCCACTACGGTGGAATTCTTGATTATACTTATTTTTGCAACCAGTCCCGCCGTCCCTGGGCTTGCTCACACGGCGGGTCACAGTGTCGTCCGTATTGCACTATCTCAGACCGACGCGAACACTTTTTTCATCGAGACTTCTGGCTGGCTCCAGTTGCTTGAGGAAGATTAGAATTTACAGCTCGCTTGGTGGATGCTTTGCGTTGCTGCTTACTTACCATCTCCGCTCTACTTCGCTATTCGCTTCGCTTCCTTGTCTTGCCTTTCTCTCCCTTTGCTTCATGGTTTCTGTTGTCTCGCTTGTTGGTTGGCTGCGCGGTCAACTGGCTATAGCCTCGTATAATGGTACTGTTAAGCCCCTCTTATCTTGTTCTGCGACGTTGGTTTATGTTGTTGTTATATTATTATAATTCTATCTTCCTCCTGTCTAACTTACGATTAACTGTGAAGGAGAGGGTGTTGTAAAGCGATTAATAGTATTGTTGATAGCGTCGCGCGTTTATCCAGTCTTCGGACCCTGTGGGCAGGTCGATTAGTTCGCGTTGCTGCAGGGTGAGTGCATAGGCCTGACGCTGTGCACCGCTCTCTGTGCGATGCGGTTCTTTGCAGCTCATGCTATACGCAGTCACCCTTGTCATCGTCTACCATTTCAATCGGTATGATAGGCCGGTACCTAGTTCGTCTATACTTACATTGCCCTCGATGCAACTTTGTATCTAAGTTGGCTAGCCAATCAGAGCCGCATTCCTGGCAGTGTTATCAAACCGTTAACATGTTGGTGCCTGTGCTGTGCTGCTGATTGGTTGTCCATCGAAGTTCGAGCCTCGCCTCACTGCCTACGCCTCACGTATCTCCGACATAGACAAATTCCTAGATTATGTTGGGCATGCCTAGTTGGATTATATGCATTAAAGCAGAGAAGGAAGCATAGTGGCGCCTACCTGTAAGTTTACACGCTAACGCTTATGTTTGCTCATGGTGCATGTACCGCTTTTGGGGGGGATTTGGCACCAGAATCCTTAATCTAAATATTGTTAGTGTGAAACAGGCCCAACACAATCATAGTACAAGTTCAATTTACTCTTCAAGACCAATTCCTCAGTGCGAGATTCAAGTTCTGGTAGCTCGTTGCTTTTTTGGCTCTAGAGCGTTTCAGCCTCGCAAATGGCCCCCAAAACACGGCTGATTCGATTGTTTATCGCAGCAGAGCTGCGTTGCGTCAATCTTAATTCCCTGTCTGCCAAGGAAATCTGGTTACACGAGCAGCGGCACAGTTCGTAGTTGGCTTCACTGCCTATGATTTCAACCGCTGCCAATGCTTTGTACCACACCACGATGCATGATTATGCGCCAATCAGCGAACCATCAGTGGCGCTATCAGAGAAGGTCTGATCAAACGCATCCCCACGCAGTAAAACAACAATTTCTTATTACCTTTCGTCAGTGCATACCCCGGACTGGTGATCCATATATCAGCTGCAAGTCGCGAAGAACAGACTGGTACACTAACGCGAACGCTTTTTTCATCATGGCCTTGGCAGAAACATCAGTTTACCTTGGTTTCTGGACCAACTGGTCCCACGGCGCTATAAACGGACTGACTTATACGACAACACTAGAGAATGGTGCCCTACTTATTGCGTTTCTCGCGCTTTTCGTCACATATACGGGCACTTGTTTCTGGAGCATCGCCTCCTTCACTGTCCATCAAACGCTGAGTCGACAGGCTCCTCAGAACACGATATATCACCAACAACAAGCGATACTTCGCACCTCCGACACCAGCACAACCGCTCTATGGAGGTTGATAAAATTAACATGGGCTTGGAGAAAGACAACGAGTGCTGCTTCATTCAAATCAACTCTAATACCTCTAGCCACAAGTCTGGCTACCCTTTCCGCATTTACTATAGCCAGTATCTTCTCCTCACGAGTTGCTTCATCCAGGGGCGGCGAGGTCCTGATCGTTGGGTCCAATTGCGCTATTTTCAACGGCTCTCTTATGACACAAGAGAATCACGGAATGACCCAATATTATACTGCTAGTAGGATTAGATCAAGCGTCAGCTACAAAGCAAACTGCTACTCAGGCTCTGAGTTAACAGAAGGCTGTCACACATTCGCTCGAAGTAGCCTTCCCTTCATAGTCACACACGGCAACCCTTGTCCTTTCCCCGGGAAAGACGCAATATGTGGCTTAGAGAATGGTTCTATTCGTTTAGACTCTGGGTTTTTGAATAGCCATTACGACCTGGGAATTAATTCGCCACCTTCGTCTCGGTTCCTCTATCGCTCTGTCACTGAATGTAGTCCTATACGCGATAAAGGCTATATACGATTTAACAATATGAAAACGCCAAAAACCGTGGAATTTTTGTATGGTGATGACTGGGTAAACTGTGGGAAAAATTCAGATGGATGTACCATGGATGTCGGTTTTGGAGATGGACTAGGTAGTCGAGTGGCACGCTCCCAGTACACACTCTCGTACGTGCTCCCTTTTCACTATATTTGTTCCAGAACTAATTACCACTCTAGGGTTTCCACAAAATGGCAATTGCCCAAGGATATGGACTTTGCCAACACATGGGAGCCAATACCTGAGCTATCGGTACCAAATACAGACGTCAATGTTCTTTTCTTGCAACCGAACTCTATTTTGTACGCTACGCCTGTTTACGATCCCTGGTTCGATGCAAGTTATGGGCCCCTTATTGCTACCTTGACACGGGGCAATATCACTGTGTACGCGAGCAACCAGCCGGCAAAAGCTTTGGCGTGCGCTCAACAATATCAGTTTTGCAACCCGTCCTTGCCCCAAGATATAAGCTGTACACCGCCTATGGGGATACACGAAGCTGTTACAGCTGCTTCATCGATGCTTTTCAAAGAAAAAAAGAGCAGGGATGCCTTCGACTGGTCTGCGCTAGCGATTCGGCATATGGCAAATGGGTTTACTGATATTGTCACTATCTTGGGAGGCACAGCCCTTCTCGCAAGTGATACCCTCTCTGCGGCTGGACAAAATAGCTTACCTGACAATCAATGGGAGCTTGAATTAGAGCATTGGTTCAACATTACTTTGGCCGATGTCCAGCGAGCGATACTCGATCAAGCGACTGGCCCAACAGATCCAAGAGCGGCTTCGTTTCACTCACCGCCCAAAACTGCTGCGGCACGCGCCATTTGCAACAGTCAGAAGATAAGATCTGACTCTTATACTTCTTTCAACGTACTCGGCCTTATAATTATTTTTTCTATCGGCGGTCTTATTATGTTAATCTCAGCTTGTCTGCCATTGGCGACTGCGCGGCTACAGCGAAACCCGTTTGCCAGCCTAGAGTGGATCTCTAATGATACACTACAACTTCAGCGACTAGCTCATGAAGCCGTTGGTGCAGGCGAGTGGAAGGGCGCATGCGATGACTACCCACTTACGCGAAAGCATGATCTCTTGGCTGTGCTTGATATCACCGATCGCAAGCATCCAGTGCTCAGAGTAGAACTAGAGGCAGCAGAAACTACAGAGATAGAGCCAAACGACAAAGAGCAGTGTAGTGTGACGGCTGGAATAGCTGGCTCGACACAGACATCGCACACGTCTTTAGACATTTCAGGACGACGTGCTGGCGTATGTTAATGGTTAGCTATAACTATGCATAAGATTGGACATCTGAGCACCATAGTAGGATACGTATTCAAGATAAACCTTAGTAGGAATTTACGTATTTCCCAGCTTTGATTTTCCAAGCGCGGGGGAGAATTTTTCAATTTACAGTGGGAATTGTTTATCCTGATATACCTAGCAAGGCCTGAACCACCGACTACATGCTCGTCAAACGGCATATGGATGTGCAGTAGTTGACGAACTGTATCAAGGCAGTAGCTCAGCCTTGCAACTCATGACTCGATGGATGTGCTGAACATTGTAGCTCAGCCGCACGCCCATCACGACGTACAGCTTCAGCACCTATCTGGCACAGAACGACTGATCCTTTGATACCACGACGCACAAAACTCTTCACCGAGTGACAACGCGATCCAACATGGTCGTGTAAACCCGGTGTCCGGACGACGGTGTGGAGAAATGTCCGGGGACCCACGGCCACAGCAGAGCATCAGCCAACAGGACTCCCAAGTGTAAGTATGCAGGGACTTTTAGCAATTGCCATTTCGGCAACAATGATGAATCTCAAAGTAAGTCCACGGAGCCCTTACTGTATCGCTCAGTCTTGAAAATTTGCAGTTAATGCGATTGCCCAAGAGAAGCGCCACTAGAACAAGCGGCTAGTTAATGCGTGTCGCAACGCGCTCTTCTTTAATACCGATCCCTATATCGACCGCGAGCGCGTGATCAGCGCGAAAGGCACGAGAGTCGCGGGCACCTGCAAGTGGATCACACATGATGCTAGCTGCCGCACCTGGCTGAACAGCGAGGGCGAGGGCGACTACAATAGCAATTACAACACGCGCTTGCCGTGGATCTCGCGCGGGCAATAGATCATACTTTCGTCCTCCATCCATAGGGTACACAACCTGTACTTATGTTAGCACTTTTTGTACCAAAATTCCAGAGACTCACTCTGCATCTAGCACCTGCTTTTTCCCTCTCCTCTAACCTTGTCTTAGCACCAGACCAAATTTTTCCTGTCCAGTGCTTACGCGTGAAAGAATAAACTTAACGTCTTGATACTTCAAACAGAGGTCAGGTTATATCGTATGGATACGAACGCGCCAGGTCCGCTATTACATAGTAAGTTTGTGTGCCTGTAGTAGGAAAGCAGTCTGCACGCGTTCACGTTCCTAGTCGAATTCGTCCGCATTGTAATACTAAAGCTGTTTTATAAGATTAACTAGTGAATACAGTAACATTATAGCGGCCTTTTTTCGCCCTCTCTGTTGATAACTCAAGCTCCTAAGTGAGGTTAGTTCGTATCCACTATAGTCATTAACTCTAGCTTTCTTGTTAAAGATATCTAATACTTACTGCGAGTACATCGTTATTAACTTAAATAGATATACGATTTCTAGTTATGCGGAGGATGAAAGCTTGCAATCTCGCCTAGACGATCTCGTAAGAAACGATACTAACTTGGGTTTAAATTCGTCTCTTAGAGCTCCTAGCTCGCTAGTATAAGTATTGCTTAAGTTGATGAATATTAGGCACAGGAGATCCCGGCTGTAGTGTAGGAGGTGTGTTGAAGTATGTGCAGTACCTGATTCAGTTCAGTATCCCAAGTAATAAACGTAACTCTCATGTTAAGGGAGTCATACCTATCCTACAGCTTTTGTGCGTCTTTGTAGTAGTTGTCTGTTGCTGCGGCTAGCCTTTTTGTTGCATTGCTTATACGACTACGTTACTAGAGCGTTTGCTGTCAGACCTTTCTGATGAAGATTCTCTGATCTCTTGTTTGCTTTCCCTACGGTTGCAAGTGGCACTGTCGGTTCTTGTTTTTTTAGAAACCCACATAACAGTCTCATTGTCTTAGCGTCAACGACGAGATGCTCTATGTTTTTCAATACTCAGGGTTCGGAATAAGTAACCAATTACTCTTAGGGAATTAATTGAGCTGAGCTGTGTCTTGTGATACACTGCAGCCTCTGTAGCCGATGTGATGATATTCGTGAACCTCAAATTCGGATTCTAGAAACCTGATCCTTTAGAAGGGTCGCTTGTACGTTACTCTCATGATACAGCATTTTTTCACAAGATGTATCCTAAAACTAGTGCAATTCTCGCCTCAACTGCAATAAATATTAAAACAGGCTAAAAAATCTCGACAACCGGAAGCCGAAAGTAAAATTCGAGCTCTACAGTGCAGGGTCACATAAACTGTATCCTATACATGTTTTTTGTTGCATTCATGTATTAGATGTAAATCATCGATTTGGTTTCTGTAGCTAATATACATGACTTCTAGATGCGTTTTATCGGAACGACATAGCCAAAAATCCACAAACGCGGAATCAAAATCACATGACTGGCAGTACGAAGCCGAGATTCTATGAATGGAAACACGGAACTGAAATCACATGTCTGGGAGTACGAAACTAAAATCACCTGACTGGAAACGTGGATCAAAAATCACACAACGTTTATCTCTGAACTTTGAAGGGTAATGATATAATCTACACCCAATGTACTTTGGCTTAGATCAAGTGTAGTATCTGTTCTTTTCAGTTTAATCTCTGAAACGAGTCTACGGACTCATTCAAGATTATTCTTATTTTTGCAACCAGTCCTGACGTCCCTGGGCTTGCTCATACGTCGGGTCACGGTGTCCTCTGTATCTCACTACCTCAGAGCGACGCGATCTTTTTTCATTGAGTTTTCTGGCTTGCCAGTGGCTTGAGGAAGGACTCGAAGACCAGTTCCTTACTATACTAACTAATAGTTCAAAACAGCTCCCGGTTGATACGATACGGACATCGTGTACCAAACTAACCGCCCAAGACTTGTTGAGCCAAATAGCAGTCATCTTAGATCAAGGGCCGTGACATTACGTTGGGAGTGTGCCTTGCTTCTATGTACGTGGCGATAGATGATTTGTTGCCTGCTGGTAGAGCTCTAGGATCTAATGACGGCCGTCGGACTCAGCGCTTACTATGGAATTTATGGATCTCAACAGTTTCAATGGGCACAAGGCATCCTGTACGGCGAAATGTCTGTGCTCGTTGGCTAGTCATGAAAACCAACATGAAAACGTCAGTATGCTCTTCCTCATTATTGAGAACTACCAATTCTGATGACCACCCTCGGCTTCGTTATCCCGAGTTGTGGTGATCTGGCGCATGGGGGTGCTCATGTCCAATCAATCTCTATTGCCAATATGTCTATGTGACTACTCCATCGCAGGTAAACCAACTTCGTCTGTGCTTGCACGTCTATAAGCGTTTACCTACAATTTCTCTATCAAAGTATGCTACTACGCTAACTACAGCCAAAACGGTACGAGTAATTAGCGTTATGCTAATATTCTACATAGAACGGTACAAGTAGTAGATCTAGCTAGCTATCTACTAGTTAGACTAACGAGGTCCTAATATATACTTTCATTATATATTAGTACTCTTTTTTCTTAGCTATTTCTATAAATTATTATCTCTTTAATAACCCTATAGCTAGTACAGGTTAGCTATTCTCTCTACTAAGGGTAGTAATAGTAAACGCCTTGCGACTACCATACCATAACTCACTAGTACAAAGCGTGCTTAACACGCTTTCTACTGTTGTTTATCGATCGGTCCTTCTATCTACTATGTAGCAGGTGGATTGATTACGTGACTAAAGACTAACACTACTTCTTAGTCGACTTCTTGAATCCCCGCCACCAATGTCCTTTTGGGGTAGCCCCTTTTCTAGGTAAACTAGCGTCTAGAGACCTAGGATATGCTGAATAAGTACTGCCGTCTATGACTTCGTGCCTTGCATTGAACAAAGGTACAGTAAATGAGTTAGCATTAGTGAGGCCAAGTGGGGTATCATGGGGAAGCGTTGAGCACGGCGTCTACGCCAGTAGCCGGCATGTCTTTGATGTACAAAGAATGATAGACCGTCCCGAATGGGTTGAGTGCAGCTGACTCAACTCAGTAGCCTTGTTTCGCCCACAAAGCAAACAGCACGATGGATTGTTCTCGGTGTGTACATCACTTCTCCTCTTAGCGGGCATTGCAGCAACACTATGATAATTACATATCTTAAGTAAGTTAAAGGGTGACAATTTAATACCTCTGAGATTCGGAATGGTGATTGTGGACTCGGCTTGAAATTTTTCTCGTTACAATAGGAGTATTCTCAGGACAGGTACCATAGTTGCAATCGCCCATAGTCACTCATAGCCACCCGACGAATAAACGACTCGCTAAGGAGACGCCTTCCGTACATGCCTACCTCGCTTGATGTACGCTGCGGAGCAGGAAGATGTGAACCGACTCACGTTTCGGCTGTAAGATCGATTACAACCTTGCCTACATGTTTCCCGCTCTTAAGCCGGTTATAAGCATCGTGATAATTCGCAAAAGGATAAACCCGATCAACGATCGGCCGAACTTGATGGACTTCCATTGCTTTAAGCATAGTCTCAAAATTCGTGCGGGGACCGATAGTAGAGCCCATGATCGTGAGGCTTCGACTAAGGATGTCAATCGGAGGGAGCCCGCCGCCAACACCGCTCGCAAATCCAATCACGGCAATTACACCACCGATCCGAGTTGATGCTGCGGATTTAACTATAGTTTTCTCTCCTGCGATATCCAGGACCTTATCAACACCCTTGCCACCGGTGAGTGCGAGAATTTCGTGATCCCAATCGGGAATGGTGCTATAGTTGATCACAGACTCGGCGCCTAAGTCCATCAGTGTCTTGACCTTTTCATCTGATGACGTGATCGCAAAGACACGCGCCCCGACCATCTTTGAGAACTGTAGCGCAAACAGTGACACGCCACCTGTCCCTTGGATCAAGATTGTCTGGCCGGGTTGGAGAGGCATGCCCATATTCAGCGACGTCCAGGCTGTAACGGCAGCACAAGGCAGGGAGGCGGCTTCGACGTAGGACAGGTATGCCGGAAGATGTACAAGTGCATTTTCGTGGAAAATTTCATAATCAGCCAAAGTCCCATCGACGCTGAAGCCGACGCTGTATGCCCGGTACTCCGGATCATATGGACCACCAATCCAGTGAAGAGTGCAAGTGATGGCAACACGGTCGCCGGGTTTAACTCGTACAACGTCTTTGCCAACTGCGACGACCTCACCAGCACCATCTGACAGAGGAACGACATCCGGCTTAGTTGATGCGGGATATTTGCCTTCCACTAAGGCGACATCCCGGAAGTTGAGTGAAGCGGCATGTATCCGAACGAGCACTTCACCGCTACCTGGAGTCGGAAGAGGTTCGTTATGCAGAGCCAGAGATCGTACATCTCCTGCAGTAGTGATCCTAACAGCTTTCCTGTGGTCCATTGCCGAGTGAGATGGACTCATGTTGGTTGGGTGTATATGTTGGCCAAATTGAGTGAAATGAAGTCGTGGATGGAAAGCCGTAACAGTCACAGCTGTGCTCTCCTAATAACATAGGATTAGTATCCTACCTGGCCGCTTCCCTAGGCGATGCACATCGGATAAAAGAGAACTCACAAGCTTAGTGGGTGATAACAGTTGTGCAATTGCCTATGGGAAGTAAGGCTATTAGGAGAAGAATTTGCGCCTTACAAAACGGACTCGTCTAAGAAGCGAACGTGTGATAGAATATGTAGAGTTAGTGGGTGTCTTTTGTACTAAACTGTCGGACGAAAAGCGCACTATCCATACTGTGCAAAACTGTTGATTAGTCGCTTTTTGCACCTTTGATACTAGTTTAGACGCTAATGGAGGATTCTGCAAACGTTGGGCCGTACTATTACAAAGAGTATCTGTAGACTCCACATATGATGTTAGAACATGTCACTCACCGGTACGGTCTACTGTGACATATATAGTAGTCATCACAAACCGGTCATCTTGGAATCGCTCAAAATCGTGAACTTTATCCGCAAGAAGATGGTATGACGCACGTGGAAAGCCCTAGCAAGCCTGCACTACGGTGCGAATAAGCATCTAATCGTAATACGGAACCTTTCACCCAGCCGTGGTGCACGGGCATGCGGGAGTGACTTCCGGCTGCGCATCGGGCTAGCAGCGATAGACAATGCCGCTCTAACAAATGACCCGCTAGTCCTCATTTTATTGCAACCGCCTTTCCACATACTTTGTTGGCTCGGGCATAGCGAGACTATCAGGATTGTGGAAGTGGGTTATGTTAAATGTTGATTAATGGAATCATTTGCTAGATTTACAATATCTCCCTCTTCACTGGCTTTATGGCGAGCAGTTGCAGCAAAGAGGCAGTTGACGAAGTATTAGTTTGGCGCATGAAACAGTATTGTTCGATGCTATAAGCACATAGCATTACCGGCACAGGTGCGGTTCGATGAGCAGCTGCATGATGGGAAGTGGTTGAGGTGTTACGACGTGCGAGCATCATCTCCAGGCTATCAAGAGGGTTTTGTCCACGGTACTTAGATCAGACGTGGTAAGTGGAGCACCGGCGATGACTAAAGAACTTATAGTGCCACTCATGGTAACCAGATCAAGGAAGGGACGCAGAGATGTTTACATGGAAGACAAGTCTTGTGGCCACAGTTAGCATGGACACTACTCCTCTATTAGCGTCTAAGCTAGTATCAAAGATGCAAAAAGTGACTAATCAGTAGTTTTGCACAGTCTGAAGAGTGCGCTTTTCGTCCGATAGTTTAGTATAAAAGACATCCACTAATCGTATGTATATTGTTTCTATCACCCGTTTGCTTCTTACACAAGTTCGTTTTGTCAGGCGAAAATTCTTCTCTTTCTCCTCGAAAGTTTCACCCTATTATGGCACGTACTATCCTCATCATTGGTGCGACTGGCAATACCGGTCGAGAAACTGTTCGAACACTCTCGAAGTTTCTTGAAACCAGTCAGGCCTTTTCTGGCTACCGCCTCCTCGCTCAGACACGCTCATCGAATAGCTCAGCAGCACAGCAGCTTGCCAAATTGCCTCATGTCGAGGTAGAGGAGTACCATTGGCCTGAAATCACCGCCGATTGGCTTCGCGAACGGGAGGTAGTCAGAGCGTTCATCGCGTCACACAACCAGCCGAATCAGTTCGCCGAGGAGTCGACATTTCACCTTGCAGCCCTGAGAGCAGGTGTCAAATATGTTGTGAGGATCTCGACAACAGCTGCGAATGTTCGTCCAGATTGTAAAGCTTACTATCCACGTACGCATTGGGCAATCGAGACCATGCTAAGCGCCCCGGAATTCAACGATCTGCACTGGACTTCACTACAACCCAACGTCTTTTCTCCTTTTTATCTTTTCGCCGCCGCGGAATTGATCAAAACGCATCGCAAGACAGGTAAACAAGAGCCGCTTCGATTACTTGCGTCAGCAGATGGACCTGTTGGCATCATCGATCCTGATGATATTGGCATCGTTGCCGCTCACCTCTTACTCCAAGAAGACTCTACTGTGCACAACAAAGCCAAGTATGTTCTCAACGGGCCGGAGGATATCACTGGAAACCAGATCGTCAAGATGGTTGAGGAGCACATTGGTACCAAAGTTGAGAATGTCAGTTTCAAGGACGTGTCTTTTGTCGATCAGATGGCCGCTGCAAGCCAGGAATCAAAGAGCGTTATTTTGTCTATTAAATACGCCCCGGAGACGGCATGGGAGGGAAAGTGCACGGCTTCTACAACTAGCAAGGAAATACTTGACCTTGCTGCGCCGAAGCGAACACCTGCCGATGTATTGAAAACATTGCTAGAGGAATAGAGAGCAACAACGAACAAGTACACTCGTCGCCTGAGAGGATCTAAGAACGTGGCTAGTATGTTATACTTACAATGTACCGTGTCTCCTAGTTTTCTGTCTGATCTTAAGTGTGAGTGGCAACCACCTAGTGCGGGCCTAAGCGACGTTGACAAGAGTACATACAGTGCGGCACCAGCTACCGCTCGCCACGCGGCCGCACTAAGGACGCTAGGCTGACTAGAGGTTAGCGCATCCCGTCTGTGACGCCTTGACACACATAACACAATGCTCCGAGGCATCTCAATTCTCTGAGTAAGGATTTTGCCTTTCAATGAAAGAACTTGAACAATCACTATGAACAGGAGCTTCCTAGGATACAGATCAAATTCAAGCTTAGCATGCCCTTCAGCCTACGCGCCTGCCCTCCCCTTCCTCCCCGTGTATCCCCTCAAGGCAAAGTCTGCACGTTATGCCGGTATGCATCAGGAAAACGTTGGAGACTCAACATCAATGAGAGCGATCTGTCGCAATGGCACTCACTATACCCCCGTCTTCCAGCACAGCCTTGATCAGCTTGATAATAGCCTTCAGATTTTCCGGATATCTTGCGCCTTCGGCGCGCAGATTCAGCTTCCTAACGCGTTCGAGTGTTCTCCCAGACTCAAGTTTTGGAAGAACATTCTTCCGAATTCTAGATGGGAGCTTGATGAGAAGGTCGTTGTATAGACTGCATGGCCTTTCTTCCTCTTCAGCACGCTCTTGAGGGGCCAGCGCCATTCGTCGACGCATCTCCTCCTCGACTGCCTTAAGTATCTGGAGTAGGGCCTCAGAATCTGACGCCGCCTCGCGTCCCATCTCCTTCACTTTGAGTACCAGAAGCAGCGTGTTTTGTGCCGTCCTAAGTTGCAGGAGATGTTCGGCCGTCGCGCCGTATTGCCGTGCCGTTCTCACAAGCCCTTCAATGTATTTGATGATGGCAGACGGGTCATGGAGCAGCGCTGATTCTTTCAGCTTCTCCGTAAGATGGGCCAAGTACAGGATATCCTCGCGCAGCTCCTCTTGGGACTTGAGGTAATCGCGTATGGAATCCAACAGGGCGCCTTCGAGTGTGTTATTATTATTATTCCAGCATTTGATCATCTCTTCAGGTACCACCCATTTCAGGTCATATTCGAACTCAACGTAGAAATGCACATTCTTGTGCTGCTGCCAAGCGCAACGTCCTTCGCACCTGGTGCACTTGCCGGCCTCCATTGCAATGCAGCCCGCTTTGTCCCCGTCTTCAGGAACCCTACACAACTTGTGGCAGGTATACATGCATTTGACGCAGAAGGTCGTTGCCTGTTCCGGGGGAAGTTGGTGCTTCACCACCCGTGGTACTTTTATCTCAACCTTTTCGCCAGGGGCGGCTCCAACCGCGTCAGCAAGTGCATCCAATCTAGCCACGAGCATTTGAGCGCGATTTGCTGTCTGGAGTATCTTTTGCTCGGCCAATTCGCATTTCTGTTCGAGATCCAGGCGATTCTTAGTCACATCAGCGCTTCCAGTAGTCGACACTGGCCGTTTGCCGAGGAGCATTCGCATGACTTCGTCCTGTCCCTTCACTGACATGAGCCACCAATCGCGCACCTTTTCAGGATTCTGTGTGTCTAGGTCAACTGTGAACGCAGCGTTGTTCACTTCGACCTCGCCGTTTTTCACTGGCCACTTGAGCTCGGTCAGCGCCGTGCGTGCTTGCGGTACTCCAGCGTCGCTAAAAGTATAAATTGTTTGCAGGCAGCCCTGCACGTCCTTGGAAAAGAGCGAAAAAACATACGTTGAAACGGGGCTGAGCAACGTGGTACGGGTTTCATTTGCTCGACAAGTAAAAATGATAGCGTGGACATGCGCGATGGTCTTGAAGAACTCGGACATCGCAGCCGTGATGAATGCGTCGCGCTCAACTCCTCTAGTGTCGCCGTATCCAGGGGTGTCAACGATGAGGAGCGTTTTGCCTTGGAAGAGAGACGAGAGGGGCCGGAGGCGGTAGCAAGTAACAAATTGCGTTACAGCGCCCGCCTGGTTAGCTCCCCTATCATCGATGACCATGATGCGAGCATCATCGTCAACCGCACCACCGAGCAAGTATGAGATGAAAGCGTTGATCTCAGTACTTTTGCCATGGCCAGTACAACCAGCAAATATGACCACAATGGTGTTGTCTTGATCGGAGATCAACGCGGGCTAAGTCTCAGGTTCGAATTCCGGAGCAACGTCAACAATTCGTACGGCAAGTTCGTTTTTGAAGCGAGCATCGGTGCATACGCGCTCGGCTTGGGTCTTGAGACCCAAGTAAAGAGAGCCCTTTGCTCCCGACAAATCCAACTGCCAAGGTCTTACCCCTCTCTTAGACCGCTTGAGGTTTATTTCGTGTTGGTTATAGAAATCGATCATTCGCGAAGCAACGGAAGGCAGCTTAATCGTTCGACCAACGATTGAATCACTCCACGCTGACCGTCCGATTTCGGTCTCGACGCAAACCCCGATTTCGTAGTCACAGTCATCGTACAGCTTGGCTTCGGATGGACCACCGATAGTAAGACTGCAGGATGAGGGGGCAATGAATCGCTCGACAAATTCCTCAATGCCCTTTGCGTGCGGGAATGCTCCATCCTTGGCAAGGTTGGGACGAGGCCGGTACCGAACAACAAAGCCAGTTGTGGGAAGGACAAGCTCTTCCTCATGACTTCGAATCCTTTCCCATGTCACATGGACAATCTGGTCTTCAATCCTGAGATCCACATCCTTGGGAGCCCCCGGAAGAAGGCCTGTGACAATGTGTAATTTACCTTTATAGTCGAGAATGATGTCGCCTACAGTTGTCCTGCTGCGTTTGTTGTTACCAGGGCGAAACGCTTTGTCAATACTCGCGATCCCGAAGGTGACTGCTGGTGGTGTAGGAGAGCGAGAGCGCTGAACACGCAGCATGAGGCAATTGTTTTCCAGATTGGTGACTGTTTGAGGGTTTGCAAACCACTCATTGTCTTCGGTGTCACTGTCAGACCCAGATTCATCATCGTCGGTGTTACGGATATCTGGTGACTCTATGATCTTTTGTAGTGAGTGCTGGGCGCGATTGATTGAGGTGCCACCGAATGACAAGAGGAGCCTGGGTGACGGACCATTCGCTAGCGATTGTACTGCAATTCCACTCAGATGGTTCTCGAAGCCATCTGCTACTAGAGATGCAATGTGCTCTTGAAGTATGCGCAGCTCCTTGTATTTTTTTGCTATGAACTGCCCGGTGAACTGCGTCCGCTGTTCGAGTAGAGCGACAGCGGTTTGGAGTTCGGAACTATGAGCCGTATAATCTAAAGACCCGTCCCGCAATAGTGGCAAAAGTCGCCGAGCCGTCTCTTTGAACTGGGTGTCCGCATTAGAAAAGACTGTGTGGATGTTCATAATTTGCTTCCAGATTATAGGGAATGCAACTCGATACGTGTCTTGTTCTCCAAGGTCTTGTAGTTGTAAGAGCCGCTGGGCGCTGGCCTTCAGTGCCGCCGATGTTCTGCTCACAAGACCGGCATCGAGACCGCGAATCTCTCGATGTAGAGTGCTACCAAGAACTTGTAGCGGGAAGAGTTTATATTCCAGGGTGTTGAGCTGTTGTTTCAACATCGTTGGCATTTCCTGGGCGATTCGGCGCGCGTCTTCCATAGTTGCAACACTCTCGGCTATTGCCCCGCTGTAAGATATCCTGACCCCCTCCAGCATGGAATTCTTTTTTTTTGTTGAAGTTGGTATTGATATTCCCAGCCGCCGAAGGTGGGATGATCTTAGCTTCTAGCCTACCAAGCACTTCTTTCGTATTCTCGTCAGACGAACAAGTCTGTACGAAGCTGAGTGTAGCGCTTCCTCCTTCAACCACCTCTCCCACGTAGTGTGTATACCGAGGGTCGTCTAGCCTTCCCTCATGTTGCATCGATGCTAGGATCTCTTGCGGGATACGACGAGTCCTACGGACGATGGTGCAAGAGGCATTGATACGGGCTTCGTGTGCGCTAGATTTTCCATCATTCAAGTATTTGGCTGCTCCGGTTGCTTTCTTTATTCCGAGGTCTAAAGCCAGCCCACCCTCAGCGTCGAGCGCGGCATTTTTTCGTGCTTCGTCCAGCGAAAAGGAATAGGTGAAATCGCCATCCTGCACCGTGTGTTCTTGGAGAATTTGCTCTGCATTGACAACGCTATTATCCCAGAGCGATACTCCAGCATAGAATTGTGAGGTGCGGTAGTCATAAAGCATGCCGAGTTGGACGTCCTCCCCTAGTGCCGGACGTTTGAGCACCGCGGTGGAGGCATCCAGTATTGAGAGAGCGGAGTTTCTGTTGGCCGCTGATGGTGAAGGCTCCGTCCTAGAAGCGCCTACGCGGGTGATAGCGCTTGCAGGAGTTTCTGAGGTGACGGGTTCGAGATGCACATTGAGTGCGGGCGGAGAAACCAAAGACGTGGCTGCCATCTGTCTTTTTGGATTCGATAGGCTACAGTGTAACCTTAGCGAACGAGAAGCATTCGACAATTATCCGAAGAGCACAAAGCGACGATGGTAGCCAAACTGGACCGGGTAATCGCCGTTGGCAGTTGCGTACTAACAGCCGGCGAAAGAAGACTATGGAGGGTTGTTATTACCGCTGGACTCTGGGTGATATTTATTTCTCGTGGCGAACATATCACAGTATGCCACGCACAGCCTTGGGGCATGTTGTTCAGCTGGGGCTGTGGTTGCAGCCGATACATGGGGGACCTGGCGGCAGCAGCCTCCCTCACCTGGTGCAAGCTTGAGATGCACAGGCTCCGAAGGCTGAGCCCCCATGAGCTGACGCTGTAGTCGGCTATGATGTAGTAGTGTCTGCGGATACTGCCCCAGGCGGAATTTTCAGCCAATACCGTCCTTCGTCTCGCTAAAGTAGTCCACTTCCGTCGCAGGTGGACACAAGGATGAGGGAAAAAGAAAAAGGATAAGGCGTTCTTGAATGGTGCCATGGTGGAGTGATCTTTACGTGGATATGCTAGAAAACGCGATGCCACTTCAGCGGAACTAGCTAGGCGCAGTTTCGCCAATATTGCCTGCTACACCATAGTAGTGTCTTTGAAGTCGCCAGATCGAAACATTGATATAAATGGATAGCGATGTGATTGGACGGCGAAGATAAGCATGGAAGAAGATATACTCACTGAGTCGGTCATCTTTTAGCATGTTGTCCTTGCTGCATCATTCCCTGGAGCTATCCCATGCAGCCTTGTAGGTATATTAGTTAATAGTGCTTTCACTGTTGTAATTCAGTGTAGCAGCTCTATAATCTCGGGGCACCTGTCGTGTGTATGGTACAAAGGTTTCATCAGCTAGATGTTTAGATTGATCTTCCTACTCGATAGCCGAGTTTTTGATGCCAAACTTGATCTGATATATAGTTTCTTGACCTTGGCACCAAAGTCTACATGTGGCTTGGGCTTTTGCTGAATTGTTCCATCATTCCTCGCATTGAAGCGCGTGCAAGGGTAGGAAGGATGTGCATATCCTGGGTATACAGCTGTCGTACGGTAATACATCGAACAGCTCCTTGCATAAGCACTGCAATCATTAGAGCCGTAGAAAGGCGCTCCAGCTTAAGCTCTAAGGGTGAAACGTGTGCAATACGTCTATACTGCACAGGCAGCTGCTTCAAGTTTATTGAAGATACTTCAAGGCTAACGTAGGGCTGAGAACTAAGCCACGACGCCAGATACGCCATACAATAATCACAAGTAAAGGGGTTGGTGAACCAAGAAGTCTGCTGAAAATCAATCTTCTGGACAACACCACTTCATCCCATCCCATGGGTTTTTATCAGTTTACTGCTTGTGCATTACCTCATCCACCGCCTAACAGCACATCGTTTGGGTTGCCACCTATATATAGTCGTTCTAGCTTACATAGTTTTCCATGTTCCTGTCGTTGAGCCTCGCATAATAGAGGCGAACGGAATTATGTGCCGACTTTGTGTTTGAGTATTTGACTTATGTTCTACAATCAGTACAACTACTTGTGAGGGGCTAGCAAACTTACACCCATTGAACAGCTAGTGAAACAAGAGCGAAGGCGGCTGCTGTTGAGGTCAAAGCAACCGCAACCCATCCCACTGCCTCAGTGTATGCCACCAAGGCAAGTGAAAGGAACAAGAAAGCAGCGATGACTGAGACTTGGATTAAAGACGAAGCAACAAGTCCTACACGTTCCCATATTTGCCTCCACAGGCTATTGAAGCCAGTGGTAGAATGTTCTTGATGGTAAGATAGTAGGCTCATGGACGCGGCCACAATGGCAAGCGCAAAGACAAAGAGCAGCCATGCAATACTAAGAAAGGTTCTAACAGTCTGGCGTGAAAAGCGTGGGTTCGGGCTGATCTCATTGGGATTTGCGATCTCAGACACAATGATGGCGAAGGTTGAGGCGCCGAAGATAGACAGGCTGAGAACAAACGAGAGAAATTCCTGGAAGGATTTGATGCTCTCCGGGACACCTTTATTGTTCAGAGGGTTTGGTTCCTTTACTGGAGAACTTGTTAGGGCTGGTGAGTCGACATTGGTACTATGGTCATTAGAAGCCATTGGCAAGACCGGAGGAACCGTGAATAGAAAGATAGATATCAAATCCTCAGCAGAGAGCAACAGAAATATGTACGACGGGCTATGTTCTTCGTCAGCTGAAATGTGGCGCTCTCCAATCATAAGCTATTGGAGGGCGGCCATTGGCTCGCATGCAACCTTATCTCAGCTCCTGCGGAGATTCACACCCGCTGGCTGACAACAAAAGTAAATAGACCTCCGCTCTTTGGCTACTAGTTAGAGCATGGCGTTGTGGCTTGATGCTCAGCCTCACTTCAGCTTTGCAGCATCTTGAATGAACTTGAAGCATCTGCCTGTGCAGTGTAGACACATGTCACACATTTCACCGCTTCACAGTGCTTCATCTCGATTCTGGAAAACCAATGCGCAATTGGCGCGTCCAACAGATGAGTCGGGGTGTGGGGAAGGGCAGCCAGCGCAAACGAACCTAGATCTCGTCGATCACGTCGCAGAAACCCCAGATGCAGCGCAAGCCGAAGAAGTCGCCTTTGGTATCAAGCTGCTCGCACCGGGTAAAAACCCAGCCATCGAGGTAAGTACGCACAGGGCGCTGCCGCTACCTTTGAGAGCAGACCGGTGTGTCTGCAAACAGCATTGTCGCTGTCCATGGTCTGGACGATCACAGAGAACGCTCATGGACGGCCGACAACAGCGTCCTGTGGCTGCAAGCATTGCTGCCAGCGGACATCCCCAACGCTCGAGTTCTCACATATGGCTATGATTCGCGAACACGGAGCTCAGAATATCTGACCCACCAGACGCTCTACGACCATTCTGAGAAACTGGTATCTGTACTCAGCCTATATCGACGAAGAACAAAGGCAAGTACCTCCGGGGCCAGCGTTGCGCCGCTGATAACGACGAAGGATCATCAAGACCGAACGGCGGCTGATAACCTTTCTTGCGCATAGTCTTGGAGGCATTGTCGTGAAGAGCGTAGGTTACGTTAGCGATTCGTTGAGAAACTCGGACTCACACGGCGATAGGCGTTAATCTACTCTAACATGGCAGGTGTCTTACACAACGAACATCTGAAAGCGATTGAGCTGTCTACTTATGGAGTTATGTTCTTTGGAACCCCGCATCAGGGCACGGATAGTGCATCATAGGGACAAGTGCTCGTTAGTATAGCATCACTCTTCTAATACACGAGCACAGCACTTCTGCAGCATTTAGAGAGAGACTCAGGATAGCTTAAAACACAACTAGCAGAATACCATTCGATTAGTGCAGAGATCTTCATAATCTTCTGCTTTGAGTCTTATCCAACCCCTCTTCCTGCGGGCAGATTGATAACAGTGAGTTACGCTAGTAGGCTAAATTGAAAGTGTATTTATCATACGTCTGCAGATAGTTCCAGAGGTGTTAGCGGTCGTTCCTAGCATGCGAGACGCAGAAGCCGTTAAGATTACGAAAAACCCACATTACCCTAGTAAAATTCCAAAATAGCTCCGACGACGACTTCTAAATAGTTATTAGCCATCTTAGCCTAACTTATAAAAGGGTGGCAGAGAAAGTCACGTGTGACTAGAAGCATTAGGAAGATATTAAGGGTGTGTAATCTAGTTTGTTAGTAGAAAAGATACGTAAGCCCCTGGACCGTAATATACTCGAAAATCTTATGATAGTGGCCTCATAGTGTAGCTAATAGCTTCATTGTGATGATGTAGCTAGATGTTACACGGGGTTAGGCTATACTTCTCTAGTCTCGGTCCGGGTTAGGGCAAGGTAGCTGAACGCGGTAAGCCGTGCGATTGTTCTGGCAATTATTGTGGAAAAGACTTATAAGAGTTAACTAGAAGTAACAATCAATTTTATGTAAAATAGAACAACCAAGTATCAATCTATGTGAGAAAAGAACTTTTGATCGTTGACCACAACGAGTGTAATAACGAAATCTGTCCATCCTTTATACCCATTGCTTCAGGTCCTGTCCTCCCTGGCCTCCCGGAGGTCACGTCTTGGCGGGATGCCACGTCGAGTGATCATTGCGCCCCGCGATGATCGTTACCTTCTGACGCGGGCGTGTTTAGTCTTCAACCTCGCCGTCCCCTGTCAAGGAGAGAATCCTTCGTGTTACCTGTAACACTAAAATGTGGCATGCGGCTCTTCCGGCGCACGGTCACTGTAGCTCTCTACTACCTAGTCTCTACCATAGGTAGAAACCCATCGGCGCACCAACAACCTCGCAGTAAGCAACCCTTCTACCTTTCCTATTTCCTCCCGCTCCAGCCGCGACCATGAAAGGCATTAGATGCTCTGACTCTCCTTTAATATGCGCCTTCCAACTATCAGGTACATCCCTCCATTTGGCAAGGGCCTCACACCTCTGCTTCACATCAACAATAGACGCCGTATCCTTTAGCCAATCTTCAAACTCGTACGCATTGGGATCTAAATCAACAGTCGCATGAGGGTCAGATGGAATCGCAAAAAAAGCTTTAGCGACCGCTTCGAAATCGTGGTAGGAGCCCCCGCTTCCCAAGATGACGTATCCCATATCGCGAAAACGTTGCATAGCCGTGCCAAGTGCAAGGTTACGCTTTGTAGCTTCTTCTTCACTCTTGGATTGCAGAACAGACATCTGCACGATTGGAATATCTGCTTCGGGCCTTAAGATTGTCATGGGCACAAAAACGGCGTGATCGAAGCCTCTTTCGTAGTCAATACGGGGGTTGAATCCATGTTTGGAGAGTTCTGCAGCGATTTCTGCAGCTAGATTGGGATCGCCTGGGGCGTCGTATTGTAATGTAAATGCGGCAGGAGGTAAAAGGTCTCTTTGAGCTTCGTAATCGTAGTAGACACCCGGTTTGCTTCCTCCACCAATGCAAGGTTCGTCCGTTTCCCAATGAGCAGAGAATAATATAATGGCCTTAGCGCCATCGAGCACACTACGGATCCCTTTTAGAGCATCGAGGAAAGGCTTTTGCTCGGCGCCGCCTAGAAGCGGGAACGGACCCGTGCCATGGGAGACAAAGAAAGATCCTCCAGAAGACTCCGGTTGATGCATTGGGGTGACGTTGCAATAGATTCGGTTGCAAGAATAGTAGCTGCTTGTTTTGACAACGATGAAAGTTCTTCAGCAATAAATAGTAGCACGCAACGCGTGTGTTAACCACAACGTTACCGGACATAAACTTTAACACGGCCAAAGTACAGGCTACTTACGGAATAGATGAGAGTTTAGGACGCGAATTTGGAACGGTTTTGGTCCGAGTGATCATCCAGGATAGTAGTTCTGCTCGAGACCCGAATAACCCGGACCCCGAGTAACCCGGACCCGAAGAGCTTTGGTAAGATTGTTAGCTAGGCATTGGCCGACGCAGCGAGAACCAAGCTCTTGTCAAGGAAAATACTGTTAAAATCCTGGTTGCATAATATTGACCAAAAGAGGGGTACCTTGGGGGTTACTCGCTCTCCGATCAATGATATACAGAAGGCCAAGCGGCCATCTAATTTGTAGACGACGGATGTGGTGTTGCGGCTGCCGCGCTTTGCGAAGATAACAGGATCCCAATAATTGTAGGCGCAGATGTTCCTTCGGACTCGTCCGGCTGTGCTTGTTGGGTTTCTGTGGGCAACACTGACATTCCAGTCGCCGCAGCTTAGGCTAAAGCTTAAGTTGCGGGTACAACAGGGGTCTATGCTGTCAGCATGATGCCCTGCCAATGCTAAGATCATATCTATCTATCCTTACGAGCCGGTGTTGTAGCAATCACAGCAGCCACAAATACTAAAATGATCGGCATGCAGATGCCAAGCTACTTCGCCTACGTACATGCCCGATCTGCCCCATCAACCACCACCAACCATCATCAACGCCACCAACGCCACCAACGCCACCAACACTATCGAACCGCAACTACTCTAGATAGAGTCTATCAACGCTACGCTTAAAGCTACTACTACTCTAAAACCTGGAGAGAAACATAATAGAGAGATCAGACTCAATCAAGAGTGTAGTTGGCGCGTACAACAACGTTTGCGTGCTTTAACATCTGGCGAACAGCCTCATGAAACAGTATAAGATCCTAGTATCGTACCTGTCTCACTGGTTCCTAATCCAGCGGCTGATCGAACGGGGCAGGAACTGCGATTTGGTATAAATAACTAATGTCCATACTTTCTTATATGTTCGCGTCTGTGCTCTCTTGTGAATTATACTTTACCAGAGGGGTGTATCTTAGATAACTTGAGTGATCAAATTCTGCGAAGTTACTTTTTTAGTGGATTGATATTGACTATTGTAGCTCGCTCGTAGGATAATTTCTTATTAGGAGTCAACATGGCCGCTTATGTAGAGAGAACGTAACTAGGCAGGACATGTAATTTGCTGCCTGCAGGTCCTGAGTCAGTCCAGCAGTGTATAATCCACGCCATGTCCACGCCATTTACGCGCTTAATTCTTCTGCAACCCAGTCTCTTCCTTCTACGCACGCCGCGACCAAGTGTTTTGGCGTCACTTATCAAACAACAACGCCATCCCGTCTCCAACAGCTCCAGACCCGACCCATCCACATTTATCGTCAAAGGCCGAGATGCAGACAAGCTAGGTGGAACCGCGCAGATTCGTGCTAAGCTCGGGGTGCCAAACTTCTCGAATCAAAACCAGTATGTCGATCTCAGCATCGTTTATCTTAACAGCACATGCAGTCTGAAGCCGTATTTTCTTTTCAAAGCCAGCTCGGTCCGATTTCCAATTCCAAGAGAAAAAAATTGAACCTGTTCCCCAACTCTGGCTTACAGGTCCGATCCGCACCCGGATCTCTCCAAATAGTGAAAGCAGGTACAACTTCTTTTGCATCACCAAGTGCGAGAATTCATGAAGAGAATTATATTGTGAGATATAGCATTGCACTTGTTTCTAAAGACCGTGCGGGATCTAGAGAACTCCTTGGGGTTTACGCGGCGACGAATGGGAATAATGTCAAGTTTCAGGGACATGTAAGTAGATAGCGCTATGCTGGAGTAGCATAAAAGATCGATTACGATACGTTGATGTTTATTGAATAAGTCCTGATAGCTATGCATAAAGGAAGCAACGCTGATTTTTTTCCACAAAGGTCCGTGCCTAGTTTTCATGTCTCCTTATCCGTCGCCCGCAATTTCCTATGCCCCTTAATCTGAATCCAACCTTCTCCTTCGGTTGTCTACTCCCTACACATACTTCTACCTTATTATACTATACAAAATACTCCTATTACTATACCTATGCGATCTTTATATACTATAACAATTGTGCTTCTATCTAGATTCTCGTTTTCGTGACCAGAGTTGCTTCCGTGTGCTATTATATTTATCCATCTACGCATCTATCATGCTAAGCGTATTCTATTAATCCATCTGACAATTTATAGAGAGACACTTGAACAAACAGGACGGTAGCGAAACACCTCGAAATAGATATCTAATTACCAAATCAGTCTAATATCTTCTCCTTCAGGTTCTGGGTTTGGAGCAGGTGATTCACGTTTTGTCCGTGCGAATAGTAGCGTGTTTAAACTGTTCAAACGATGGTTCGTCTGCTTATGATCAGTGTCTTTAAGATACACATTTTTACCGCTTTCCTTAGCCCAACAGTGCCGTCTTGAAGCAAGTATTCAAGACGCAAGATGGAATGTCTCACCTGCCAAAACTTCAATTTTGTAAGGATCACTAGGAAAAGTTTCATTAAAATAAAGTTGCTGTTGCTTCACAAGTTCTATTTCAAGATAGCGCTCGCGGAACCCACGTAAATAACTCTCCTCTTCAGCAGTGAAGAGATGGGGAGGTATTATATATTGATGGTTCATGCGAAGCTTCCATTCAGTAATATTACCATGATCGAAAGTGAATCGATATCGTGGCCCATCGCTGCCATTGGTGTCGTAACGGAGCTAGAGTCAAGTATGTGGTTTGGCCATATATCTCCCAAGCATGACGAACATAACGACGCCTAAAACAGGAGAAGCAATGACATACTTGCTAATCAGTTCACCCAAGCTTTAGCTCGACAGCGCATTGCATAAGTCTCTTCCAATGAAAGCAGTGTGTCGTGTTGGATTCGTTGTGTGGGTACCCGCTCGTTCATCGTGACAGCATACACTCGAACAACCCAGTAACAAGGACGGAGTTTGCCACGCAGCAGTACCAGTAGCATGAAGCTCATAATGTCGTGCGCGGCGCTGTACTCTGTGATGCGCATCGTTTGTGCACAGACCTCTGTTCCTCTGAACTCAAGTTAGTATTCGAATATTGTGGACGGGTGGAGATCAAGTAGCTTCGAAGCATGCTGCATGTCCAGCATGTCCGCTCAGATTGAGAGTCATTCACAGCAGTCAAGTTTCTTGCGGTATGTCTTGGCAGATACCGTGCTGGCATGGATAGCCTTGAAAACGCGACGTAGTATTGGCCCGTTATGCCGAAACGAAATAAGGCTCGGGACATGGGTCTTGCTTACGACGGTCTCTTCCACTATACGTACTAGGTTACATGACGTGACATACCGCCGCTAGAACACGAAGCCGAGAACAGCCATCTTCACGGTCCAAGGCATCTCCAAGAGCTCTGCAGGACGCTCCGTTGCGCAAGCTACATGGCAATTGCGTTTAGCGTCTTCGAAGTGGCTAAGGGGCCAATTGAGAGCAGGTAGGACTTAGCATATATGGGCTGATCGTCGCTTCCTTACACCGCTTGAGAATGCGCCGTGGTAAATGACCGAGCAGCAAGGATGATTTGAAATGACCAGTCCGCATCAATCCGCACGGGTTTAGTGTCTGGCTAAGAACTGAGCTAGCAGGGCCGTGATGCTTGTGATTTTCGCATCTCAGGATAGCATTCCAAAATAAAGAAATAAAGGCAATCTTACCTCTCCCTCCTACGACCTGTTCACAGCCTCGTTGGTCCCCTCAATCATGTCTCATAGCCGGTTATGTCTGGCAGCCTTGGCGCTGCAGACACTCCTCCCCTTTTCATCCGGAGCATTCTTCGACAACAACGCTGATGCCCTTCATGAACTCGGAATTCCTGTTGCGAGATCCTTGCACGCACTGAACCCGCTTCCCAAACGCCGGTCAAATAACCTCGTCGGTAAAGCAGCAATATTGCTTTAAAGCAGCATAATGGAGCGCTGACAGTGACGTGCTCAATCAAACAGCCGCTCGATCCGACAGCAAAGGTACAAGTACCGGTCCCACACGAACCATATTCGACGGGTCCCAGTATGCAATCGACATTACGCTCGGCGGAAAGACTTACGCTGTCCTTTTCGATACCGGAAGCAGTTCCTTCTGGCTACCCAGCGCCAACTTCAAGTGTCTGAATTCCACAAATGTGGAACAGTAAGTACAATGCACAAGTTCGCCGCGAATGCCAGATTGACTTATCCCCTCTGCAGACCTAAGTCCGAGTGTGGCTTTGCATCGTACGGTCCTGAAGAGTACTCTGGCGGACGAGTAGAGAATCAAAACTTTCAAGTCTCATATATCGACGGAGAATTCGCAACGGGCACCGTTGGTCGCGAGGATGTAACCTTTGCAGGATTGACAGTCCGGAATCAGCATATTGGGCTAGCGGACAAAGCGTATTTCGCCAATCAGTACGGTTTTACGAGTGGAATCATGGGTGAGTTTTGTCTCCGTTTGTTTTTGAAGTGTCGAAACGCCTCGCAGCCGAATGCATGATGGGTCTGACGATGACAGGTTGGGGACTGGGCAATTATACTTCATTCTATCCGGGAGACGATCCGAAGCTCAATAACAAAACCGATTCCAATCACACCTGGATACCTGACAATACTTGGATCCTTAACGCAGTCGAACAGGGCTTATTGGAAAAGCCCATATTCTCGGTGAATCTTGGCAACAGGACGGAGAATGCCGCAAACCTGAGCACGTCTGGATTCGTGGCTGTAGGAGGTGTGCCACTTGACGGACTTCCCTATACTGGAGTCTGGGCTTCTACAGCAATCACTCCTGAGACCAACGCGCCTTGGGGTCTGAAGAACAAGTACACTCACTGGAATGTGAAGCCAGAAGGATTCCTCGTCGACAAGACTTTCGTGTCGTGGAAACCCGGTAACTTCACCGAGGGCGGCAATGAGATCTTCACTATCCTCGACTCTGGAGCCCCTTGGAGCCACATCACCAATGAGACTGTGCAAGCCATTGCCAAAGCGATGCAGCCTCCAGCGACTTGGTCCGCGCCCGACGGCGCATGGGTTGGCCTATGCGATGCCAAGGTTCCTCAAGTGAGCATTCGCATCAATGGCACGGATCTACCATTCAACAAGAGAGAAGTCCTCCTCGATGGTTACCTTGGTCAGGCCAACGATTCGACTACGCTGTGTTGGCTTGGCTTACAGCCTGCCTTCCGGCAAGCAGGCGGTGGCACTGCTCCATACATTCTCGGAGATACTTTCCTTAGGAATGTGCTGGCTGTGCACGATGTGGGAAATTTGAGGATGGCATTCGCTTCGCTGAAATGGAATTGAGCGGTTCAGCGCTGATTCAATGCCAGTAGAAAGACGCGTGATTCTGCTCGTATAGCACAGAATGATGGACAACAAGAGCCCTGTAGTCATGTCAATCGAACTGATAATTTGTCTGCATACACCACTCTTTACTGGTTTGGAAATCACTAAACAAAACCCGAGCTCATGTTGCGACAATGTCCAAAGCATGCCATAATTATAGTGTATGTGCTCTAGTGGTGCGTTCAACAAGTATCGCTTGCCAACACTTGTGCTACTTTCCAAGTTGAATCTAGACTCTAGACGCTCTGGTCTCCGTGAAAGCTCAGCTCGTACGAACCCTACAATAGAGCTTCTGATAGACGGCCAAACCATACTTCAGCCGGTCCTACATCGTATTTTTATTTAATTGAGTTTACACAAACACGAGCGGAGTGTGCAGTTACCAAAGTCAATCGAATTCGGTGTGGAAAAAGATATACAGCTTAACACGGCCCATCGTAAGCTGATGTTCGTCCCGCTCCTTCCAGAATCTAAAGACCGATTCGCTACAACAAAGGTCAGAGCGCTATGATCAGAATGCTATGATTAGAATGCAATTACATTCACACTATACTACTTCCTGCTGTGTCATAGCCGCGTATTTATACCCGCATGTCCTCTCGCTACGCCGTTTCTTTTTTTTCAAATCACGTTTACCTGAACCAGATCTACTCTGTCGGTGCAAACTACTATCTCCACCATGCACATCACTCTTGCGTCTCTCATCACCGTCTGCGCGACACTTACATCTGCTCTCTGTATTCCTCCGCCATCGGGGGGTTATGTCGCTCCTCTAGCAGGATGGAAACTCAGTTCCGACCTCTGCGACGTCGAGCTTGGCTGTCTCTACGAAAATCCTTCGTTAGCTACAGCCGAGCAACACATCATTCATATTGGCGTTTGCAAGGCGTAAGAATGTCATGTGTCTTGAAATGGCCGTGTCTCTTTCTAATCGATTTGTATAGCAACAGAACGACAGAACAGACGGAAACCAAGAGCAGCTATTACTGCAGTTGGGCTTAGGCGCAGATCGCAGCGGGTCTCGGTGCTTACTTTGAGTTCCTGTGGGGGAGAGAAGGACGGGTAGTTTGAGATTATCCAATTCATACTGTTAACATCAGAACACCATCAGTTGACCAACTATCAACGTAATTGGCGAAGTAAGAGTCAATCCATCGGGGGCCCCGCAATGCGCGGACTGGACAGGCTCCTCCATGTTTCGCGTCCCAGCTTCCCGCTGCGCTTGGCTATTGTCTTACATGGTGCACCTTCGGTGAAATCGTCATAGGACAAGACATAACAAACGCGTTGCGCTCGCCTTGTGACTTTCCGCTCGCTCCTTGCTCTCCTTCTCAGTCGCTCCTTCAAAAAGCTTTCTTTTCAACATGTTGCCACGACCACGGCAGCTAGCCAAGATTCTTAGCTACTACACCCTGATTGCGCTGTTTGTAATTGGGCTGGTTTACCACTTTCTTTTTATCCAAGGCAACTTCGTCGTACGCATACCTAGCGCTCCGGGTACTGCACAGCACATCTCAAAAGGATTCCCCAAACTTCTCTGGTACAAGCTGGGTCCCAAGGGCCTCTCTGATGAGGCACGAGAATGGACCGACACCTGCATTAAGAGCAATCCTGAATACAACGCAACCTTTATGACGGACGAGAGCGGCGACGAATACGTTCGCAACACCTTCGCATTTCGCCCTGACATTGTCGACACGTACCTCGCGTTTCCTATTCCTATCTACAAAGCTGATATGCTACGGTATCTGCTCCTCTGGGACAAAGGCGGCATCTGGTCCGACCTATATGTTTCTTGCGAAGATATACCTATCGACGAATGGGTACCATTCGAATATCGAGAGAATGCTTCGGTTGTGGCGGGATGGGAGTTTGACGCTGGCTGGCCGGAGCCCTTCCCACGCCAGTTTGCTAGTTGGACTATCATGGCGAAACCACGGTCACCGCACATGATGAAAGTCGTGGATGAGATCCTCGAGGAGGTGCAGAAAAAGACGACTGAGCACAATATCCCCGTCTCGAACATCACGTTGGAGATGATGGGAGACGTTGTTGATTTTACGGGTCCACGACGCTTAACGAGTGGTATATTCAATAGCTTAGAAAAGCAACTCAACACAACTGTCGACAGAAGCAAGTTGGAGGGAATTGTACAGCCAGTACTGTTCGGCGACGTCTTAGTGCTGTCGGGTCAGTCATTCGCAGCATCATCGAACACATACAAACCGAAACAAGAAGCGCTTCTACCGCCGCCGCTGGTGACCCATCACTACGCTGGAAGTTGGAAGAACGACAAGGGGCGTGAAGCGAGAAGGAGAAGGAGGAGATGATGCCATGATGATGCTCGAAAGAGGGCCAAATCCCGCTTTCAGTACTAATGTCTCCCAGGTGTCCTAGACGGCCAGCCACATGTCGGATTTTTCCTGTTCATCAAAGAAAGGAAAGTGGGCTGTGCGAACGATGTGGCTTTCACAAGCAGTGTGTTCGGCCTTGAACGGTGCCTGCATGCCGTAACTATCCCTTTGGTGTGAAAGAGTAACTAGAAAATAAGTAATAGGCCGAGGAAAGAGGACGCGCGCTGCAGGAAAAGAGTGGCAGGATTAGCCTGCATCACGGGACATGTGCTCCGTGCAGTTACACATATACCAAAAGCTGTATGAGAATTTTCGGCAGACAGGCAAATTGTTGAAAACCACAAAGCGCAGTCTATGTCAACAGAAGCTGCACGTTGCACAAGGGTAGAATGTACTGAGTTGCTGCGACCTTGCGGCTCTATCAAGGTAACGCTAGATGCGACCTTTAAGTACCTACGTCATGAGTTCCTCAACCCATCCAAAAGCGTGACACTTCAATCGCAACACCATCAAACCTTCCGCATCACCAAAAAGACCAGCTCTGATACAAAAACCAATCATCATGGAGCATTACGCCCCTCACCCATCTTCGCAATTCGAAGGCTATTACTCCAAGTTTGATCTTGCGTCTGGCTCTCACATCGCCTTGATCATCTGCTCTGTACCCAATGCATCCTCACGGCCGCACATGGTTTCTTTCACCTACTACCCTTCATCCGGGCACCCAATATTCCAGCGCGAGCACTTTGTCAAGGAAATCAAGCGCGTCACAATCGACGAGAAGAGCAAGGCATTCGAGCTGCAAGTATCCGGTATAGGCACCATGAGAACCTCAGGCGACGGACGCACAAGTTACAAACTAGCAGCCGACGACGGAAGCTGGAGCCTAGATGCACAATCCGAAGAGTACACTGCATGGAGAGCAGACAAGAATACGCCAGAAGGCTGGATGATTAACCTGCCGCTTCCACTACACTGGCATGTGCATTCTGTCTGCTCCCCAGCTACTTTCGAGCTCGACATACCTGCTCTCGGCAGCGACTTCCCGACTGCAGATAGAAAGAGCCGCGCGACTATCCACCAAGAAAAGAACTGGGCAAACAGTTTCCCCGACGCACATATGTGGGTGCAGGCATGGGACAACGACGAGAAACGCGGCGTCTGTCTCGCTGGCGGCAAGATACTCTACAACACGGCGTTTCTACTTGGCTACCGCTCCCCCACACTCAATCTCGACTTTGTGCCGCCGTTTTCCGTCTCGTACCTGAACCTCGTCTCCCCTTTTATGAGCGTCGCGAATGACTGGGATACGCGCTCCTTCTCGCTATCGGTAAGCAACTACACGCACAAGTTGGAGCTCAAGGCGCATGCGCCCAAGGAACCTGGGTGGTTCGGCCTCGCAAGCCCGTTTCCAGACGGGCATCGGCCGAATTTCTGCAAGGAGAGCTTTCTAGCGACGATTGAGGTGCGGATATGCGAGAGGGACGGCTGGTGGCCGTGGAGTGCGTGGAAAGAGGTCAAGACGGAGACGTGGGAAGGCGCGAGCTTGGAGTTTGCTGGGGGCTACTATCCTGAGAGGGGAGAGAACAAGAAAGACTAATCGTGTGAAGGCGTGTCAGGACTGTCTGGGAAAGCGGTGTAGAGGAAGGAGTTTGCTACAAGGTTGTGTGTTTAGCAAACCATCTAGATATGCAGTGTTGACAAAGAAAGAGCTACGGTGGCAGCCCACATGTAGTGTTATACTTGAGGATCCAGAAGAGGAAAAAAAACAATTACAGCTTCGACGGCTTCTTTTGTCTTGGCTTGATAAGTGCATCCAACTCTTCCACAAAACGCTTCGATAACATACTCCTCTCGACACCTTGCTTGCCCTCCCACTCTTCCTCGGTCTTGCGTTCCCAATCCCAATACCTCTTCATTTCCTTGCCAAGCCAGTTGCTAATGTGATCTGCGCTCTCGCCAACCTTCTCCATGGGTATCAGGTGTCCAGCGCCCTTTACCACAACGTTGTCTACGCGGCCCTCTGCACGGCCTCCACTACCGTTGACACCGGACCCTGTCATCTGCATCTTCTCCTCGATGCGGGCGTCGTCCGTCAAGGAGGAAAGTTCGCCAAAGATGTAGAAGACGGATGGGCGGAGGGACGGTAACTGCTGGAAAACTATTGTGCTCTCGCCGCGGTAAAAGGGCGTTTGAGGCTCATCATAAGGCGTCATATCTGGGTGTGTCCTCCTGTTCACCTTGGGATTGTTCAGTGTGAACTCCGCGGATGAAGGCTCCTTGTCTCCTGGCCTGGCGGTAAAGTTTGGACGCAGAAAAGTCATGACTTCCTGGTGCTTGGTCGTCGTGAGGGTAACCTCTGGCTTTTTTGCGTCTGAAAGCAGACTTGTCGGCACGTCTCTTAGTCCGTTCTGAATCCAGCAATCCAGCACACGCGGATCCCAGGCTTGGTAGAACTTGCTCTTTGCGAAACTGTTTGCGGCTTCTTCGCGCGATGGCCAGCGCTCACGACGCCTGGCTGATGCAGCGGCCGGAGAGACGTTACCCAGGAGAGACAGCTTTCCCTGGATGACGGGGTCGATGAGAATGAGCGTTTCGAAAAGCCTGGGATGAAGAAGAGCAAGATTGGCGAGTTGGCAGCCGCCCATGCTGTGGCCAACACCGATGATAGGGCGGGGCATCTGGTCGCGGAAGACGTTGACCATGTGGAGAAGATCTCTGCTATGATCCAGCCATGCCGCTACACTAAGTCAGCCTTTTGGTTGGTACAGTCATGTGAGTTTACATACGGTCATTGCCTAGCTTATTTTCGTTCAGCACACCGCTCCAGCCCTGGTGCACGACGTCTGCTATCCAGATTCCGCGGATACCAAAACCATGCTGCTCGCATCGCTGGAGAAGATCATCCCATAGCGGCTCATATAGCTCTTTTGGAAATCCATTAGCGTGCGCGCCGATGATGGTAATGTCCCCGGGTTTCGGGCTGGTGTTGCGGAGTGGCGTGTATTGCTTGACCGACAAATGAAGCACCTCATCTTGCTTTGTTGATGTTGATCGAGGGAACCCGCGAATATGCGATGCCTCTATCTTGTGTTCGTCTATCCGGAAGTACTGTGAGGACATGATTAGATAATAATGGCTATGCGGATGCGACTGTCTGCTCCTGGTGACAATGATAGAAGAGGGAGGTTATTCAGCCAAGGAGTAGAACACGGGCGCGGTCAAGGTCAAACAAAAGGTCGTCTGGGTGCACGCCAGAAGAAGATAAAGGCAAGCGTTGGTTGATGCTTATGCTTAAGGTGTCGTGACGAGTTGCCGGTCTAATCTGGGGGAGAATGCCGAGGTCCATCTGCGACGCCTGTTCTCCCCACACAACAACCTCCACACAGCGACCAAGTCAACAAACATGCTACGGATAGATCAACTAACCCGAAAGCTCTCTAGATGGTCGGGACAAGGGTTCCAACAAGGGTTACCGGAGGAAGCGACTGTGCATCCACGCACTTTGCAGTGTGTCGGATTCGGCGCGGGAAGTGTTTGGGTGGGCTGTCACGTGAACCATGTCGCGTTCGCGCCTCGCCATTGCACCCTGTCAATCGCGTCTTGGAGAAGAATATCGCCAGCGCTGCACTGACAACACCAAGGCACATGACAGACAGTTACAGCCATGGAGGACACAACCATGCAAGACGGCTCCCCAGGACTCTTCGATGAGCTTAGCTTTACCATATATCCCAATGGCCTGTCTCAAGACCGTATACACGAGGTACGCGACGCGTAGCGACTCTCAAGAGCAAGCAGTGCTAATGCGCTGTGCAGATTGAACAGGCAATTACTAGCGCACATGGAACGATCATGCCATTCGATGCCCCCAAGGGCCGTATAGACAATCTCGAGGAAATCAATTACATCATTTCTGAGACGGCCGACTTCCCAGACTACTACCGCGCCCTCGATCTCATGATACACGTTGTGAAGCCAGCGTGGGTGGATGCGTCTCTTCAGGCCATGAAGACTAAAAATCCACGAACCTACAGCCCGGATCCGGCGCTCTTCATGAACGACGTGGTCATATGCTGTGGTGACATACCAAGCGGGGACAAAGAGGCCATTGAAGGTGGTGTGCTGGCCATGGGTGGGCAGATTGCACCAAGTTTGTCCAAATGGGTAACGCATCTTATCGCGCTGGACATCAGTGAGCCACGGTGCCAGCTCGCGATTAGCAAGCGCCTGCAGCTTGTCATTGTGCTACCCCACTGGTAAGGCTCGTGTTTTGCGTACAAACCACAGCCAGCACTGACATTCCCAGGTTTGACGACTGCCTCAAAGTTGGCCGGAGGATATCAGAACGCCCCTATACGCTACCAAATCCCGAGATCTTCGCCGATGCCGAACCAGGCGCGATTCCTCCCACACGAACAAGCCAGCAGATTCGAGATGCGACAACCCCAGATCCGCAGAACGAACCTGTGCCACCGCCACCTCACCTCGAGGCACCACGTGCAATCAAAGCTTTTGACGGCAAGAGCGTCAAGCTCGGAGAAGACCTAAACATCAGCAGTAAACTCAGAGGCATTATAACAGGCATGATCAAGGCTGGCGGCGGCAGTGTGACGTCGAAGATAGATGAAGCGGACATGTACGTTTGCAACTACCGAGAAGGAACCGACTATGTCAAAGCTTCGCAAGCACGGAAAGATGTAGGAAACCTAGGCTGGCTATACTACCTCATCACACACGGCATCTGGACGAACCCGATGCAGCGGATGATGCACTACCCACGGCCACGTCAAGGCATTCCAGGTTTCGACAAGTACAAGATTAGCATATCGAGCTACACAGGCGAAGCACGAGTTTACCTGGAAAACTTGATCAAGGCTACGGGCGCAGAGTTCACAAAGACATTCAAACAGGACAACACCCATCTTGTTGCTGCACATAAAAACAGTGAAAAATGCGAGGCAGCAGTCGAGTGGGGAGTGAACATTATCAACCACCTTTGGCTCGAGGACAGCTACGCCAAATGCCGAGAGATGCCGCTGACGGATAACCGTTACACATACTTCCCAGCGCGGACAAACCTCGGAGAGGTCTTGGGTCAGACTGAGATAGACCGCGATGCTACAGAGAAAATGTTCTTCTCGAAGCAAACGAAACCGGCCAAAGCCGCAAAAGCCGTACCCCAGACCAGCAATGCCCCAGTGACGAGCGTAGCGCCGAGAGCAAGCGAACCTCCGGTAGCACGCAGCCCGCCCGTGGCTGAAAAGGCTAAGCGTGTCAAGTCAGGAGGCAGTGTGCAAATCCCAGCACCTCCGCGCCATACAGATGGAAAAGAGAATCATACGCCGGGTAGCCGCGGTGCCAAGGATCGAGCATTGTCAAAACTGCACGATGCTGCACCGGACATCGCCCAGTTTGAAAAAGAGATGAAGCGCAAGGGCGGTGTCATACATGGAGGACGCCGGCGAACTGAAGATGTGGTTGAGGAACGGACGAAGCAGGCAAAAGGTGGTCGTGATTCTGTCTCGAGTAAACGTTCTTTTGATGAAGTCGACGAAGAAGAAGAGACAGAAGAAGAGGCAATAGATGTTCCAGCAAAGAACAAACGAGCGAAAAAGGACAAACTTACGCCCATCAAGTTCCGCATGTTGATCTCGAAAGACGACCGATGGACCAACAATCCGGAGAAGGAATCAAAAGACAAGGCGCGTCTGCGTGAGCTCGGTCTCTTCATCACCGACGACTTCAAGAAGGTAGACCTTGTCTGCGCACCCCATCCAGTACGAACAAAGAAGTTCATCGCTTCATTAGCGTGCGCACCCATACTTGTATCAACAAGCTACCTTGACTATGCGCTCAAGAACAACAAACTCCCACCAACTGAGAAGCATCTCCTCCAAGCCAGAGACTTTGAAAAGGCCAACAACTTCCGGCTCTCGGAAGCCCTCGAACGCGCCAAGCAAAACAAGCACCGCCTTCTCAAAGACTGGACCATTTTCTGCACCGAGAAAGTCGCTGGCGGCTTCGACACATACAAGGACATTATCGAAGTCAACGGCGGCAAGTGCTCGCTCTGGAAAGGCCGTGCCGCTACTGTGTCAGCCTCGAAGCGCATTCTCAATACTTCGGATAAAGAGGTCAGCCAGAACCAGGTGGAGGATGAAGGCGACGTCTTGTATCTGATTTCCGATGGCGACAAGAGGGAATTCAACAACTGGGCAAAGTTCCGCGAGTTGGCCAAGAAACACGACATGGTTCCCCGCATTGTCAAGACAGAATGGCTGTTGAGTGTCGCCATGGCGCAGTATGTGCACTGGGACCCGAAGTGGGAGCTCAATGAGGATGTTGTCGCGAACGCTGCAGGGAAAAAGTAACGTTGTTTTGTGTCCGTTTTTTTCTCAGTATGTGTCGACAACTTGTGGCTTAAATGAATGTAGCATAGTTCAAGCGATAGGCGTTAGGGGTGTGTGTGGGGTGTGTGGGGTGTACAAGGTAACTGTAGTACTACATTGATATGCCAGATCTAGCTGGTACGTAACCTTGACTGGGGCGACAAAAAAATCCACATCTCCAGACGTGATGGTTCGGGGGGGAATCGAGGGTTTCAGTGTTAAATTCCGCTCGTCAAAATACGATTACTCATTGGAGATACTTGCGTAAGCAAAGGCTTCCTGTGCGACATGTTCTACATGTATTTATAGCCTCGACCTGTTTCCCGTGCGGCAAAGAGAGAACGTACGTACGTGTGTGTGTGTGTGTGTGAGCGGCCTCGCGGCAACAATACCTCCAACGTACGTAAGACGGTCTACTCAGCCTCTCTCGTTATAGAGACGGAGAAAAGGCAAAAAAAAAAGAGAGAGAGAGGGAAAATGAAATCAATACACCATGAAAACTTTTCTTGGTATGCAACTTAGTCTAGATTGGTACAGGAGCGGAATAGCCACGCAACCGTGTAATACATACGTATGTGTGTATGTATGTATGTGTGTGTGGGAGGGGGGCCGAAAAAAAAGATGGCGACAGCAGTGGCGCAATAGGGTTTGCTTACGGTGTAGGTGTGCTCACGCTGAGGCTTATTTGTTTTTTTTTCTGAGAGGGAGGCTGGGGGTCTACGTAGAGGGCGTTGGTGCCTAGTGGTGGTTTGAGTGAGGGATTTTGGGGCGGGAAATGAAAGTGCTGTGTAGCACTGCTGCTGGTGATGGTATCAAAACGGAGTGGAGGAAATTTTTTTTGGTGAAATAAAGGCACACTGGTGGGATGGGAGATTTGCAAGATGAACTCTGTCTTGGATTTAATTGCTATCAAGGGCAGATGGAAAAGAGGATCAAAAAAGATAATGAGCTTTTATAGGAGGAAGATCTCGACTGTGAGAGTACAACAGTGGTTGCAAGGCGTGATCAGGAAAATGGCGGGGGGTATATTGATGTTGCGAATGCTAATGCAGTGATGATATGAGACTTCTGAAGATGAAGATAGAGAAAGAAAAGAGGAGGAAAGAAAGGGAAAAAGAGAAGGCAAGAATCGTCGCGCACGCTGTCCTGCTGCTACTGCTCCAAAGGACCTCCTAACATAGCTTCCGGCATTGTCCTCCTACCCAGACGATGTGTGCACAATCTTTGGAACCTCAGGCATATCGGCACTGATGGAGGTTCTATCATAGTACCTCGACCGCTGTGACGCCGTACTTGTGCTGCGAGGGCGGCCCGCGGACCTGAGCGCCGAATCCACGTCCTCCATGCTGTGCAGAATGGGGCTCAGCATGACGTTGCTTTGGGTTCCCATGCTCAGTCTGCTCACAGAGCTGACGCCACTACCAGCACTCGCTGCAGTCTGGGCAATCGGGTCCCGCGCCTCCTCTACTGGTGTTATCTGTAGTGGGACGAGGTTCATGGTGTCGGCGCTGCCTCGCTTGCTGCGTGCGTCTGCGTCCGAGTCGACGTACAAGGTGACGCTGCTGGCTCGGTCGCGACTGAACATGTTTGTCTTGTCTTCGTTGGCGAGGAGGCCTGCAGTGTCGGACTTGCGCTTGGAGAGCTTCTTGTTTTGCTGGCGTCGGTAGAGGAAGAAAGCGAGGGCGGCGATTAATATGGCTACGGATACGATGATGAAGACGGTGGTGGAGATGATGTTGCCTTTTGTCCAGTAGGTTTTTGGCTTCGCTTTGAGCTCACCGCTGGAGTTGGGGTTGTTGTCTGCCGGTAGAGGGGCCATGACGATGAGATTTGCGAGAGTTTGGAAAGATGTTTCGAACGAAGTACGTCCAGTAAGGTCTGAGTTGCAGTTGAGATTACTGAGGTATACGGATGACTTTAGGGATAAGGCTATGTGATGAGAGGTATACAACGGCAGCTGTGCCTCAACAGTAGAAACAGAAGTAGTAGTATAGACTTGATAGAGAAACCTTGTAGTGCCTAGAAACTAGTACCGGGTACCAGGCAATCATATATCTACCCGTGAAATGAAACATGCTGTGCATAGATGCGTGGAGATCCTGGGACCATGGCGCCGAATCGGCGAGTAGGCGTCCACTGCGTGTTTTTGTTCGTTAGAGCAAAAAGACGCTCAGCCTCAGCACGTGTGGGGAAAATAGGCCGTCCACCTAGGGGAAAGCCATTGCGCCCTTGCGTATAGGAGCATCTTGGCAGAGCGAGCGAGATACTGGACGAATGGCAGGCGAGGGAAACGGCCGTCAAAGCTATGACTCCATGGCTAAAGGAGATACTGAGAAGTGCTGCGGAGCACATGGCGGTGGCATTGGCCCATGGATTGAAGGTGCCGAACATGCGTCTGGAGGCGCCATGATCAAGCCATACACATCGTGATACAGCGGGTAGATTGGGGTTCCCTTGCACGTGCGGACAAAAAGTTTTGTGGCCTTACTGTATTCATGTATGCAGCTGAAACTATGCGCTCAGCTGGCAGAACTGCCAAGATTAGATGGCTGATTTCGCGAGAGCCTTCGCCAACACGTCATCTGGCCAACAATCTACCAGCCGATCCAAACCGTACAATCCAAAAGAAACTGCAGATTTTCAAGGGCGGGCGGCGTACACCCAAGTGTGTGTTGTAGGATCAGAGTCCCGAATTTCAGGCAAGCACGGCCACCTGCGCTACGTAGGAGAAATGAATCATGATTCAGTAGGCACAAGGCTGAGCGCTGTTAGGCTTTTATCCTTTCAACTTTCCTGCGAGTCTGCCTAGACCAAGCCGAAGTAGGACGAGCCGGCGACATGACCGAATGGCAACGATGGAGGCTCATAAACTTATTGCGGTAAAGCCACAAGCCATGATGCGAGGTGTAGGCTCCCGCTGCGGCGCCACGCTGTTGGGATCGTACTTTGCGCGAGAGGTGGGAATGCCAATGAGAAGCCAGCGCTTGCCGAGCTGGCGTGTCAGAATGAGACAACTCATCGTAGGCGCGTGATGACTGGTGAGCGAGACTGTCACCAAGCAGCCAACAGGCGTGGTGTTGAAGGTCGGTGGGTCGTCCGATGACGGGGTCCCTGTTTGGCCCCCAACCTGCGTGTCTAGCGTCTCGCTAACATTTGCTACGCTATTTTCGGGCTCGCTTCAAAACTGCGCCGCAGACTAGAACATCGTCATGACCTGTGCAAGTGTCATGCCAGTGGCATACATCTACGCGTAGGTCAGAGTCTTGTCTTCTGCTGTCTCATGTCGTCTGATCTCATCCTGTCTTGCATTCCAAAAGAACTACGTGGTTAAGCTCTTACGGGATGAGAGAGCCAGTCAATTTGAAATACATATTCCGAGCCCAGCTGAACGGTGGTTCTACTGTAATAATAGCCACGCCTTTTACCGTCGGTAAAGTAACATCGATTTGTGGTTTGTGATTTGTACTACCAAGTTCGTCGCCATTTAGTAACTCTCTTAATCATCTTCCTCAAACAAACAACAAAAACGCTTCGATCAAAAAAGCGAATACACACATATATCGCGTACCCTCCCTCTACTTACAAATTTCGAAAAACATCCAATACGATTGGAAAGTAAAGAAGAAAGAAGAAGAAAAGAAGAAAACACGTAACACTACTCCCCAATCTCAAAATCCTGCACTCCCATCTTAGTCGGACTCCACCACTCATCATTCCTCTTATCTCTACCCAGCAGCTTCCCCTCTCTCCTGACAAAGTGCCTCCAATACCTCTGTGCATGCAGCAAGTCCCTGCCAAAGCAATGCCAAGACAGAATCCTCAAGTCGCCATTCCCCAGCAGCTCGACCGTGTACCTAGTCGAGCACGAGCGACAAGACCAGATAAGCGCAGTTTGCCCGTCAGCCTGGTCAGCCTCATCCATGCTTTTGCGTTCGTGGGGTGTCGGTCTGCGGAACACGCTGGGTGAGAGCGGAGCTTGCCGTTGTTTGGGAAAAGCAGAATTGATAGCGTATGTAAACATGGGACTGTTGTTCCCTTCGCTTTTGAGATACCGTGACTTCTCTCGAGGACCCGTTGTCGTGGTACATTGATGCGGACAGATATAGATGCGCAGATCCAATACATCTCTTGCACATAGCCCTGCCTTCCGGAACACGTACTCGTGCCGCACGAGGAGATTGCCGTCTACACGGCGGGCAGAAGACAAGAGCTGGAGACGAACACTCGATCTGGGAAAGGTGGTTGAAAAGTCTCCAGATAGCAAGGAGATCGGGGGACCGTATTGGCCTTTTTGTGCATGTGACGACGACACTTTTAGGGCCTCGATAACATGCAGGAATACCAGACTCCATCCCCGCTCATTGTTGTTTTCGCCATCGCAGTCGCCATCATCACTCTCGAATTTCCTAGGAAGATAATCAATGCAAGCGTCTTGACCAAAACAGTACGTCGTCAGTGCCGCTTTGAAATGTCTGCTCGGCCTTTCTAACGTTGGGTGCAACGTATTGCATCTCGTGCAAAACTCCAAATCAACTTTGACGCCGCCTTCTTGCTGCCAGTCGCGCGCCAGGCCCTTGAAGAAATTCGTCCGTGCTGGACTCCATCGTTTCTCTTTCTTTAGCGCTGCCCAGACCCAGGTTCCGATTGTAGAGAGCGCTTCTTTGCAGGTGAGGGATAGACTCACGGCAGATTCTAGAGACAAGTGCGTACTAGCCATGAGTCTGAGGAGTTCGGTGGGCAGCTTGAAGAGGGGAAGGCGACGGTTAGGATCTGAATTGACTTGAGAGGCCGAGCGGGTGTATAGGGGCTGACTTCGTCTCGTAGGCTTGCCGCGGTTAGTGCGGTTGGGTTTGGGTTTGGTGTTGTCTGCGCCTGAAATGTTTCCTGCCTTGTCGCATGTTGGCTTCAGTCGGGTGCTTCGTCGAGGGCGCTCGGTAGCTACAGCGCTAGGGCTCGATGTTGTTGCTTTTCTGCTTGTGCGAGCAGCTTTTGGCATGTTGGTTGAATCCGAAGGAAGATATTTGGATTTGTCCGCAAAAAAGAGGGCGCACTGCCGATACCCTTTTTATGCCTGTACAAGACGGCATTGCCAGGCAGCAATCCCCACTAGGTGTCTAGAAGTTAGCCTAGCGTGGTTCTGAACAAACCTGATCCTCAATGCACAAAGACGATGAAAACTGCATGATTTGGAAAAAGATGATGGTGCTGACATTGAATGTGTTCATTTCAGTCCCTAACGGGAAGTGCGCGTCCATGCTCATGTTGCATGTGCTGCCCTAGCGAACTCGTCCTGTACAGATCCAAAACAAAATAAAAAGAACAAAGGAAAACATGCGATCACAGGTCATGCTTTATGATGAATAGCGCCGGTCCCATGCAGATTGAACCCAGACAAGTATGTATGCCAAACCAAGATGGAAATCTCCAAAACAACCCTTTTCTGCGTGTGCATGTGTTCTAATCCAAGGAAAGATTCTCTCTCTTCCAGTTTTCATGTAATACAGCAATGGTACTGGCGGCGTCTTTGCAGCGCGGAGGCGCACGGGCTGGGAGATCAACAATAGCGCGGCGTAACACAGCACGAGCAGGGACTCCGTAGAACTGGAGAAACTTCTTGTAGTAATCGCGGACTAGGCCGCTGAGGATGGCGAAATGTCCGGGCCAGAGCTGGTCGGGCGGGGTGTTGCAGATGGAGACGATTGCTCGCCAGTACTCCGAGATGGCTATCGCAGGGGTCTTGGACGCAAACGAGCGGAGAGACATGGACGCATAACCAGCACCGATGCCACGCATGCGCTGAGAGTATGATTCCGGAGTAGATTCCGCCCTCCAGCCTAGTCGTAACCGGCCTTCCTTTGTGTCCATGGTGCCACGGATACCGAAGAGAGGTGGGCAGGACTTATGGAACTTGGCGAGCGCGATATCAATAAGAGGGAGGCCGTTCCACATGTACTTTTGATCACCGAACAGACTAGCTGCGATGAGACCAATCTCTTGGATGATACGACCGTCTGTATTTGCGGCCTCTTTTTCGAACTGTTTCACAAGGAACTTTTCGAAACAAATCCAGACGTAGAGTAGGAACGCAGGATATGCAGCGTCGTTTTCGTTGGCTAATTGAGGGATCTGATGTGAAACGATGTATGGTCGGATATCAATCATGGGGCCTGGTGTTGTCAAGGCGACGTCGAAGCACTCTGTTCGGAGGCGCTTGATGGCAGCGGCGCTGTCTTTTCGCTCAACGTTGATTTGGCCGAGTCGAGTGCGGAGCGCGCGTCGAGCATCGCCGACCGGGCCCTTGAGGGGCGAGGATGGCTTCTTGTGTTCCTCCCAGAATGCCTTGCGGAACTCCTTCATGCGCTGGTGGAGTTGGAGATACTGGCTGTGTATTTGTTCGAAACTGCTGGTTGGCGCTGGTGCACTGGTCGTTGGCTTCGGCGCAGCCACTTGAGTGGGAGTGACTGCGGCTTGTGGTGCTGGTTGTTGTGAAGCTTGCTGGCGGGCTTTCTCGTCAGCAGCAGCAGCGGTGGCAGCAGCAGCAGCTGCTGCTGCTTCGGCAGATTTTCGATCAGCCTCTTCTTTTTCTTTCTTTTGCCGTTCAGCTGCTGCTTCTTGTTCCTTTTGCGCTCTTATCCTTGCCTCGGTCTCCTGAAGCCTCTTCTGGTGCTCAGCAGCCTGGCGAGCGGCCTCTTCCTCGCGCTGCCTTGCTTCTAGCGCTCTCCGGTGCGCCTGTTCCTCCTCGCGAGCTTTCTCCTCCCTCAGCCGCTCAATCTCCCTCCGCTGCTTCTCCTCATGGCGAAGACGAGCCTGTTCCTCTTCCAAGGCCAGTCGCTCAATCTCCAGCTTGGCGGAGCGAAAGACGCGCTCGTGCTCCTCGGCCGCGTAGGCGAGTTGTTGAGCGTGTCGCTTGGCCCGCTCTGCTGCATCTTGGTCGAGCTTCTCGTTGAATTGGCTGTCGGAGATGCTGAGGCGGAGATTGAATTCGAGGGCCAATTTCCGGGAAGGGCTTTCGTAGGGGTCGCGGACAAGGGATTCGCGGTGAGGACGAAGGGTGCTTCGGTTGGGCGATTGACGTGTCGGAGAGGCATCCATGAAACTCGAGCCAAACGAAGTGGCGGTATGCATACTGGAGGACGAGGTACCCGATCTGGCGGGCATTTTGGCGACGCAGGGAGGGGCCGAGCAGGAAAATGCGATTGTTAAAAGGGTGGTTGGTGAAAAGACGTGAAAGCGGTCGGCCGGGAGCTAGTACGATAGTTTGGCAGTACACTTCAGCACCGACGTCACGTGATGGCGCATATACCTCCGCACATCCCTGTCGTAGCTGTCACCGCGTTGCCGACACGCTCTCACCAGTCAGTCAGTCAGTCAGTCAGTCAGTCAGTCAGTCAGTCAGTCACCATGTGTAGCAATGCCTGGCCGCCGGCAGCTGTACGCCTTGGCGCATGCACGCGCATGTGCTGCACATGTCCATATGCAGACATGAGTTGTGGCCAAATGCAGTCCTTTGTTGTCGTGTCAAGGCTCTTTTGTTAGCCGGTCGAATCTGCGAAGCCTCGATCATGTTTCCCTGCCGATGGATCGATAGGCCAAGACATCACGTGACCAGGCTCAACAACCGCCATTGTGTATCCATTCAGCCCGAATTAAGATGAGAAGGAGGATCCCAGGGATACACACGAGTCGCGCCGCGGACATGCAGAGTGTATCACGAATCTCATAAGGTTCAGCAGACGCATCGGGTGGGCGTGTGCTATATGTGTGTGTGCCGCCGCAAGCTGGTGGGACTGGGCCCAAGCTGCGACTGCAACGGCTCTAGCTGCACCCTGAAGCCGCTCGTTTCACTGGCAAACGACGACTGATGTGACAGTCTACAAACTACCTATGTACGCGGCACACTCAATCGCCCCCGCCTGGCCCACCGCCTGTGCCCAAGTGGACAGCTGGAGGCGAGAGCCGTCTGCTGGTCTCCAAACAGCAGCGCCCCAGACTCGTATTTGAGGCGCGAGCAACGGCGGGCCTGCCACCCTCTCTGGCTTAGCCGTTATGATATCAGAAACGGCCGCGGGTCTGCCCAGCCTTGAAACGTACAAACCAAAACGTGATGCTTCACCCCGGGGTCGCTGAGACAGAGCCACGGGGCAGGCAAGCGGCGTATATAGGCCATGGGCGCCTGCAAGAGCCTCAGCCCACACAGCCTGGCGCTCTCTCCCTCCCTCCCTTCTCCCTCCTCCCTTCGTCCTTGCTGGCGGCGCGGTGTGCTGTGCATCTGGCCCATCCTCAAGTGACGTACGTGAGCGAGCTCAGGCCCTCGTTTGCGGCGGAGAAAGCACGTGCCGATCGTTTCCTAATTCGTCCATTAGGCCAAGTCCCGCCATCGCCCATCACCACCTTCATCGCCCGTCGACACTGCTGGCCGCCTTCTCTCTCGCCTTTTCCTCCTCCAGCCCTCTGTGCCCCCCTTCCTTCCCCTCCCCCCCCTTCTTCTCGATCGCTCCCTCCTTCGAAGCACTCTCTCCGCCCCGTTATTTTGTGTTGGAACTGCCCACAGCAACCCGCTCCAGGGAATCCGCGCTCCTTGACCAGCTCAACCCTCCTTATCACGCCTCCCCGGTCACCTTGATATCCATCCGTCTAGACACGACATCCGTCCGACGACCTGCACCAAATTCGGTTCGACCCATTGTCTAGCAAAGTATCCTCTTCACCCCCGGGCACTGCCTCACTGGTACGCTTGCTCTTACGTGAGTTCATCCCCCCTCCCCACTAGCTCCGTCTGAAGCATGCCAGCTGCCGACCCTGCGTCGACCAGCTGCCAGCCCATCCGCTTCCTCCATTCTCATCTCTTGCCTTCCTTCACTCGCTCGCTCTCTGCTTGCAGGCATTGGACCACCCTCTCTAACCAACAACAGACCACACGAGCCTCTTTTTGACCATTCCGTGCCCAACCGTCACTCCACCACCGGTACACATACTCTGCAAGTAGGCATAGAATCCACCTTACAACTCCATCCGCCATGGATCAGCAACAAGGCCAGCAGGGCCCTATGGGCCCCGCCGGCCGCCGCCTGCACATTGCGCACCGCCGCAGTCCGTCAGAACTGACGCCGCTGATGAGTACGTTTGCCTGGCTTCCTAGCGCCTCCTCCCCCCGCCTGTAAGCTCCGCAGTTACTGACGCATGTCACAGTGGAACAACTGGCCATTGCACAGCAGATTGAAGTACTCCAGCAGCAACAGCAGCAGATCGCCGCGACGCACCAGCAATATGTGAATATGGGTATGATCCAGCCGCAGCAGCAGCTTGGCAACTTTCAGATGCAGGGCCAGATGCCCAATGTCTCGCCCCAGGTCAACAACTATCAATTTGCCCAACAGATGCCCCAGCAGCAACAGCATCTGGCTGTTCCCATGAACGCTCCTGCCCAGCCCTCCGCCCACCGCCGCAACCAGTCCGCCCTACCTAACGTTGGTATGGGCCCTCCTCCTGCACCCTCCTCTGGAGCCTCTGGATTCGGCGACTTCGGTGCACAACAGGGTGGTCAGGGCAGGGAAAATGTGAACCCTCGCGGCCGAGGCGGCGGCGGTGCTGGCTCCGGTCATACCCGCCGTCATTCACTAGCTCTCGCTGACGCAAAGAAGGCTGCTGAGCAAGCTGAATCCAAGAGGAAGACTTCGGGCTTCCAGTTCCCCATCCCAGGCTCGAACGAGGGCAGCTCCAACCGTGATGCAAGCCCTGGCGCGCAAGGTGCCTCAAACGACACTCCTTCCGCCCGTGGTGGACGAGGTGCTCACGGCCGCAGCCAGAGTATGGCTGTCGGACGTGGTGGTGGAGGCGCTGGTCGAGGTGGACCCTCCTTCTCGTTCCCAGCTACCAGCGAGAACCCTACCAACCAGGCCACTCAGCAGGCCGACTTCCAGCGCCGTGGCAGCCAGGGTCATGGCCGCAGTCAGTCACGCAATTTCGAGGGTAACTGGAGACAGCCCCAGAACAACAATAACAACAACAACCAGCAACAGTCTACTCAGGATAACCAGTCCCAGAACATGGGCAACTTCAACATGAATCAAACTGCCAATGCCGCTCCTTTCCAACCTGGTCACCGCAGTCGTGGATCGGTCAACCAGTCCATTGGTGCTCTTGGCAACTTCCAGTATGCGGGCCAGCCCCAGATGCAGATGCAATCACCTCAAGCGCAGCTTCTGCTGCAACAGCAAATGTTCGGTCAACCCCTGAACCCTATGCAGATCGCTCATTTGCAGGCCCTCCAGGCCGCTCAGATGCAGGGCGGCCTCGGCGGCAGCCAGCACGCTCCGCAGATGAACATGCAACAACAACAGCAACAGCAACGCAAGACGCTATTCACTCCTTACCTCCCGCAGGCCACCCTGCCTGCCCTCCTCGGCGACGGCCAACTCGTTGCCGGTATCCTCCGCGTCAACAAGAAGAACCGTAGCGATGCTTATGTAACCACTACTGATCTAGATGCCGATATTTTCATCTGCGGCAGCAAAGACAGGAACCGAGCTCTCGAAGGAGATTTGGTCGCTGTCGAACTTCTTGACGTTGACGAAGTATGGGGACAGAAACGCGAAAAGGAAGAGAAGAAGAAGCGCAAGGACAACGCGGACCCTCGCGGTGCTAGTATTGCCGTCAACGATGCCACTACGCAACCTGAAACCGGCTCTGAGGGTGGTATTCGTCGACGTGGCAGTCTTCGCCAGCGACCCGCACAAAAGAAGAATGACGATGTTGAAGTTGAGGGGCAAAGCCTGCTCCTCATGGAGGAGGAGGAAATCAACGATGAGCTCAAGCCTCTCTACGCAGGTCACATTGTTGCTGTCATCGAGCGTGTTGCTGGACAAATGTTCTCTGGGTAAGCAGTCACGATTCACACACACACGTTCAACCGCTTACTAATCTACGCTATAGCTCTCTCGGACTCCTCCGTCCTAGCAGCCAAGCTACAAAGGAGAAGCAGGAAGCTGAGCGACAAGCCCGCGAGGGCAACTCGGGTCGAACCCAACCCGAACGCCAGGAAAAGCCCAAGATTGTGTGGTTCAAGCCTACAGACAAGCGCGTACCCCTGATTGCTATCCCTACCGAGCAAGCACCACGCGACTTTGTCGAGAAGCACCAGGAATATGCCGACCGCATCTTCGTAGCGTGCATCAAGCGATGGCCTATTACGTCGCTGCATCCTTTCGGCACCCTTGTTGAGCAGCTTGGAGTCATGGGCGACCTTAAGGTGGAAACCGATGCTCTCTTGCGCGACAACAACTTTGGTCCAGACGACTTCTCTGATGCCGTTATCAAGAACGTCGGCTTCGAGGACTGGTCGGTGGCTAATGACGGCGAAGAGGCCTTGAAAGACCGTCGCGACTTCAGGAACGAAGAAACATTCACCATTGACCCCAATGGCAGCAAGGAGCTCGATGATGCTATTCACTTCAAGTACCTTGATGACGGTCGCGTCGAGATTGGTGTTCACGTGACCGACATTGCCCACTTCATCAAGGCAAACTCACTTGTGGACCGTGAGGCCAAGAAACGCGGAACTGCCGTGTACCTCATGAACCGTACAGTTAACATGCTACCTCCCAAGCTGTCCAACGACATCTGCTGCCTCAATCCAGGTGAGGACCGCTACACTGTCAGTGTTGTCTTCAAAGCCGACCCGGCCTCCGGCAAGGTCTTTGAAGATGAGACCTGGATTGGCAAGTCTGTGATCAAGAGCTCTGGAAAGCTGTCGTATGACGAGGTCGACTCCGTTATCAGCGGCAACGATGACTCAGTCTCGGCTGCCCGTGCTAAGGACATCAAGATGCTGCATCACATCTCCCAGAAGTTCCGTCAGGCTCGCTTTGGTGATCGGGTGTCCGACGTCAAGGCTCTGCGCCTGATGTACCAATTGGACGACGAGAACGTTCCTGTTGAGCAGAACATTTTTGACTCTTCTCCTGCGCACGAGTGCATTGAAGAGCTCAGCCACCTCGTAAACGCCTTTGTTGCCAGGAAGCTTGCCGCGGGCTTGCCAGAGAAGGCTCTTCTGCGTCGCCAAGCACCCCCTAATCCCCGCCGCTTGATGACAATTGCGGAGCGCATGGGTGCCATTGGCTATGACATCAACACCGAGAGCAGTGGGTCTCTTCAGAACAGCTTGTTCGAGGTCGAGGACGATGACATCCGGAAGGGTATGGAGACATTGGTTATCAAGTCGATGCCCCGTGCCAAGTACTTTGTCGCGGGCAAGCTGCCTGAGGAGCAGTACCCCCATTATGCCCTTAACCTGCCCAGGTACACTCACTTTACCAACCCATCCCGTCGCTATGCCGACATTGTCGTGCACCGCCAGTTGGAGGCTGTTTTGTCGAATGGGGCCATTGAGTTCACTGAAGACATTGAGGCGCTTGCCAAGACTGCTGAGATGTGCAACACCAAGAAGGACTCTGCTCACTCTGCTCAGGAGCAGAGCGTTCACATCGAAGCTTGCCGCAAGATGGACAAGGTCAGGCAAGAGAGTGGCGGCGACCTGATCGCGGAAGGCATCGTCCTCTGCGTGTATGAGTCTGCTTTCGATGTGCTCATCCCTGAATGGGGTTTCGAGAAGCGCGTCCACTGTGATCAGCTTCCTCTCAAGAAGGCCGAGTTTGACAAGAACAAGCGTCTGCTTGAGCTCTACTGGGAGAAGGGCGTGCCATCGTCCAACTACATCCCAGAAGATGAAAGGCCCAAGCACGGCTCAATCCGTTCGGCCAATGCTGCTGCAGCTGCGCGTGAGGCGGAAGCAGCGAAGCAGCGTGCGAGGGAACAAGAAGAGGCTCAGCGCAGACAAATGGATACAGGAACCATGTCGACTAACGAGGAGGCTGCGTTGTTTGACGATGACGACGATGACGACGACTCCAACGACCTCAACTCGAACATGGCCGGTGTGTCGCTAAACCCTGATCGCCCCACTCAGAGCATGCCTCCGTCGCCCACCAGGCGCGATCTCCCTGGCGCTCCTCACCGCGTCAATTCGGATTCGAAGATTGCACAAAGTGCTGGCGAGGCTGCGGAGACCAAGTTAACTAACAAGGAGAAATACCTCAGTTGGTTCACTCTTCGCGAGGAGAACGGCGACTACATCCAGGATGTACGGGAGATGACGAGGGTTCCCGTCATCCTTAAGACGGATCTGACCAAGAGTCCTCCGTAAGTTTGACATGCTTGTCCGCGTTTTGAACTGTGCTAACCAATAACTCAGTTGCCTGACTATCCGGTCTCTGAACCCATATGCCCTTTAAGGTGATTTGCATCGCTTTACTCGGTCTGTGCATGTGCCGGTTAGGATCCAAGCGTGTACCTGGCGATGTCCGTGGTCCTGTCAGTTGGTGTCTTGGTATAGAAAATTGAAAGATGGATATTTACTAGGTTGTGGACCCAAGAGGAAATGCACGGAAATCGATGTATTGTTCATGTGCACACAGCCAGGTATGCCGAGTCGCGATGTACAAGGCTGTAGGTCTTATATGAAGTAGTAGTAGTCCTTAGTACATTTAATGTGTTGTTGCCCCCGCAAAAGCATGTCTTTCTAGGCGGAAATCTATCTTGTTTATCCATGATAAGCGTCCGCATTGACACCGACTCCACTAATCTTGTTGGTGCCTGGGCAAGTAAGGCTGCTGAGGGTCCGGCGCCGAGTGGCCCGAAGCGCTGCTGACAGGCCCCGGTCTGACACTGGACATGGCATTTGGAAGATTGCCATTGGGCAGACATTGGCTGTATGAGATGGAAACATAGTCCTGCGTTGCGTAAGTGCCGGTCGTTGTTTATCCCGATCTGGTCAATTGCAACAGGCTACCGGCATCCGGCCTCATGTTGATACTCGCAGGGAATCTCCACCATCGGATCTGCGACTTCCCTAAGCCCCTGTGCAGCCTTGGTCGACTAGTCTTGGTGTACCTGCATTCGTTTCTCGTGCCGGCTAAGAGCGTTGCGGCCTAAGGTGTCAGGTGTATACAACCGAAATGGCAGTGGTGCTACATAAGACTTGGCTGAGTAGTGAATGTTTGGGGTGCCTCAGCCACACCCACAACCTCTCGCTCTTAACCTCTCGACTCATCCATAATATCACCAAAGCTGCTCTCTAAGCGCTTCACACGGGAGGGGGGGGGGCCTTCGAGCTAGCTGTTCAGAGGACACATGTGCTATGAGACTGCAGCCTTGGTATTGAAACAAACGCAAAGGTCAGTTGTCCGGCTAGAAACACCCTACTGTTGATATGAAGAGCTGTTTGCTTCAAGCCTCATGTCATGAGCCACACCATGATTTCGCACGGAAACTCTGGGTACCGCCCTTATTGTTCCATGCACTATTGCTGGTATCGTGGTTTTCTCGAGGGCGGCTCTGCTGTCTCCGCGCAGATGTTGGTACTGTTGGTGTTTCAGCAGATCATACTCGCGTCACAGGGCCCTGGACCTGCTACATCACGCGCATCCACCACCAACCCCATCACATCGTGCCGGGCTTGTTCAGCGGTTGCCATGCTGCTACTGGGCAGCTCCTAGACAATCAATGGGTCGATTTGCCAAGCTGCAAAGCTCGAACGGTCACGAATCTGGTAAGGAAGGCTAGTGCGCCGGCGGGAACGCAGTGTCCGCCATGAACGCGACATCCGGACTCCGAATCTAACATGGCGTCTCAGATGCAATCCGAGAGTGGCAGCAGTCTCTATAAGGTCCATTGGCTGCCCACCTTGTTTCCATACTCGTTTTCAGTTGGTTCATCATCGGCGAGCATCTTCTCTTCTCTTCCGTACCTAATAATCAACCACATTCCTTAGGGCTTTTTACCTTCTCAGTCCCTGGTTGGACTTTTTAGACAATTTCTAATAATCGGATTCAAAGCGAGTCTTTGCTGGCGGTCTCTCTTCCCCAAACCCGGTCCATCTTACAACCAAACCAACAAACTTTAATTCATCACCATGCCTAGCATATCAACCGTACTCAAGGGCCTCGTGGTCCTCGCGCCTCTTGTGGCTGCCGTTCCCGCTGACTATATGCGTCGAGCGACACCATCCATGTCCATGTCGTCCGCCCCAGCTGCCATTACTGAGAGTGCTGAACCTGCGAGTTCATCGCCGGCAGCGACAGCGGCAGCGGCAGCGGCACCAGCAGCAGCAGCAGGGAAATTGACTGATGTTGACATCCTCAACTTGTAAGTGCATGACTGGATTCTACCGCAATGAGCAGAAAAATTAATAGCAACAGTGCCCTGACTGCTGAGCACCTTGAATCAACCTTCTACAAGATGGGCTTTGCCAAGTTTCCTATGAGCGACTTCATGGCTCTTGGTCTGAGCGAAACCCAAGTCAAGAGTCTTATGGGAGTTGGACAGACCGAGGCCACTCACGTTACAACCCTCCAGTCAGCCATCACTGGAGCTGGCGCAAAGCCCGTCGAGCCCTGCGATTACAACTTCGACGCTGCCCTCCAGAGCGCCGACTCTATGGTCAAGACTGCGCGTGTCCTCGAGGCTGTTGGCGTTTCTGCCTACTTGGGTGCCGCTCCTCTAGTCAACTCTTCCGATGTCCTCGCCGCCGCAGCATCCATTGTTACCGTCGAGGCCCGTCACCAGGCTTTCATCCGTGTTGCATCCGGCGCTGAGCCAGTCCCCGCTGCTTTCGATAGCGCTCTTGGACCCCGTGCTGTCTTTACGCTCGCCGCTCAATTCATCAAGTCCTGTCCCCAAGGCTCCAACCTCAACATCCAGCCTTTCCCCTCTATTGCCCTCCAGAACGCTGCGCAGGCTACCATGGGCCAGAACCTCAAGCTTTCCGACCCCTCGCAGCCCTCTGGTGCCAAGTTCTGCGCTTTCGTCGCCCCGTAAGTTGACACCCTCATTTTTTGATACAAGCTCAATACTAACACCTAACAGTGGCGGCAACCAATTCACCGACATCAGCGGCGGCAACTGCAAGGTCCCCGATGGCATCTCGGGTGAGGTCTACATGATGATCACCAAGAGCAAGTCTGTCGCCGATGCTGAGGTCCTTGCCGGTCCTGCCGTCCTCCAGCCCTCATAAACGTCTCTCGTCTAGCAGTGAGCAGAACCCGAGCGCATGGCCTTCCATTCTCAGAATTATCCTCTTTTCTCAAGGCACGTGTGAACGACCAGAGCGAGCCAAGCTGGCATTACAGGAGCGAGTCGCGAGGCGACGTGACTGTTACAGCGAGCATGTGTATACGGAACGATTTTGTCTTTCTTCACAGTCGTTGAAATGCAAGTGTTGATCTCAACAAAATCTTATACTATTTCACTGTTTTCCTATTTCTTCCTTTTGTCTTTTTTGGTTCGTTTTTGTTTCCTTTTTCCATGACCGAGTTGAATGAGTCTTTCGTTGTTGTTATTGTCATTGTTGTTGGTGGTGGTGGTGGAAAACATCAGATACCCCCCTCGGCACGCAGTAGGTAGTCAGGGCAGGTGGAAGGAGAAAGGTCCTCCGGCTGAGCGAGATTCCGTGAATCCTCCCTCATGCGCGGGTGGCACCCCAGTGGTTGGTTGGGCTTGGTAATGGTAGCAGTAAAGGCAAGGGTATATATAACACGAGTATGAAAACGATTACGATTTCAGATACGAAAAGAAACTGTCTCATTCTCGCACTTCTGACACATACTAGCTGACTCATGAGTATGCGAAAGGAATGAATGATCGACTTATGCAAGTGTGACAGATTTACTAGTTGGATTATGGGCTGTGGGTGGGCCCTGCAACGGGTGGGGTTTCAGCTCGCAGTTTTTCGATGCTTTAAGTTAGGGCGTTGGCGTGCGACTTGGGCGGCTACACATGTCTTCGGCTTGCTCACGACTGCTCGTCCATGCCGATTCCAAGTACAGCAATTTGTCATCAATGCCTTGGACACATGATGCGCCGCCAATTTGTCAATGGCTTTTTCTTCACCCAGCAGCGAGGTTGACTGTGGACTGGATGTCTACGATACAGACAGACCATTTGCTCCGAGTCGGGCCGGAACGCCGAAAAGCTGGGGAAGTCCTATTCTCCGCTATTCTCCGCCACTCTGTACGTTCTCCCGAACATCACCCGCACGTTTTGCCTCTAGGGATGCGGTGTGGGTTCGAGTGTCATCTGATTGGCTGAGATGTGCATCTGGTGGTGGAGGTGTACACTAAGTGTTGAGTCGATAGCACAACAGGATGACTGCAAGCCATCAAGAAGAGATAAAAAGGCGGTGCAAAGCCATTCACCTTTCTTTTTTTTTCTCACCCCCACACCTCGAGAAGCGAAGTCCAACCAACGTCATCGCGTTGTGGTTAATCTGGGGATTTGAGTCTGCGCACGCCCGCCATCTACTATTTATTTATTTATTCCTCCTCACCCCAGAATCACCACCAGGTAGCCACCAAAGGTTTTCCTCTCTGCAATACCAACAAACAAGCAGCAGCAGCAGCATCTAACGAAAATGGCTGCCGCATTGCATCAGAATGGCAGTGCATCAACCTGCCTCGAGCAGCCCGTTGAACTCCACGATGTTTCCCACTTCCTCGCCAAGCCTCAAGAAGCCAAAGTAGCTGGTTCGCAGCATACCGCTGGCTTGCGACTCTCCGACACAAAAGGCTCCCAGGGCAGTGATCCGGTGGAGACTCTACCGTCGCCAACGACACAAGCTGCAGAAAAGCTCGAACGATGGAACCATCCCCGTTCCAACTTTTTCCGCACCGCCGCGGCCTTTTGGAGCTTTGTGGTCATGGGCAGTAACGACGCAGCGTATGGAGCGTTGATTCCTTATGTATGTTGCAAACTCCTCAGATTTTTTTGTTTTCTCCGACTCTTGCACGTGCGGATGTTGTGAAACGGTGTCCCGAGGAGGAAAAATCGAAAAAAAAAACAAGTATGATGTGCTGATTCAATCGGGCATGATAGTTGCAAGATTACTACAACTTGACCTTTCTAGTCATCTCCCTCGTCTTCTTGTCCCCGCTTGCCGGTTACACGGCTTCTGCGCTGCTGAACAATTCGATTCATCTCAAGTTTGGACAGAGAGGCGTTGCTATCATCGCGCCGAGTTGCCATCTGATCGCATACATTGTTATTGCAGTACACCCACCGTATCCCGTTCTCGTTGTCATTTTTATGCTGGCGGGTTTTGGTAATGGCCTTGCTGACGCTGCGTGGAGTAAGTACACTACCTTGATTGAAGAAAAAAACAAACCAATGCCGTCAAAAGGGGATCTGAGATGCTGACAACGGATTCAGATGCCTGGATTGGTAACATGGCAAATCCAAACGAGGTTTTGGGCTTTTTGCATGCATTCTACGGTGCTGGTGCTGTGCTCTCGCCGTTGATCGCTACGACCATGATCACAAAAGGGAGTAGGCTACCGTGGTATACCTTCTATTACGTTATGGTACGTAGATTCCCCGCAGTAAGATATCTTCTAGAGCTGTCATCTCACAAAACAAAATGCAGATTGGCATGGCAGCCCTCGAGCTCGGTACATCAACAGCCGCCTTTTGGCGCGAGACAGGCGCGAAATACCGTGCTGCCAATCCCCGCACCACCGACACAAAGGACAACCGCATGAAGGAGGCTCTTATCCGTCTCCCCCAGGCTAGGGTAACGTGGCTCTGCGCGCTCTTCTTACTCGGCTATGTGGGCATCGAAGTTGCCCTCGGTGGTTGGATCGTCAAGTTCATGCTCGAAGTGCGTAACGGCGAGGAATTCGCGAGCGGTATGACTGCAACTGGTTTCTGGATGGGCATTACCGTAGGACGAGTCGTGCTCGGTTTTGTGACACCCAGATTGGGAGAGAAATTGGCTATCAGTGTGAGTTTTTGCTCCCTATTTATTTGTTGATCGAGTACACCCCACGTCTCCTTGCAAACGCGCACATGGCTGACACACATGGAACTAATAGATTTACCTCCCACTCACCATGGCTCTCGAACTCATCTTTTGGCTTGTTCCGCAATTCTACGTTTCAGCCGTTGCAGTCAGCTTCCAGGGTTTCTTCCTCGGGCCTCTCTTCCCTGCTGCAGTCGTGGCGGCGACGAAACTACTCCCACGCCACCTACACGTCGGCGCTATAGGTTTTGCAGCTGCTTTTGGCGGAAGTGGAGCGGCGATATTCCCTTTTGCGGTCGGGGCTATTGCCCAGGCAAAGGGCGTGCAGGTGTTGCAGCCGATTATTCTGGCGCTGTTGGGCGTTATCCTGGGCTTGTGGCTGTGCTTGCCTCGGATCCATAAGAAGCAGGAGTGAGGCGACTATGTGTATGGGGGTATAGTTGTTTGGATAGATAAAGTTGAGAGAGAGAGATGGTGGAGGTGTGAAGAAGGTTCCTTTATGTACTATATATATATCTAAAAGGCCAAGGCATCATCCAAGTGTGTCGGTGCTGCTTTGCTGTAAAGAAACGAGCCATCTTCGTTAGAGAAGAACTGCTTTTTTCCCAACTTTCTATGATTGTCTCTGTGTTCATTATTGCTTGTTGCTGCCAAGTTCCAACACCCTTTATTTTCTCGCATTTCTCTTGCAATACCCCAGACCGGCAGATAGAAGCAAGCACCAAGCAGTTGTAACAGACATTACCCTGCATCTTACCAACAAGCCAACACTCAATACGACACCACCCTCGCCTTCTCACCATCCCCAACCACTTCCCCGCTATCCACCTCCGCCATGCTCTCCGCCATGCTCTTCGCCTTCTCCTGCCCAATCTGCATGCCCGCGCCCGCCGCAGCCTTGAGCCCCTCAGCCATAGCAATCGCAACCTGCTTCATCATGACCATGGTATCCCCCGCGGCAAACACGCCCCTCACACTCGTCTCGTTAAACATGGCATTTGCAACCTTGACATGCCCGCCCACGGCCTGATCCACCGTCTCGACCCCCAGCTGCTCAATCAGATGCTGCGCGCGATTCACAGTCGCGGGCTTGTGCACAATGAAGCCCAGCGTCAGCGCGTCGCCGCTTTCAAAGTGCACCGTGACGCCGTGCGTATGACTTGGGCCGTTATTTACCAGGCGCGCGATGCGGCGCTGGTCCAGCGTTGCGCCGAATCCTTTTGCCAGCTTGACAGCGTCGAGTATCGCGGCGTCTTGTTTGATGGGGCCGTTGCTCAGGATGGTTATGGACGCCGGGTCGAGCGCGGCGGCCATCTGGACTAGGTGCACGTACATGGGGCTGTCGAAGTCGAGGATCCCGACTGCGCTGCCGCGCTGCTCGTAGCCGTCGCAGGCTAGGCATTGGTAGATGTGTGTCGGCCAGTTTTCGCGGTAGCCGTCGAGCGAAGGGAGAATGTCTTGCGAGCCAGTGGCTAGTATGAGCTTTTTCCCCTCGTACGACTGGCCAGAGCTGTCGGTGACTTGGAAGCCATCGTATGCATCTTTCTCTGAGGGAATCGATAGCTGCTTCTTTTTGGCGTGCGTAATGGTGGCTTGCTCGAACCAAACCGTGTCGTACCGGGATTCGATCTGCTCGCGCGCTATGCGTCCGAACTCTCTGGGGTTGAAGTGGTCGCGCGAGGCGACCGTGTGCATATGCGTAACGCCTTCGTTTCTGTACTGCTGAGAGTCGAAAACAAGGGCTGTGGTGCGTGTTCGGGCGCATGTGAGTGCTGCGTTTAGGCCGGCTGGGCCAGCGCCAATGACGAGGACGTCGAAAATCTGGGGTCGGGATCGAAGCGCCATAGTTGCGGAGATGTGTTGATTCAGGACTCTGATGGTAGTCTGCATTCAAGAGAATAACTACTAGAAGATGTAGTTTGGTTAAAGGATACTTCAAGCTGTTCTTTTACCACCATCGTGTCTGCTGCATTGCTATAGCGCTTTTATACACTGACAAATTTAAGACGGGTCCATCGACAACTCTCATCACAAAAAAAAAACTCCGATTAGTGTCCAGGACATCGTCAGGATAGATTTTGACCTAAGGCGGTGCAAGTGTCAGATTTCTCCACCGCGGGAACGCCACTCAGCCTGAGATGAAGAGTGCAAAGTCGCCGATTCGAGTGCTTACTCACACATGCAGCCAGAATGTGTCCGAGAAGTCTCCGCGCTCACATATGACGCTTGCGAAATCTCGTATCATGGGTTATCTCTAATTCTTCATTCGAGAAGCCATGGTGGTTGTCTTACCCAAAGACATGTTTGAGAGCGCGTTAAGACGCACTAGGATGAAGGCGATGACGCAGCAGAATACCAAGGGGTCGAGAGATGTACAGGAAAACCCACACTCCACATCAGCTGATTTGATAATTGAATAACCATCTGCTTCAGATGTCAGCTCAACGTCCAGTAAGAGCATCATCAAGTCACGCACAGGGAAAGCCGTCGGCGAGGGCCATTGATACCCAGCCTCCACAAGTTTCAGCAGAAGAGAAGATGATGATAAAAGTAGTGCGCATCCACCACGAAGCCAAAGCTGTACTAATCGGTGATCAAAGCCGTTTGGACATTGTCAGATAAGATTATGTATACGAAGATCAAGGGTTACGTCAATATGAGGTGACGCGCGTCATACCATGGCCTCTGTTACGGACCGACCCGTACAGCAAGATACGAGAGAACCTTGCTTCCGCATGCTTGACGTCCCAATTAAATTGCCCAGAGACTGCATCAAGAAGACAGGTGAGAAAGTGTTGCAGTGCGAAACTGATTAAAGATTAGAACTAAAACTACGCTACGAGCATCAGCTCACATTGAGTCGTCAGCCCCATCGTTCCCCCCGGCCCCTTCCCAACCAGCCATACTAGCTGGCGTGTGCGCTACCGAAAAGAATAAAAATTACTACCAGGTCTCGTCGATGATACCCATCAAAATCTCTTCGTATCTCAAAAAAAAACAAGTCAAAAAAAGTCAAAAAAGGTATAATGCGGATCGTTTTCCCAGAAAAGAGTAACAACATCGCGTCGTAAGAGAACGTTGGGAGCTAGCAAAAGAACAAGGCGCTGCCCCGTTAAAAAAAGAAAAAAGGAGGGGAAGTCATGCTCTCTTCTCCTGGATCATATCATGTTGTCATGAAGTGGTCTGGAGAAGAATGCAAATGGTAGAAGGTATTATGGAGGGTGAAGATGTAATCTTCTACAGAGCGAGGACACCGACAAGACCGATGACAGCACCAAGACTGGCGCCGATGGAGAGCTTGGAAGCCGCGCCGGTAAAGGCAGGGGTGTCGGGGGTTGCTGGAGTACCGCTAGGGGTCGATGTTACGCTGACACTTCCAGTAGCGCTCATGGTGGGCTTGGTTATGGTGCTGTTCATGCCTGCGGTTGGGTACGGCGTGACCTTGCTTGACGCGCTGGGTGAGGAACTGGGAGTGGGCGTAGGAGTAGGCGTGGCCTTGACCTCAGGCGGGTAGATTTGAGGCAAGATAGTCTGGACATCGGTAGGCAGCGCCTGGTACCACGCCGGTGGGCTGCCAGCGGAAAGACACGAAGCCACGTCAGAGGCGAAGGCGGCAGGGGAGGCCAGGGCGTAAGACACGCTCTGCGAAGGGATGGCATGGGCAAGAACCATGAGGATAGATGATTGAACGTCAGGACTAGAGTGGAGGAAATTTGTTAGTTCAGGATACGGTGGTGACGTTGGTGGAGAGAACGCGTGGTAGTTGCGTGCTGGTCAAGGCAGAGGAAATGTGGAGTGACTTACGCGACAACAGCGTCCTGGGCCCTGGTGCCTACGAAAAGCGCACCCAGCGCCATTGCAACAGTGGAGAATCGCATTTTGGCTTGTATGATGTTGATTGAAGGAGTGTGATTAGAGTGCGTAGATGTGGCGCGACGGACCGAAAAATGAGTGTGGAGAGCAGCGAAACTGCAGGGCAACCAAGGTAATGAGCGTAAGGGTTGGAGAGCACGAGAGAAGGAGATTGAGATTGGGAGGATCCCGGCAGTATTTGAAACTGGGGAGTCGGCTCGTCAACTCACGATAGTTTGCTTGTCCGCCTGCCCGTTTGGACAAAGGGCGGCTAAGAAGGGGGTGTGCAAATTTAAGATTGCAGCGCCAGTAGGATATAGCCGTGGCGAACATATTGGACTAAAATCACGCGCAAGTCAAAATGAATCGCAGGTCCAGGACGCAGTGTTTATGCTGCGTGGGCTTGATTGGCGGCTAGATTGGCGATCGTGGTCTTGTGCTTTTGCTCTGCCTGTCGCACACTGAGAAGCGCCATAAGTAGTGCTCGACAAGGACGCTTCTGGTCAGCGGCGGCAGCCTCGCAGGACTGCAACGCTCTACCATACGGCAGCTCTTGGGCTGAGTCTCATTTCCCGTTGGCGTGGAGAGAATGAGTTTGTAGGCCAATGGTTGGTGAGCGACGTCGCTAGCGCTGTTGTCGCAATTCCACTTTTTAAGCAAGGTAGGGGTCCCCTGCAGCAAGTCCGGGGCTACAGCCCACATGGGGCTCCGCCCATAAGAATGCAGGGACAGATGAGGTGCATCTGCCGTCCTCTACAGCCTCGTTGTCGCTCGAGGGAAGCTTTGCATACATACACATGACTATCCTGTTGCTTTGTTGACAACTGAACAACATCCTCTCGTACACTCCCAATCGCTATCAGTGAGGCTAACACAGCCTGACAAGTGACACCACACATCGCAATCACGCCTCGGGAATCCGGCAACCGCCCAGATACTAGCGGGACCAAGCAACTGCCGTTCCTCTTGCGCATCAATATCGTAAATTTGGCTACCCACCACGCCACTCACACGCGCAGATCCTCTCAGCAACCAACCTCCTTTCTCGGTGCCCTCTTCTTTTGCTCGAGTGCTTCTGCCAGGAGAGTGTAGAGACTTAAGGGGCAAAAGCACCGTGTCGCTGCATTGCATTGTCGCGCATACAAGCCATATCCGTCCTGCGACAAGAAGCAACTAACCCTCTTCTATCCTATAGTCCTACGCAGTATACACAGGAACATGTACGTCGACTCGAGGTACAATGAATGAGCCACTTATGCGCGCATCTTCTATCAGCGTTCTCGGCGGCCATACCAGTGCCAAGTGCCGATATGCATAACTCAAATCGCAAGCAACTTGCTCATTGGATTGCATCTCGTCCAAAGGAACTCAAATCTACCCGAGTATCTAGCGGCAACCGCCAGCTTAGGATCGAGTCATGGAACAAGAGTGCAATAACTGGTGATAGACAAGACAGACACCCCCCATCCCTTTTCACTACCTTTGCCATGTTCACGTCATTGCACTCGCCACGGTCTGCTTTCCACATACAGATTGTATCGCCGCGGGCCAAATGATTTCATGAAATACTCAAATCGTGACACTGATCTCATTATGAAAGGTTGTGTGTTGGAACTGTATCGCGTTTATGCGATACTGGTATGCTTTATAGTTATTTTTTTTGTTTCGCCCTGCTTTTAATTGCCCTTCAACGAAGAGTGGATTCGGGTCGAGGCTCAACGTTCGATTTTATGCAATGATGATGTTGGCTCAAGATCCCGAACATAGTCCAGGAAGGAGACGTGGATTGCCTGCATCGGGTGTGACTGCCGGGCATTGTCAAGCAAGAGACACACCAAGTTTTGATGGTCGAAGTCCGCTTTGGTCAAGAACCTCAGAACGTGCTCATCAAGAAAGTATGGCTTGTGGAGGCCGAATATGGTTCAATCGATCAATTGGTAGACTTCGGGTTTGCCCTGCTGTTGGACGCAAAGAGATGGCCTTACACCAACCTTGCTCGCTCCTGGGCAAATACAGAATGCATGAGCACGCGGATCCAAACAGTTCGCACTATAGCACCAGTGCAACTGAAACAGTCATCGTGCTGCTCGTCTCTGAGAATAACCTCCATCGCACCGACCGTCTCACCACGGGAGACTACGACTTTTGCTTGGCCTGTCCATTCGCTTCCTTCGTCGCGCTCCTGCCCTCGGCCTTTTCCTTTTGTTTCTTCTCAGCTGCCCTCCTCTTCGCGCCCTCTTTTTCAAGAATCTCAATCGTCTTCTCGCTGCTTTCCCATAGCTTCTTCTGCAGTTGCTCATCATCAATCTCCTTTCTGCTCCAAATGGACCTTCTGCATTCCTTGAGGAAATATGCGCCCTCGCCCCTACCCCACTGAGCCTCCATGGCTGCGTATAGAAAAGTCTGTGCACCTTGATCCGCGCTCTTCAAGACGAGCCACCAAAGCGGCCACGTAATGATATATATCGCCAGACCCCAGAGAGAACCAAAAGTCAGGTAGCGTCGCATACCAGGTGTCCGCGTCCAACCTGGATCGACCATAATGACACGCGCATTCATTGGCTTCTTGTCGGGGCGATCATACTTGGAGAGATGCTTCTGAAAGGCGACGGCGAACGTCATGAGGGCAAGTTTGGAGGTTGCGTACACAGTCGAGGGTGTGAAGTCAAGTTGTCCGGGCTCGGCCTTTTCATTCTTTGTTGACTTGTCGTCTACGCCCGGCAGCTTTCCTCCCATGTATGAAGCACAGGTACCGAAGATGATTCGAACGTCGCGATCAGGAGGCTGTGCTCGTAGTGCTGGGCTAAGTATGCTGAGCAGGTGGAAGTTGGCAATGTAGTTCAACCCCCAAGTTGATTCCAAGCCATCCTCTGTCTGAATTGCTTTTCCTCCAGGGGGGGTCATTGCATTTGCACAGAGTACGATCATATCAAGGCGTCGAGGGGGTGCATTGTCAACCCATTTCGTTGCGAATTGCCGTATGCTGTGTAGAGATTCGAGATCGACATGCTCGGCGGTGATGAGCTCGTTGCCGGTTTGGGTTCGCAGGTCTTCGATGTAATCGACGAGAAAGGGGTCAACGAGTGGCTGACGGACTAGGAGGATGATTTGTGCACCGCGAGACGCCAGGCCTCTCACCACCTCAGCACCTATGCCAGTTGTCCCGCCCTGTCCACGTTAGTAAAGTTTCTCAGATGACACGCTAAACGCTTACCGTAACCATGACCACCTTGGAGTGCATGTTCCTCTCTGAACCGTTGTTGGCGCCATTGAAGCACCATTTCAGCGCGTAGATTATAGCAAGTACTGACGCAGCTTTCAATAGGGTCCAGCCATAGGGAATAGAGTCGATGCCCTGGTCGAGGGCTTGGGCGAGGATGTTGACGGGCATGTTGCTTGGCAGATAGTGGGAACGGAAAGGCTTCGGGGACGCGGATCTACCGTGGCTCGCTAAGCCCAAGGGAAGCAGGTACCCACGTGGCGTCATAGCATGTGATTGCGCGTTCAGCACAGTCGCCGCCACTTCACCGACCACCATTCACCAACCCATCTTCAAATTCCACTTTGGCATCTTCTACAGCGGTGCCGCTCCTTTCACCGCCAAGAGAGCTAACGGGTTGCTCGCCTCGTTGCCTCTGCATGGTTTCATCCGTCACACAAACAATGACGGCACCCTCTACAATGCCCGCATCCAGGGAGCAGCCATTCGAAGATGAGCTTCTCGAAGATGACCCCGACATATCCACGGCACCGTTTGTCGAACAGCGAGCTTTTGGTCGCGGCCTCTGGAAGAACCCAATCCAGTTTGTCTCTTCTACCCCTGAGACGCAACCAGCAGCTACGTCGACCAACGGCAAGACTATGGCCGAAAAGTATCTTGCCATCATGTTCCCCAACGGTCAGCCACAGCCAGAACCCGATGCATATCCTCGGTGCGGTATATGTGGTGAGCCCGTCAAAGAAACCGATCAACGCATACACTATCTCAGCCCTGCACACCAAGCTGCACTTCCTCGTGCACCGATCCCCTCAGCTATCGACCGAACAAGAATGGGGCTTAAGTATATGGAGAAGCATGGATTTGACGTAGATGCACGGAGAGGCCTAGGATCGAGTGGTCAGGGCATGCTGTTCCCGCTCGTACCCAAGGAGAAACGAGACAAGCTAGGGCTGGGCATAGACAAGAAAGAGCACGTAAAGCAGAAAGCATTAGGCGGTGCAAGCCGTGCAGATGTCAGGGAGGGTAGGCTTGATGCTGGCAAGGTCAGGAAACTTGCACAAATCGAGAAGAAGAGGCACGATAAACTGCAGACAATGTTTTACGGCAATGATGAGGTAGAAAAATACTTGGGGCAGCTGGGTGGTTAGTCTCCAGACTGAAGAGCGCCTACTAGGCCTCGAGACCACGCGATGGCTTAGAGGCTATTCAAGCGAGATCAACTTTTGACGATCCACCGAGGTATACGGCAAATAGCGATTCGACATGCCTCTCGAAGTACCGCACACAAAGAAAACCGGTATACGATTGCAAAGACCAGTTGCAAATTGGCGGTTTAGTGTGCATGGCGTTGGTGTGGACATTGGTTTTGGCGCACATTTTCAAGATACCCATGGCTCGACACTCGAGCCTTTCACAGCAATAACGTCTTTTACATGGCAAACCCTTACCTGCATAGGATCCAACCTGGGAATAACCAATCAGCAGCGGAACAGCGTCAACATCGTGGTTGTGTCAGGGTTGCCACATTCGTCTGTCCATCGGCACAATTCACTGGGTGCCCCACCTTGTCAATTTTGCTGCCACTAGAACCAGATTTTTCACCCCACCACACAAATTCATCACAGCCGCCTGCGAATCCGAAAAGGACAGTTCTTACATATCTTGATAAAAGGTAACAGCGGTAGATTTTCCATCGAAAACACCTCAACAACGGTCGCTTAGCTCAGTTGGTTAGAGCGTGGTGCTAATACCTTGTATGATACGCCAAGGTCGCGAGTTCGACCCTCGTAGTGACCATCTTTTTTGCGATTGTGGACGTCATGGTGGAATGAACACCTTGTAGACTCCACTGTACATTTTTGTTGCCCAGAGTGCGACTTCTTATCAAGGTTTGGACAGTGTGTTGGAGGCTGTGCAGCCACAATTCGGGCAACCAGACCACCCCATCAAATCTGGAAACAATATTCATGCTGATAACTTCAGTCAACAACACAGAGTCTAGGTTGTGGAACCTTTAAATTCCGCTCTAGCATAGTAATCATCCCTGTCCCCACCTACGGCGCTCGGATTTCTTTCCACCACATCTATTACTTCCCCCACTAGGCCTGATTGTAGACCGTAACGCTCAACAATTTAACATTAGTTACTACCCAATTTCCAAGATCGCCATCGAAATCCTTTCCTACCAACTCAAGCATAGCTTGAAACGTCTCGTTGGTGTAGTTGGTTATCACGTGGGTCTCATACCGTCATGTATGACTGCTAGACAATAGCAGATATCCCAAGGCCGCCAGTTCGAGTCTGGCACGGGACACTAGTTAATCTTTTTGCGGTTCTAGTCCACCCTATACTTCTTGTGTATGTGGTGATGGCTATCTTTCTTTTTGGGTTGCGGATAGATAGGTGGTGGTGTAAGTATGGGCGTGAAAAGAACGGTATGCGGTGGGAAAAAGGCTAGGATATATAGAATACGATAACCCAAATAATATACATATATATGCATAGATGTTTTGATTTGACTTTGTTTTATGATAATTATAAAAGAACAGTTTGGCTAGTACTGCTTTGGACGCACGTACCTTTGGAGCTCACTACCAATTCACGACAAGGGGAAAATCTAGCCCTTGGTCGTTAGCATCCCTACAAACTCACGTGCATATGCTTTACACTTGTACAAGCCGGCAGCGCAGAGGAGACAAGCAAGACATGACGGGTGTAAGACGGCTGAACAGTCAATTGTACGAACACATATCACATTCTTCACCAAGTCAGAGACACAGCAACAAAAGTCCAAGATAATGACACGACAACCCTTGCTTCCTTTCATTATAATATTAACGTTTCCCAACAACATACGTTAATGGGGGATGATTTGGAGAGGAGGAGGAGGCGGAGGAGAGGATATGTAAATGCAAAACGTTGGCAGCCAACTGCAGAGTCCAAGCAGGCCTGCACTTCCCCAGCGCTACACTCCGCCTCTAGCTCACTTCAGCTGAGCACACAAATACACGAGTGGCAAGACAGAGTAAGTGAGAGAAAGAAGGAAAGAAGGAAAAAAACGCGTCTTTCCTTTCCATCTTGCCATACTACGCCATTGGTAAGAAAACAAACAAATAAACACACAAACAAGGTATCATCGAAATCCGTAGATCAGACGATGCAGGCCAGCAACCAGGTGGGGAGGGGTAAGGAGGATAGGTTTGGTTGGACACAGACCAATACAAAAGGATATAGACAAACAGTATGAAACGAATGTGGAGAAAGGAAAGAGGTTGGTGTTTATATACACTGGAGTCCTCGAGATCGGGAGAGTACATTGACAGGATGATGATGGTGATGATGGTGAGTGGTTGACGCGCTGTGATGAGGTTGGCGTCGGGTATCTGTAGCGACTGAATGCGAAAGCACAGGGCCTCCGTGATATGGTTATGTGAACAAAGTATATTCCCGCGGAAAAATAGGAAAGAGACGCCCGGCGCTGAGAATGCTATGATGCTCTAGAAAGAAAGGTTGGCTGTTGCATACAGGAAGAGGGGCAAGGATCGGTTCGCTAAAGTCGGTGGTTTTCGAGATGGCAAGGGCAAAACACGTTTGCGGAGACGAGGGAGAGCAGAAGGCGTTGAGTGTAGGCTCGTTATCGACATGAGGCTGTGCGGACCAGACGGACGGTTAAAATTGAATTATCGACTCTGGCCAAGATTCAGCCAGGACATATCGGACTGCTCTTTTTTCGCGTCGTTCGGGTTGGACGCAGGACCAGGGAACATGGTAATTGTGCTGTCATGTCCAACTCGTGGTGGTGCGAAGAACGAGTTGAACGTGGGGCTCGGTAATGCTGCATCGTTGTGTCCTTGGGCAGGACCTGGACCACCCGGGAAGAGCGTCGCGACACTCTCACGTTCATGCAAAAGACCAAGTTGTGGTGGGGTGGGGTACATAGAACTGAACTTGGACGGGGGCATCTGGTCTGCCGGTAGGGGAGGCGCGTTGCCGGATGGGAACATGGTCGCTGTGCTGTCGCGCATATCAGGGATAACCGGGCTGGCTCCTTGTCCAGGGTAGAAGGAACTAAAGTTGCTCTTGGGATAGAACGACTCAGTACCGTCTGGGTAGTATGAGCTGGTGCCGTCAAATTTTCCATGGTCGATAGCCATACTGCCTGTATATTGGCTGCTGGTTCGTCGGTCATTGCCAACTGGGGTCCAACTGTCTACAGGCTGGCGAATGTGGTGGTCGCCATCATGGCTGAAAGCGGACACGGAGCTGGCATTCGAGTTAGCACGGGCAAGTTCTGCCTGCATGGGCTGAATCTGGTGTGGTAAGCAAGAAGTGGGTGTGCCAAGCGTAGGACTTCCACTAGCTACACTGCTCAGGCGTTGCCCGTCATTGAACTTGGGTATTTCCAGCGGTGCAATGTGTTGTGATGGACGTGAACTGTACATGTGCGAGTTCGTGTACTGTGACTGACTAGCCGTACTTGTCCTATCTGACGCAAATGTGGATCGGTCAGCAGGAGGAGCACTGGCGAGATTTGTAGCCTCATTGTTCGCAAAGTAACGACTCCAGCCTGAGCTGCGTGCTCTTGGTGCAGGCTTGGGTGTTCGGCTCGAGTTTTGACGAACGATAGACTCGACAGGCTCTGGTTTCAAGTCAAACTTAGCCAGCTCGTAGGGCTCAGAGTATTGTTCTGAATAACCTAGCGGGCTAGTCTTCTTGACAAGGCCTGCCGTGCTAGCATCACTCGCCATGTTCTTCTTGTGGCCAGTGCCTCGCCCTTGGATGATCGCTAACGATGTGGTGGACTCGTTGTACTTGGGCTGATAACTCGCTACAGATCCACCAGCTTCCTTCATGAAAGCTGCGCCGCGATCGGCGAAGCTCATACGGTCATTCTTCTCTACGTGCGCGTTGTTCTTACTCTTGTTCTTCCTGTACTTGAGACAGAACAAGATCAAGATAAGGATCACCGCGATGCCGAAAATGGTTCCGAGTGTGGCACCGAGTACGGTCAACATGCGTCCTTTGTTATTGGGAGGCTCCGCAGGTGACGCGGCAGCTGATGTGCTGGTGGGGCTAGCCGTGACGGACGCAGACGCAGTTGATGTTGCTGTTGATGACAGGCTTGAGGACGAAACAGAGTTTGCGAGCACCTGTTGCCCATCGAACACCGCTGACGCATTCATCCAAGAATTCTTTTGGGCATTGAACAGAGCGATGGGTTCCTTGTCGTTACCTCCGCTTGCAACGGTGGTGCCATCATCGCCTTGGGCTAATGAGTAACCTGATCGTGGTGCGGTGGGTGCAAATGTTTCGTTATACGGCGACCAGGAGTTTAAGGTCACGCGTTTTGTCTTGCCTCCTGTCTTGCCCCCAACTCGTGTTCCTGGGGCCGCGGGTGAGCCGTCCTTGTTTAATAGTAATATTCGTTCGACAGTATTTGGAGTGACGCTCATGTCAAACTTCTGAAGAGCGACCCCTCCTTCCTTGTTGGAGATTATCGTACATTGGACGGCGTCCTGGTTGGCGATGGGTTGTTGCAAAGCGACCTTGAGATCATTCCATCCCCCGGCTTCGGAGAATTTCCAGATGGCTGTGTTTGATGCGCCCCCGCCCACCAGAAAAGCGGTGTTTGAATTCACATTCATCAGCATGGGCTTCACAGACGGCGGCGCACCAGCTGATGGCAAACCCGAGACAGAGTAAGGTGCAACAGTAGACATCAAGAAAGTCTCAGATGAGGGGCCAGCGCCGTCCGTCTGCGATCCAGAGTAGACGAGGATATTCTGGGAGTCTTGAAGGTATACGGCGCCATGGTTGATCCGATTCTGCGTGTTCCAGCTCTCCGACCGTTGCCAGTCCCATTTCTTCTTGGAGAATGTATAGTGCATCAAGCCAGGGTAGTTCCAAGTCGAAGCTGTCTCGTTGACTTTTCCTCCAACAATGAATAGCTTGGCGTCTTGGGCGTTGCCCTTGGGTTCTGCCTTGACGCACACTCCTCCAGTCAGCGATACGTCCATGGGCAACGCCTGCCATTTGGCCCCCTCTTTAAGCTTCAGCGATTGGAATCCAGCCGGCGAGTATACGTAAAGCGTGTCTTCGTAGATGACTGAGCAGTGGTCCTTGAGCGGGTATATGGGTTTTGGTGTAGCCATGATGGCGTAGATTTAGGGATGGTCGGGTATGAAAGCGAACGGAACGAGAGTTTAGTGTCGCCTCGGGACGGGAAAAGCAATGAAACAACCAATTATGTTCCCACCTAGCTTCTCATAGCGATGCGTGAGGGTCAATATGGATCATGCGTCGAGTAATGACCCGGGTCTTGGAAGGTCGTGGTAACAGAATGTTTGTTTTGCGTCGAGAATCGCAATGGCAAACGACTGCAGGGAACACGGCGTCAGTATGTATGGTTCAGTAGAGAGCGCGGCCATGGGGGCACGTACTCGGATCTGCGCCAAAAGCCGTGACGGAGAGCGAGCGCCAGGTGGAAAGGGTATTCCAAAAAAGCAACAGGTTGCTACGGCGTATACACAGAGAGCGACGGGACAACCCTCTCTCAAAGAGGCGCAAGCGTGTGCGGAAGGGTAGGGCGAAATGAGAGGCAGCACAGCTCAGCGGCGTGCGAGAATCGAGCGAGGGAAGGTGAGAGAGGGGGGTGGTAGGTAGGCCGTCCAGGTGAGGCTGTTCAGGCACGCGGCGGCTGAAGCTGGAGAGAGAGGCAGATGAGCCTGAGTCCAAGCTGAGCGAGGGGGAGAGGACCAAGCGGCCGCTGCGAAGGGTCCGTCCACGCTCACAGTTGTGCAAGGGCATGATTCGAGGTGGGCCTGGGCATGATGCCAAAGGGCCTAAGCGGGCGACGGCACGAACAAGGGCAGGCTATGCACACCAAGCCCCGTCAGGGGCAAATGGTGAGACGGGCCAATCATGCCCGCCAGCCATAGGCGTTATTCGCCAGTGCCCCTGGCCTTGCCCGAGTATATTTAGCGTTCCTTTGTGCCAAGACAACATGCCTGCAGCGAAGAAACAGTCCAGTGTCGGAACCTTTGCAGGGCTTCTGCCGGACCTGCAGCGCAGACGCTGTGCCATACGAACGAAATGTGAAGACGGCCTGCTGTGCGGGGTTGCCGACGAGAAGTGCCTTGGTGCCTTACATGGACCATGAGACCCGACAGTTGTGACTCCAGGAGAGTGGGTGGGCAGCTAGCCAGCTTCACGTCGCCGTGGTGATGTGCACTCGTCGCTCTGTTCATCACGTCGTGACCCAGGAGATAAACCAGGACTCTCATCATTGCCGCTCCTTCGAACCACATTCACGAATCAAGGCGGACCGCGTGTGCGCTTGCTTCTTCCTGTCTTGAATAAGAAGCGTCGGCCACCTTGCTCGACCGTCCTCATCCGCTTGTGTTTCCTAGAAAAGCCAGGCCTGTGGCAAAGCTCGTATGGACAGACAGCATGCCTAAAGATACATACACAGTCGTATATGCATTGTTGCATAGTGGCACCTATCGATACTTCGTGTTCGAGCCGTCGTATTTTCGTGCTGCTCCCGTGTGGCTGTGGGGGTGAGGATGGCGAGGATTTGCGCACGGCGAGGCGCGCTTCATCGGCAACCAAGCCTTGCCGTCACACTGGCCGATCACGCGTGCCGGCACAAGTGCGACGGTGGTTCGCCATTGTCGAGTGTGATAGCGCGATAACCATGGGAAACACAAAGAGGCGCGCGCTCCAATGGGCGGGTTGATGTTTCCGCAGCTTGGTGACAGGTGGAACTACCCAAAGTCTCTCCCACTGACGTCTGAAACGCATCCCTCGGCCCACGCTCTTATTGGCGTGCGTACTCCGACGGCATGACTCAGCCGCTAGCCACGCGCTCTACCACGCAGCCACGCAGCCATGCACCAACGACACCTTTCACAACACCATCATCTATCCTCGACCATGAGGTCATGGTATCGTGGGCTACTACATACTCGTCAAGCGCCCTACCGGCAGCACACATACATTGGTACCCGGCCACATTGGTCACACACCACCTTCGCCCTCACCAATTAATCGGTACACTACACCCCGCAAACGCCGCCCTAATTCGGATCGCTCCCCAATGAGCCGTGTGCCCGGCTGCGCTCCCAAGGCTTGCGGTTGGCCCGTCATTAATCTCCTACGCCTTGGAGACGATATTCCTTAGGGCTCCTAAACCGTCGGTTAAACATGTCCTGAGCAGCTAGCGACACAGCGTACAATCCTCCTGAACAGTAGCAAGCAAGAGCTGAGTCAGATTGATTGCGTGCTCTTCAGTGCGCATCAGCAACATTCCGGTAACGACAGTCTTCTAGAACATCTCAAACGTTGAGTATAAGACGGTCCGCACTTTGCTTTTCATGCGCCCAGGCTTCATCATTTAGGTACCCAGGCTTGTCCCCCACCCATGCAGTGTTTTGCATTAAATCACGTCCCGCGCCTATACTTGGCACGTCAAACTCGTAGCTGTAGCCTGTCAAATGCGCTTTGCTCACTCCACCTGCACCGCATGTGTTTTGTCATGCCATGTTTGGTTCGGAGAGAAACACACGGGATCGAATATAGTTTGGTTGACTAACGTTCATGCGCTCAAATGAGGCATACGAAGCAACGGCATCTAATCAACGCCTACACTTATCGGATCCGCATCATCGGACCCCGCGGAAACAAGCAATATGGCAACGTTAGACAGGATGTTGTTGACAGTTCACCCGCTTTTGTTTTGTGCCGACAACGTTGGTCTTATAGCCAAAACAAGACAAACGATCGTTCCAACAACCCCTTCAGATCTACTCGACCGTTGCGCTTTCTGCTGGAACTCTCCGCATAGTTTCATGCAAATCGTTGCGATCGCGATCCCATGTCATCATCATCGTTAAGACGCAATTACTTTGTCGCCCTAGATCTAAGACAAACTGAATTTGCGCTACTGTTCCCTGCATATTCTGGTAGCTGTACACGTCTGTTTGTCCGAGTGTGACTGGTGTAAAGTTGTTGCATTTGTGTCCTCTGTCTCATTATAGAACATGTAAGCTGTCTTCTACTCAAACCAATAGCATCAACAATATCTTCAAACCCGAAACGGTGCAAACCACTGCAGGTCCTATTACGTCAAACACCAAAGCATCACACATGCAAGACACGTCGACTAGGCCTGTCAGCCTCCTGAATCTGCTACACGCGCACTTCCAATGCTGCGTTTCCTATTATGGGAATGCTCTGTATGAGCGAATAACACAAGCCCACCACAGGCACACTAAAACATGTGCTATTGAACTCAATCCCTCAGTGCAATGGAAAAACTGTATTAGATGGATACTGAAGTAGAGCCCAATGACGCATACGACACAACGCGTCGGGCCACCTCTGCCCTGAACGTGACGCCAACCACTCACCGGACGTACGGTAACTAGAGCCCGACGATCAGCACCATCGCAATCTCTACTCCCTGCGTGTATCCAGCATCCAACCCCTTGACAAGACGGGAAAAAAAAAGAGAGTAACCGGCCCAACGTTACATGAGACGCCCAAGTCAGGATCAACAAGTCTTGCTAACTGCCGTATTTACCAAAACAGCGCCTGATCGGCGAAAGACAATGACGATCCAGCACACGGTAGTTTACACGCCTAAGCATTTCTAGCATATTCTGTCATTTCGAGATTCGAGACAAGCAACCTGCAAAGCTTCTATCCAGATCCCCTCGTTACCTTACCCCATGTTGACGGTTTCCCTTCTAAAAATCATCAGTTTTCCCCCTTTCTTGAAATTCTATGCGACGACTGTCACATGTACTATCATAAACTCCCTCCTCAAAACCTGTAGTCATGGTACAAGCCATGTAATTTTCTTAAAAAAAATCCTCATATCTGGGTCGCTCCCTCGTGGTAATAATTAGTCTGCCAACGAAGCCCCCAACATAAACGCAAAACACAGACGTGCTTGTTGATCAGTATCACTTTCCCGTATCAACAAATCACATCCCGTTGTAGTAGCAATCAAAGCTGAAGAGATATTACGCCAATAGCTTGAAACAATAGTAATATTTTCTCTCCCTATATCTCTTGCTCCTCAACCACAAGTCTAATACCCACCCAGAGAACGTCATGAAGATCCTCGGCTTTGACTAGGTGGCGTTGGGAGTTTTTTTTCTGTTTGTACAGGACACATGACTGGATCACCAGAACTCCACTGCTACGCTAGCAAGGCGCATAGTTAATAGTATGGCAATAGCGACGAAACAAGTGACGGAGCTAAGCATTCTGTTGAGAGACTTGGAGCTGAACACCGTACAAGCGATTAAAGAATCCGCAACTACTAGGAACGTATGAGCATCCAGGCTTGAACAAAAGCTTCAGATATCAGAGAACCTTGACAATTCACAGCGCCATGGATTGACCATATCTGCGACTGGCAATACTCACCCTTCACTGTCGGAATGCGACCGACAATAACATCTTCACAAAGCCATACGCAAGGTCTGGCACATCTTGGGGGGATGTGTCTCACCATCAAACCATCTCCTTCATAGTAAAACTCGAAGACGGTCTGCAGGCGAGCAGTGACTATTGTCACTTTGCATTATTCTTCGCTAGTCGTATAGCTCACGGCAACCATTGCATACGGTCGATGAGTAGATATCCTAGCGTGGATGGAGGAACATCACGTGCCTGGTCTCACGGTGACGGCTGGAGTAACAAATCTCATTCGTTGCCAAACTCCGAATCCATCGTGGTATCATTTCGAACAGAAAACTTCGACGGGGCCGCATGACGGCAAGTCCATTGTTCGAGCTAGAAGCCGGTATAACGCCCTGCTTTTCCATGCGCACATCGCATGCCCAGACCGTGAACCCATGATATGCATTTCATCTACTCAGAGGCAGCGAGACAGCTCGTGTCGATGTCCCTCGAAGCCGTAGTGTGTCGTCAAACAAAGAAACAAGGGCAAGACACTTAAGCCTCCCTCTGCTTCTTCTTCTCCTCGCGACCGGCGCTCTTGCGCTCCAGGATAGACTCGCGGTCCTTGTCGAGCTTGAGCTTGGTGACGACGACCTTGGAGGGAGCGATGGGGATGGGGACCGATTGGCCGTTGCTCTTCTCGCGGACGACTGTGTGGAAAACTTAGTAAATGCTTCAGATTCGAGGGGCCGAGGGCTACGCACTGCCGTTGACGTGGATGCAGTACTTGAGGCGGTAGACGGAGGTGACCTTGCCCTCACGTCCCTTGTTGGAGCCACGGACAACGGTGATCTCGTCCTTGTAAAAGTCAGCACACTACCATAGCCGATAACAGTTCTGGGATACTCACATCCTTGCGGATGGGAATGCTGCGCACTCCGTGCTTCTCGCGGAGCTCCTTACTCAAAGGCGCCTGAAGGTTGTTAGAACATGTCCACTGCAATGTTCCAAGTCTCTTCATACGCTCATGATGACCCGACGCACACTACTCGGCGCACTGAAGTGCGCCTTTCGCGATTTGCGGCGAGAGCTCGCGACCATTGACTGGACCTTGGTCATTTTTGCTGTGGAATGGGCGGGATGTCGGGTTAGTAGACAAAGTTCGTGTCGCGCTCTCAAAATTGGGGTTGGGAGAATGTGCAAAGGCCTAACCTGCTTCGCTTCGTTAGCGCCGGAGCGCATGTTTTTCCGGCGCCCAACGACTCCGGCGGCGGCAACGCGTGTATCGGCATCGGCCACCATGACCGGGACGTCACTTGTCGCACGCGTTGCAGTCTGCTTGCCCTTTAACAAGGCGCACATATTGTGCTTCAAGCGCAGTGCACAGCCGTGAGTTCTTGCGCAACCACTCGGCTTGTCCAAGCTAGCCCACACTCGCGACATCTGTCTCGCTGCGCTTCGGGAGTCCTCGTTCTGTTCCTGACCCTCACCTGTAAAGTGCCTTGGAACTCCTCGGCTTCGGGCTGCAATGGCTATGAACGCCTACAACCCATATAGTTCCCCTTACCAACAATCCTCCTCCCAGCAGTATGCAGTAAATCAGACCACATCCGACGCCAACAATGCCGCGCAATCCTCCCGCCAGTACCAGCAACCACCGTCGACCCAAAGCCAACCTTACATGCCCTACGCAGCGCGGTCGTACTCACATCAGAGCAGTGGATATGGAACTACTCAGGACACCATATGGCAAAATGCTAACTATGGCGGACCCCGTGAGACGACAAATCAGGCTGCCAAGGTTCTACACAATATGAGCAACCCCTCGTATGCGACTAATAGCACAGCTGCGACCAACCAGCCTGGCTTCACTTCGAATCGTGCTGCGCCCTCACATCCTAGTCGCTATGCTACTGCCAGTCCGCTAGCGCAGCAAAACTATCCTGTTTATGGACAATCCCAAGCGCGCCCACACAGTGTCAACATTGATCGCGCAAAGCTAGGGAGTCGTGCTCTACCGTCTCCCACCGCGGCACCGGACAGTCTTTCGCAGGCGATCAAGCCAGTATACGACCAGCAACAACAGCGCATCGTCAGCCCTACCCAACCTCAATACAATACCACCCCAGTCAGCAACGCGCACAGCGCAACCTCGACTATGAGAAATCAACAATACGGCAGTCACAACAGCCAGCGATTTACTAGTGCCGAGACTTCCCGCGATTCCCAGAACACCACACTGTCGAGTACCTATAACTACGGCGCTGAACCAATGCGCCCAGCGGCAACCGCACCTCCTACAACAGATGGCAGTATTGCAGATACATACTATGGACAGGGTACCACCACTGTAGACCCGATGGCAGTATACGACCCCTGGCCGGAATACCAGCGAAAACAGGCTGCGCAAAAAGCGGTTGAGGACGCGGCGCGCGCTGAAAAAGACAAGATTGCAGCGGAGACAGGCAAAGCAGAAGAGCGCAGACGACAGGAAGAAATGAATGGTTTAGGACAATCACAGCCAAGTCCTACACTAGAGAAGGGTCAAGAAGAACAGCCGTCAAGCGTAGCTGACGCTGCTTCTGCACCTCCAGCCAGCGATGACAGTCCAGGTGACGCACTAGAAGCTGAGATACGTGCGATGATGGCAAAAATGCGTGAACTCAACCACAAAGATCCAGCTCTTTTGGCGCGCATCTGGGAGGAAGAACGTAGGGCCAAAGGTTCAAAACCACCAACGACGCAAAACAAGTCCGCCCACCAAGCCGCCGTAGTCCAGTCTACACAACCCGCCCCTGCGAACAGTCCACAGCCTGCGAATTCGAGGGAGAGCACTGCGTCCAGAGAAGTAGCAAATGCAAATGTATCTAAGTCAGCGACTCCTGCTGTCGCTCATGCCGCACCGGTCAGGCAAGCCCAGACGCCAACCAGTCGACCGGCTGGCAATACCGTCTGGCCGCCTAAGAAGAAAGCTGATCTAGCGAAGGCAGCCGCAGCATATCTTAACAGTCAGGAAAGCCTTCACAAAATCACACCTACCCGCGTCTTAAGTCTGCTTAATGGTAATCCTTCATACATCGAACTGTGCGAGCAGCTCGAACAGATGAAGTTTAAACTAGATCGGGCGGCCTTTGCTAAAAGCTTGCTCATAGCCGTACCTGATGTGAACTCAAGATCCCACCAGTCTTTGCCTCCACCTGCTCCAGTTCCTGTACAAGGACCGCCCGTCCCGCCTGCCGTAATGAAGAAGGAAGGCTTAGATTCAGTTGCACCTAGCCCACAATATGTACCTGCTTCAAGACCTTCAGCTAACAGAGCGTCTTACTCGCCATATCCAGAAAACGCCTCACCCGCAGGTCCTCCAGCACCCGCACCAGTCGCCGAGATGGTGCCCATTAAACCCGAGCTAAGGAAGCCTGCCAACAAAGAAGAAGCTGCCCGAAAGCGCAACTTGAGCGACCTCGTCGACTTGACGCAGCTGTCAGAAGAAGAGAGTATGGGCCCACCATCCAAGAGGCTTGACACAGGTTCCAAGCATACATTCGGACCTCCGCCTCTCGATTCCCAGGGCATAATGGATGGTGACGAGCAACAGTCGACTCCAAACTTTCTTATGGCCAATGGACCTTCGCAACTACCACAATCTTCCATAACACGACCACAGCTGCCTAACGAACTTAGAAATACCATCTACGTTCAATCCATAGACCGGAACAAAGCACTACGTCGCAACAATTACAATCCTGCAACAATTGCACGCGATGTTCTCCTCGCCTGTGGAAGGCACCCATCTCAACGTAGCCTCAATCAACATTTGGATCCGCTGAGAACAACTCTATCTCAAATAACGTTTGACTCGGACCTCAGTACCATCCGGTGGGATTTAATTGATCCTGGCAACCCCCCTCCGGACTACTTCAAAGACGCAGTCGAAGATCTTACGCAAGATGCGGACGACGAGGATGATTCAGCCGATGAAGAGAGGTATCCCCGCTCTCCGTCGAACGTGATTGGCGGCCAAGATGCGGCTCAAGTAAAGGCCCAAGCTTTACCTGAAGCTATCAATCCATTCATCAAACAGAAGCGACGTGGTCGACCGCGGCAACACTCTTTACCCAACAACGACGAGCGCCCAAAAAGCCCTGCTCCTATGAGTTCTACTGCTCATCCCACTTCAGGTGCTGGCGGAGTAGGCTATGCAGCATTTCGATCCGCTACCCAGTACGGTCCTGACGGTACACCAATTCCTAAGAAGAAAGGCCGCCCTGTCGGATGGAGGAAAGCTATCCATGGATCTGCTGCCACGCAGGCTCCACGAGATTTGAACAAAGACAGTGGGGCTCTGAAAAGGTATCAACCGCAGCAACCAAGCTCCTTGTCCAATGTGCACACGGGTGATTCAGTAATTCGGATCGACTCGAGGTCACCGAGTGTCGCGAACCGTGTTTCTCCATCGTACAAGTGCAAGTGGCTAGGCTGTAAAGCCGATTTGCATAACCTGGATACCTTGAAAAAACATGTATTCAAAATGCACCGCAAAGAAGTGCGTGGGAACATTTTGGACTGTCTGTGGGATGGTTGCGGCAAAGAAGCCCAGCCACCTTCTTTCGACCTGGAGAGCAACTGGCGCAGCCATGTACAGCAGGTACACCTTGATCCGCTGTTATGGGAGCTTGGTGATGGACCGGCCAGTGGTCTCTCTGGTAAGGAAGATAACTGAACAAGGGCTTGAATTGACATTAGGGAAAAGATCTAACCACATGAAATCTAGACTCTCATGATTCCGACGCTTACTTGAGCGATGCGCAAGGTCGGCAAGTCACTCCACGTATTACGGTTGACTCCAAGCGGGTACAGGCGCTTACTTCATTTCCACCGGAGTTGCTCTCACGAGGTCGTGGACGACCTCCAAAACGTACTTTAGAGCAAGAAGCTCGTGATGCGCATGATAGACTCATGTCGCTGAAGACACGTATTGGAGGACCAGGCATGGATCGCGGAGGAGCAACACTCGTGAATGACAAGCGCCGGAGGGGTCTTATTGACGAGACAGAAGAGGAGATTGTGAACGTGGAAGATTGAAAGACACAACAGCGCTTTGCATGGTTTATTTGATACTACTCTTTTGCAACTCCTTTTCTACAATTGCGCATATACCCATTACGAGAATAAAGCGGCGTTTGACTGGCTTTGGAGGATACGAACTGAAGATATTCGAGAGCCGTTGCAAGCTCCGTGGTAGCCAAATGCATTAAACATCCCGGCCATCAGAATTACCTGGCGGCTTATAAACCTATAATCATGTACGCCTGAACTCCGTGTCCTTGGTCGATATGCTCCTCTTGTGTAAAACTGGTATCATCTCTGACTCGCCCAACTTGTGCAATCGCTCCATGGGTGCAATTCAGCGTATCTTGAAGCAATGCTCGACCACGCTGTATTCCTCATGCCTTCACTTTGGCTGCCGCATCCCGTGGCTTCTCCTCGACTTTGTGGTCTTCAGAGTTGACTTCGAGGAAATGATATACGACGATAAGCAACATGGCAGCGCTTCCGAGGAAGATTGCGAGCGAGTAGAGTTGGGAGTCTGTAATCATCTTGACAGTGTCGGCGCGTGTAATGTAGCTGGATGGCTGGTGAAGGAGCTTCGCAACGCGCTGCGGAGCTGTCAGTAACACAAATCAACAACTTGAACAATGCCAAGGCCTCACAGAAACTAGGTGCGATGAAATGGTTCACAAGTCGGGAATGTCGAGGCGGTATTGGTTGCTCAGTGATTGACTATTGGGGCTCATGTGAAGGCCACCTTGAAGCTTCGGGAATGTCGGCGAGGGCCATGGCTGGCTCTAGCGCAAGGTCCTCCGCCACTCGAAAATCCACCCCACACAGCGTCATTCTCACTTTGACAGACGCACACATACAAAGTCCATATCCCATATCGACCATCAGTCGTCGCATCTGACCGGATTTCCATCCCCGAACCTACGCAAACCCACCCATCATCTCTCCAACCCCCACCGTCTTTACAAGTCAACACAAACTAAGTCAATATGCCACCCAAAGGCAAGGGCGATCAGCCCAAGGCGAAGAAGGTCGTAGTCGACAAGACCTTTGGTATGAAGAACAAGAAGGGAGGAGCCGCTCAGAAACAAATTGCGCAACTCAAAGCCACGGCTGCATCGGGAGGTACGCCTGATGAGAAGCGCAAGGCGGCAGAGAAGGCACAGCGCGAGAAGGAAAAGGCCGCGGCCGAAGCAGCGCGCAAAGAAACCGCTGAGCTCTTCAAGCCAGTGCAAGTCCAGAAGGTCCCGTTTGGAACCGATCCCAAGACTGTGCTGTGTCAGTTCTTCAAGAAGGGCAACTGCGAGAAGGGCAAGAAGTGCAAGTTTAGTCACGATCTGGCTATTGAGCGCAAGACTGAGAAGAAGAGTTTGTATACCGACAGCAGAGACCAGGAAAAGACAGAAGAAGAAGAGCGCAAGAAGAAGGACAATATGGATGACTGGGACGAGACCAAGCTGCGAGAAGTGGTCTTGAGCAAGCATGGAAACCCCAAGACCACAACGGACAAAGTATGCAAGTACTTTATCCAGGCCATCGAAGATCAGAAATATGGTTGGTTCTGGACATGTCCAAACGGTGGAGACAAATGTTTTTACAAGCACTCTCTTCCACCTGGGTAAGTCCAATGTACCGCTGCTGTTTACATAGTGGAGACTAACAAGCCTTAGCTTCGTCATCAAGACCAAAGAGCAGCGCGCGGCTGAGAAGGCTTTGATGGCCAACTCCCCTCTCAACACTCTCACACTCGAAGACTTCCTCGAGTCCGAACGTCACAAGCTCACCGGAAAACTCACGCCCGTCACACCGGAAACGTTCGCCAAGTGGAAGAAGGAGCGTGTCGACAAGAAGCAGGCTGAAGAGGAAGCCAAGAGGCTCAAGGAAGCCACTGGCAGAGCCATGTTTGAGAAGGGAGACTGGGCTCAAGATAGCGACGAGGATAGCAGCGATGATGAAGCTGAAGATGAATGGAATTTGGAGTCTATGAGGAAAGAGACGGAGGCTGCGCGAGAAAGGAAGGAAGCAGAGCGTATTGCAGCCTCGATGGAAAAGATGACTGTGTCTTGAACACCCACCACCTGTTTTAGGTCAGACACTCTCTGGGGGGTTCGAGAAGAAGCGACGAGGGCTTGCCGGCTGCCACACAATGCTGAAAAAGCTTGCAGGGCAGGACGAAATCGCCATGGAAAGCAACCGACTGGTTGTCCTTGTACACCTGTCGTGGCAGCTTCGAGATGATCTTGAGCTCTGGCATTCTCTATGCAATATCGCATATAGTGACAGATCACGAAGCTCAGTTGGCTTTTGTATCGTTCGGCGCTGGCGTCTCGGTTTGTGGGGGTTCCGGTATATCATTGTACGGGTTACGAAATACAACTGCGCTTGCATGAGCACCATGCCATCATCTACTTACTGAGATGCATCATTGCGAAGCGAATTGTTCTTTTGCAAAACCAGTATGACTAAGGCATCTTGCACAGCTCAGTATTCATCTGCTATTAAGCTAATGTCTAAAATTATGATGCTAATTTAACGGATATCAAACTGAGGGCATGAATGTCGAATAACCAATACGTCTCTGTTAAGATACGCTTGCCTAGACATGTCTTGACGTATGCTTAGAAAGAGTTCATAATTGCCGTCACGATGCATTTGTGTCTTGACTAAAACGAAGTGTCTCTATCACAAAATGCGTCTTGAATGCATTCACAACAACACCATCGATCATTCATCATATCGTTATTGTCCCATCCAGTGGTGGTCAGCATAGTGCTGCAGGGTAGCAATGTTCTCCTCGGGCCGAAATTCACGTGAGCATGTTGTAAGTAAACACAAGGCTAACAAAAAAACCCCCACGGAAAGTAAAAACGGTAGCTGATGATCGTATTGCGGAATGTGGAGGTAGCCCTGAGTCGTACTCCTAGCTTATCAGCCCTAGGGGGGGTTTGTTTATTTTTGGCAGGAATATTGGTTCACTTCGATTGGTTGTAAGCAACCGTCTCATACGAATATGAAACTGATACTGATACTGGTGACAAGTCAAATGCTTCAAGGAAAGAAGATACGGTAAATAGAGGCACTGAAAGTGGAGTTGCCACGGTGCGACTTGTCATTACATGATCCCTCCGAGGTTTGCGCGAGCACTCTAATCTGTATTGGGACAAACTAGACACGAGTCGGGCAAGGCCAATATGTGTCTTGGCACTCAAATGCCGTGCTGCTGTTCCGCCTACGCTGCTGGTGGTCCCCGCAGCATGACGGTACGCTTGTTCGGCCACACTGCTATGGTATACCAAGTTCCAGATTCTGGGGCCCTCTTGTACCCGAGTCTATTGCCGGTCGCCTTACACTCCCGATATGCTCTGCCATGACGCCGCCAGCCGTCTGACGTCTTACACTAGTCCAGACCCGGTACGGATGGTGTCGGTGTAAATGGCAATGGCTTCGTTCTTAAAGGCCACTGGCCGTCTACTCTAGTTCTTGATGTCCGGTTAATCTATCCTCTACTTTCATATCTTTCTCGGGTATCCACACAGCTGCATCGGCAACTATTACTCTGGTGTAGCTAAGCGCAAAGGCCTTCTTCTGGATTGATAATAGATTGTGGGGTTATTGCGTGCTCCCTTATCTATACCGCTACGCTTTCCTTTTAAAACGCTGAATAGAAAGAGGAGCCATGGTGGAAAACTACGACGTCGTCATTATTGGCGCAGGGCCCGTGGGTCTTTGTCTCTCAACGTGCCTGGCAAGATGGGGCTACAAGATCAAGCACATCGACAACCGAGCGGAACCTACTGCCACTGGTCGAGCGGACGGTATCCAACCACGCTCACTGGATCTTCTAAGAAACATGGGCCTCAAGCGCAAGATCATGGAGTATGAGCCAGCGAAGGTGTACGAGGTCGCGTTCTGGGACCCAAACCAGCAGGGTATCCACAGGACAGGCACATGGGCTAGTTGTCCCAAGTTCATCGACGCGCGCTATCCTTTCACCACCCTACTGCACCAGGGCATGATCGAGCGAACTTTTATTAGCGACATCGAGAAGCACGGCGCCAAGATTCAAAGGCCGTGGACCATCAAGGGATTCAAGAATGATGGCAAGGACAAGACATACCCTGTTGAAGTCCAATTGGCACATGTGGATGGAACAGTAGAGGAGACTGTTCGAGCAAAGTATCTCTTCAGCGGAGAGGGTGCGAGGAGTTTCGTCAGAGAACAACTAGGAATCAAGATGATCTACAAGGATCCTATTGCCCATGTCTGGGGAGTCATGGATGGCGTTGTGAGGACCAACTTCCCTGACATCAAGGTAAACACTCTCGAATCTTGCACATACCATTGATCTATGCTAACGAAAATTCAGATGAAATGCACAATCCACTCTGACAGCGGTTCCATCATGATCATTCCTCGCGAAAACAACATGGTCCGCTTGTACATTCAAGTCGCTTCTTCCACTGACAAGGACTGGAACCCTCGCAAGACTGCTACCGCAGAAGAGGTTCAAGCCCGTGCCAAGGAAATTTTCAAGCCATACACCATCTCTTGGGACCGTGTAGAATGGTACTCTGTCTATCCCATTGGTCAAGGTATTGCGGAGCGTTATACCCTTGACGAGCGCGTCTTCATGGGAGGCGATGCATGCCATACGCACAGTCCGAAGGCTGGTCAGGGTATGAACACTGCGTTCCTGGACGCAGTGAACTTTGCCTGGAAGATTCATCATGTGGAGAGCGGATGGGCGCCCCGATCTATTCTGTCCACATACGAATCCGAACGCAAGCTCATCGCAGAAACCCTTCTCGACTTCGACGCACGGTATGCCAAGCTTTTCTCCACGCGTATACCTTCAGCAGGAGAAGTTGCCGGCGCGTCAGCAAAGAATGTACCAGAAGACAACGAGTTCATCAAAACTTTCAAGGCCAGCTGCGAGTTTACGAGCGGATATGGTGTTGCGTACGGGCCCAACGCGATCAACTGGAGTCCAGAACACCCTGCACAGCACCCTCTCATTCTATCATACCCACAGGGTACAACCCAACGGACAGGAAGGATCATGACACCAGCGACTGTCACACGAGTCGTGGATGCCAATGTAGTCCACCTAGAACAAGAGATACCCATGAACGGCTCATACCGCATCTTCATCTTCGGCGGCAGCCTAGACAAGAGCGCAAAGGCGCTCAAGGACCTGGCAACCAACATGTCTTCTCCAAACTCCTTCTTCAACGCCTTCCTCCACCACGATCTAAAGGACAAGGACCGCTACCACGAGCACCACAACCCGCACTCGAACTTCTTGACTCTCGCACTCGTCTTCTCCGCACCTAGGTCGAGCATCCACATTGACGAGCAATTACCTCAGCCATTCAGCCGCTACGCCGACCACGTCTACGCCGATGACGTGTGGGACCAAAGGGTGCCTGACGCAAAGGCCGCTGCGCACGCCAAGATGGGTCTTGACGAGCAAAAGGGAGGTGTCGTCGTCGTGCGGCCCGACGGATACGTGGGTGTCGTGGTGAAGCTTGAAGAAGGCAAGGGAACTTGCGACGCCCTGGACAGCTGGTTTGGAGTCGTTACTGGCAAGAAGCTGGGCGGCGAGCGGGCAAGCTTGTAGATGAGAGTTTGCTCGTGTCAAAGAAAAGCAATCGGGTTGGCTCCTTGTTTATGATGTACTTGCATAGCGCTTTTTGTCGATTCTGATATATATATCTCTCTCTCTTCAATAGAGAAGCTCAGTTCTCAAACTTAACATTTTGCATTGATCCCCCTTTTTTTTTCCCGATTCTGATGGTGATTCAGTGAACGCTAGAAAGGGTATGATAATAATATATATTGGCCGTTCCATAAGTGCTACAACGGATATGCTCGTCACCATTGTCACTTCACGCGAAGCACCAGCCGTTCTTCATCCTTATACATGCGTTTAGGACAAGGATTCATTAAAACACGCTGGTAATTCTCTTCGCTCTTCTTCCCCCTCGCTTTTCTACCCTTTGCCATTCCAAGGCCTAGGGTCCTGGCGCTTATGAGATTATGATCCCGTTTTAATGTTCTCCAGACACCTACTGCGTTGGCCGTCGACTACATGGTGCAAACTACAGTTTAAGTCATCGGGACTACGAAAACAAACATTGAAGCTATTGGGCACAATGGTTGTGCAAGAAAGGGCAGGGCTAATTCAATATGTTTATGGATATAGTGTGTGTGTATGCGACGTGAATTGCCTCAGCCGCAAGTAGTTTGGTATTGGATGCAAAGAATATGGGGCATCCGGAGCGATTTGCTGGTAGAACACAGATATGCTAGAGCTTTTTCTTCCTAACTGTTGTACGCGAGTTCTTTTTTTCAAGACTTGGACAGGTAGATTGATTAGTATTTGTATGCGGAAATCCAACACTTCTCCTAGCACATTGCGGGTGGACGGACATGAAGACTAACGCCTAGATTTCTATAGTTTCAGAATGTCTATGCAGGTATATTAACCATCTTTGTGGTGTTCCCTTCCAACGCCATATCATCGCACGCATCGCACCTCCCATTTACCCGCTTAGTTAACCACCCTCTTCATGTGCGCCGCCTGTCTTGGCTCAATGAACAGCGCTTCCGCCTCCGTAAGTACGGTTCCATTTTTCTTCCCTTCTTCCCACTCGCCAGCCTTGGGAAGCGTCTCCAACCGCCCCTTGACCCATGCCTTCCTGCCCTCGACCTTTGTTGTCTCGGCATGCAGCACAACAATGTGGCCCGCCATGCAAGGTGCCTTGTAGTTGATGGTCAGACTAGCTGTCACACCAACTTTGTTTGGCAGCGCAGGGAAACAGCAGCGTGCAAGTCCCTCATCGAGCAGCGTCGCTAGTAATCCTCCGTGCACTATGCCTGGGTGCCCGCACAACGCCTTGCCCAAGTACTGCACTGAAACGAACTGCGAGCCATCGCTAGTTGAGAATTGCAGCGGTGGTACCGCAATTTTATCCGGACCAAGGAGCGTTCCGCCTGTGAGATTCTGTGCCCGGAGTTGCTCTGGAATCTTAAGGTGCGGGCGCGAGGCAATGAATTTGGGATCATCAAGCAGGCTCTTGGTGAGCGGGTGCTCAAATATGCTCTTCTCGATCTCTGCGAGTTCTTCGGTTGAAGGTGTATAGAGTTCGAGTGTCTCAGCGTCGGTAGGTGGGTTGGCGAGGTCTTGAAGGGACTGGATTGCGGGGGCGCCGGCCATGATGAAGCCGGTGGTGAAGGTGAGAAGTGTGAGAGCAAGCGCGACAGGTAGACGTATGTATATAGGACGTTTTGTAGAAGATCCTGGGTTCGTAGAAAGTAGTGAGGCAGGCTGAGAAGTTTGCGATTGTTGGGGTAGCGATGCTACGAAGTAGTTAGTTAGGGGTTTCTATCGCGCATGTTGTGACGACGACGCAACTCGTTGGTTTTACTTGATCGACGTAGAGGGCAGAGAAGACTTACCAATGTCACTCTGTCGCCTTATCTGTCTAGGAACGTGCGACCACGTTGCTCGTGAGACGATTCCATCTTTTATACCAAGTCCGCCGACCTCGCGCCGCACCAATGGGGTCTTACTACCAATGCTCCGACACTGACCCACATACCTAAATATGGTAGATCTTGCGGAAATCATGGCTATTCCACGCCTGGAAGCAGAGACTTTCTGGCTAGTCGATTGTTGTGATCTGAGTCGGTGAGGGTCTGGTAACGGCGAAGGTTCCGCGCGCAGCTCGGACCTTCGGAATGATGTGCCTCGGCTCAAGGAATGGCCGTCGTTTCACGCCGCCTTCCAAGGAAATTTCATCTTTGGTAAGCCAAGACAAAAGACGTAGCGCCAATGTTCATGTTTGTCTGTGGCTCGGCCGATGCACTGGTATAGAATTTTGTGTTCATTGGAAAACCCCTATTTCTCAACGGGATGCCGTCCATGCCCATTTACACTTATACTTTCGGAACTTATAGAAAGCTTCGATCCTCCGATATCCTCTTTATCAAGAGAAGCAGTGTGGAGCACGAAGTATTCTTGTGCAGGTTCAAGTGCAAGTTTTGGGATTGTTTCCCACAGCCTCTGTCATTACATGCTTTGGGCTGTCCATATCCCCTTTGCAACGCTCCATTCAATCGTCATACTATACATACAGAGTAGAGAAGTGTGTCATGTCGAACGCCGTATCCGTCTGCAACGCTCGTCTATCCACTTCCATGACCTAGAATAAATCGAACTACCCAGCGTAAAGACTGGATTCATGATAAACAAGACAGCTGAATCTTTTGGACGCCAAAGATGCCGAGAGAACAGGAGCGCCAACGTGAAGATGCGAACAGAGGTTGTAGTTATACAGTGGTAGGCGCGGGTGAAAGGGGAGAAATTCAGCGTAGCGAGTGGCTCAATAATAGTCCCTAGCACTCTTCTGCAGCTCGATCAATCTCCATCCTCTTGTTTCAGGGTTGTTGACATCTTCTGGTATTCTGGTAACACCGATGGCATACGTAACCTGCTGAACCTTGTCGTCCATTCCGGATGCCAACTCTCCACTCTTCGCGTTGCGATAAACGTGCACCTCTTGAGTTCTGCACGTCAGAATGAAGACAGGAATCTCTCCTGGCTCTAGAAGCTTTGCATTGAGGACATCGACACCGCGGATATCCACAATCTTTCCGTCAGACTTAAGACCAGCGGCCTGGTATTGTTGCATCAGCGCAGCATAAACCGAGTACTGGGCCGCCGACAACCACTCTTTCAGGACAGTGACGTCACCCTTGACGTACGCATCCAGAACCTCTGGCAAGATGTATTCGCGCATCTCAGTCAGAAAAGACTCCATTTGGAAGTTAGGGTCCATTTCTCGGAACTTCTTGATAACCATTGCGGTTTCATTCTCAGCGAAGAATCCAGTGATGCGGTCCGAGATGCTACGAGCCGTCTCAATGAGGGGATTATCAGACTCCCTGTAGACGGCCTTCATGTTGAAGAAACCTTGCGCAAGCTTAGAGTTGTCTTTCCACTCCCTCCAGACCTCTTTGTATTTCGCGTCCTTGTGTAGTGTTACGTTAGTGCCGGCACTATGCAATGTTAGTCAACAGTTACAAGGTTGCTAAATATGGTCTTACTTTGGATCCTCTTCCATTGGCCCAAGGCTCTGGCCACCAGTTCGCTTGAGTTCGTTGAGTTCACGCAACTCTCGTCTTCTTCTGCGCTCCTCCTTCTCGACCCAGCCGCCATACCTTGATGAGCTGCCATCATCGATAGTTTCTTTTACGGCCTGGAAAGCCTTCGTCTGTCGCACTGGCCTTGTTGCATATTCGATACCGCTTCCAGTGACCCTGGCAGCAGCACGAACGCCCTTCACAGGCATAGTATCCCATGTCCAAGCAGCACCTTGGCCCACAGCTGATGCGGTCGCTTTTAATGCCTCAGTTGTCTTTGTCTTTGCAGCCTCGGAAATTTGACCAGCTCTTTGAACGTTAGGATTCTGTTGGAAGTCGTGTAGTGCGCCGCCCAATTGCTTTGTACCCTCATTCCAGTCTTTCGAAGCTTGGAATTCTTGCTTCAGCGTCTCAGTGAAAACTTGCCAGGGAGTCTTGTCGCCGTGGGGTGGAGGTGGGGGTGCATCCTGCTTCTCTTTCTTCTGACCCTCCTCGCCTTCTTTTTGTTCACCAGACTCCTCTTCGCCCTCCTTCTTTTCCTTTGCCTCACCCTCTTGCTTTGCCTGGTCACCTGCAGCTTCCTCCGCAGTGCTACCTTCAGAGGTGGCAGACTTCTTAGCCTCCGATTGCGGCGCGGCTTCTTCGTCCTTTACACCTTTTTGCTTTTGTACTTGCTCGTGTAGGGCAGATCGAGAAGAGAAGTGGCGGGCGTATGCGGAAGACGTGCGGAAGAGTACATCTTGGGGCAAGAAGTTACTGCGAAGGAATGGCTGTGACAAAGGCGAGGATGTCAATGGTAGAGAGGTGCGTGGAACAGACGTATATGGCGTTCGAGGTAATGTCGATAACCGCCTATACGCTGTAGCTCTTCCATGAGCGGTTGCTGGTGTTGCAGCGGCGGGCTGTATACTCCACCGCGCACTGGCGGCAAATGTGCTTGCAGTCGGCGGTCTCATGCTCTGAAAGTAAACAGAATGGAATCTTGAATCTCAAGTTTCGAAATATGACTGGCCCAAGACGGGTGCGTTTGAAGTGAGTCCGCGGCAAATGTTGAGTGAAAACGTCAGGCGGCATTGCCATCTTTTTCCGCATCGGCCATTCGGCAATGCCAAGCATCGTAACTTCGCAACTTTCCTTTACCTTCTAGCTCACCACCGCATCCTCAGTCTTGATTGGGGCATCTGTCACGGTCATCAAGATGGCTCACAACACAGCGTTACGGACATTTCGATCCCTTACATGTACAATCTCCGCATCATGCCGGCATGCGCAATCGCTGCGACCCTTCACACACAGCACGCGAACGCTCAATGCGGCGCCCACCGACCGCAATAAACCCGAACAGTCAATGGACTCGCTACTCTCCAACGTGTCCCAAAATTTTCGTCAAGCAGGGAACGATCAATTTCAATTTTCGTCCATCATCCCGAGCGCAGACGGCCTCCCTGTCGTCCGCAACCTAGCCCAGCGCGAGTGGGAAGAAGATGACAAGCACAAATTACACGTCTACGCAACCAAACACAACACACATCTGTGCCTCACCAGGCCCAATCGCGATCCCTTGATCTCGGTTTCATGTGGAAATATCGGCTTCAGAAAAGCGGGGAGGGGCACGTATGATGCTGCCTATCAATTGGCAGCCTTCCTGATGAACAGAATCCAGGACAAAGGCTTATTGCCACAAATAAAAAAATTAGAGCTGGTGTACCGAGGATTTGGACCAGGACGAGAGGCTGTTACAAAGGCGATATTGGGAGCCGAGGGAAAGAGGATAAGGCCATTGATTGTCAAACTGGCAGACTCGACAAGGTTGAAATTCGGTGGTGTGAGGAGCAAAAAGCCAAGGAGATTGGGTTAGAGACTTTGGATTGTGTCTGCGAACAGCACCAATAGAAGGATGGGGTCTGTGCGATGATAACGGGGGTTCTATCAGGCGTTCATGAGTATAGCCATTTGGTGCTGAAGTGCGAACCGCATGAAAGAGCAGCGCGTATGCAAACAACGACGAAATTAAACCAGTTTGAAAGTCATGTCAATTTTCTCGGCAGTGGCGCCCTTTCAGCGGGTGGCATAGTCCTACCACCAGAATCCGTCTCCGCGAGGTTGACAAGCCTGGGCGCAAGATTTCTGGCTTCATTCCTAATAGGCCCTCTTGCGCCTCCCTGATCACTACGACTACTTCCAGCAGGATAGCTTGTGTTTTCCCAGCTCCTTGTCTCTTGAGCTGTCCGAGCGCGTTCTCGCTCTCGGTCGTGCCGCAGCATGGACGACCCTTCGTCCTCAAACTCTTCGTCAAGTAACTCTCCATCCGCAGTATCATAATCCGGTGGCGCTATCCATTCCCGTGGTACAACGCATGGGAGAGCGACGCCGATGCTAGCTGCACGGTTGAGATAACTGGGGGCTGGGCGGCCGGTAAGCTTTTCGCAGAGGTATGATGTGAAGTGGTTGCAGTTCTTCGTAAGGAGGTTGTACGATGTCCCTTGGAATTCGTGTGAGGCCTACAAAAGGTTAGTTGGGGTCATGTGCACGTGCCAAGTATTCCAGACCTCTTGTATGATAGCGTCGAGCTCTTCGGCAGGGCGAAATGAGAAGCCGTGTAGGATCTCTTGCTTGAACGTGCCACCGGGGGGCTCCATCCCGGGTTTGGTCCAATACACCCCAGTGAGGTCCCGCCGGTCGTGTCCTCCATATGCATATTCCTTATCGCCGATAACGACACCGGAATGCAAGAGGGAGCTGCCGATCGCCCAGAGAATGGTTGAGATTTTGCCGGGAGGCAGCAGATCGTAGACATTAATAATGACTTCGGTTCTCTGCATAGACAGCGTATTCCGATGTTGGCTGGAGCTTATGCGCGAGGGTTTTGGGCGCGTAGAGGGCGCCATTCTATGTGTTATTCTACGTATTATTCGAATATGGCATCTATTGTAGTAGATATCTTTGCAGTGGTTCCAAGGATGAAGGGTGGGGTATCATGGACACTGGTAAAGGAGCGTTTAGTTCTGAAGATGCGGCTTGGTGAAGGGCATAGGGCGGGATAGACCGGGGCGGAAGATCGGGGCCTGCCCGTGAAGCGATATGCGGAGAGTGAGGCGTGGTGATCGGAGATGGAGGTTGAGGATGGTGGCTTCATGACCGTCGATGTGCAACACCGCTGTTTGGCGATCCGCAGTGCAGCGGCACGGCTAGCATGCACGCAGGCATGAAGCGCCATTGCCGCTCTCGGCCTAGTGCCAAAGTCATGCCAAGCGAGCTTAGGTGGTCCTAGCGCGGAAACTTAAGCTGTAAAATTCGATTGGACTCCGGTCAACCAACCAACCCAGCAAACGCAGGAGAGCGGCTGCAAGTCACTCTCCCACCCCTCTATTTCATCACGCCCCCCACCAAGCTTCTCACCTTTTCTTTCTCTTCTTTGATACCCACTTTTTACCGTCCGACAGCAAGTACTGTCAGCCAATTTTCGGCGCCTTTACACTCTTGTTCTGCCCCCGCCAAATTTTTCATCGCCTTCACAACCGCCCGCACCTACGCTTCGGCGCCCAAGAAGAAAAAAATGCCTCCCAAGAAGCAAGTCGAGGAGAAGAAGATCCCGCTCGGCAGGCCAGGCAACAATTTGAAGAGCGGTATCGTGAGTGAGAGCCCTATGTCGCCCTGCCTTGTCGCCTTCTCACATTAACAGTAAATGCCAGGTCGGCCTAGCAAACGTCGGCAAGTCGACTCTCTTCCAAGCCATCACCAAATGTTCGCTTGGTAACCCCGCCGTAAGTCGCCTGCGATTCGGCACTTGGAGCTTGCGCTGATGTAATCCAGAACTTTCCGTATGCCACCATCGACCCAGAAGAGTCTCGCGTCCTCGTCCCCGATGAGCGCTTTGACTGGTTGGTAGAGCACTACAAGCCCAAGTCGGTTGTGCCTGCTCATTTGACCATCTACGACATTGCTGGTCTGACGCGCGGTGCTTCTACCGGTGCCGGTCTCGGTAACGCCTTCTTGTCGCACATTCGTGCCGTCGATGCCATCTTCCAGGTCGTCCGATGCTTTGACGATGCCGAGATCATCCACGTCGAGGGCGACGTCGACCCGATTCGTGACTTGGATATCATTGCTGAGGAGCTGCGCCTGAAAGACATTGAGTTTGTCGAGAAGGCGCATGCCAACCTTGTCAAGGAGACACGAAGAGGTGGTCAGAGCTTAGAGATGAAGAAACTCAAGGAAGAGCAGGCTACAGTTGAGAAGGTCCTTGACATGCTCAAGAACGGCAAGGATGTCCGAAAGGGCAACTGGTCGCCTAAGGAGGTACGCACACATCTTTTCCCATGCATCCTTCCCCATTGCAAGATGACAAAGAGCGATTGCTCTATAATCCCAGCTCTCTGATGGCCCATTAACGCTGGGCCGTTCTGAAGTGACGTCCTACTCTGATTTGCGATATGCACTCTCGATTGGCATTACATCAACTTGTTTGCGAATCCTTGCTTATACTTTGTTAGGTCGAGCACATCAACCCTCTCTTCCTGCTTTCCGCTAAGCCCGTTGTATACCTTGTCAACCTGAGCGAGAAGGATTACATCCGTCAGAAGAACAAGCATCTTCCCAAGATTGCCGAATGGGTCAAGACCAATGCCCCTGGCGACCCAATCATTCCCATGTCGGTACAGCTCGAGGAGCGCCTTGCTGTCATGTCCGACGCGGAGGCAGCGGAGGAGCTCAAGAACCTCGGCACTAAGTCAGCGCTTCCCAAGGCCATTCAGACGATGCGCAAGGCTCTCGAGCTTGGCAGCTTCTTCACAACTGGTACCGACGAAGTCCGACAATGGACAATAAGGACAGGCACCAAGGCGCCGCAAGCTGCCGGTGTAATTCACGGTGACTTTGAGAAGACATTTATCCAGGCTATCGTGTACAACTACAAGACACTGAGGGAAGAGGGTGACGAAGCCACTGTCAAGGCAAAGGGCAAAATTATGACCAAGGGCAAGGACTATGTTGTCGAAGACGGCGATATCCTGCTCATCAAGGCTGGTGCTGCAAAGGCATAAGATGGTGTGATGGGCTGATGGATGAGCGGCTGTGTCGAGCGATTAGAGGCTCCTGGCCATGAGTGTATGTGTTTATGATTTGTATGCGTGTCTTATGACGAGGCATGTGAAAAGCAGCTAGTCTGTCTATGAACGAATGAGAACAAATACACACTGAACAGCTACATGGGAGTCGATGTTGTGATGGGTAGGTAATCCGGAAGTGCAAGATTTTGTGTTGCACTCATCTGGCGGTTTGTTTGGTCTCGACCAACATCCAACTGTTGCCACAAACACAATGCTTGCTCACGCCTACTAGCCACTGATAATGGTGTATGGTATAACCGGGCAGGCCAGGCACAACATCCTCCATGCAGGCGCCGCATCTCACACACTGGCGGAGCATGTTCTTGCTCCTCCTCTCGGAATTTGGCTCTCCGTGGGCACCACCGCCACCACCACTACCACCTGCACTCTGCAAGCTATCACTCCGATTGCGAGAGCCCATCATGTGGTGAGCTGCGGCCGTGGTATTGACCGGGTGCATCCAGGCGCCCACACCACGGATAATCATCTTCTGGCACACGTCGACGACGTGTGTGTCGTGCCAGATGCGTGCGCGTTTGGAATCGTGGAAGCCCAGCCATGTGGTGTCGAAGAACATGAGCTTGCCCATGTCGAGTTTGTCAGCCAGACAGCCGTTTTGTTGATTGCTGTTCCATAGGGTGTCGGTAACCAGGCGTTTAGCAACTGGGAACAAGATTTCTGGCACTTTGCCGAGCAGTATCTCGCGCTCGATGCTGTTGCGCTGGGCATCGTTGAGGTTGCGCTGCTTGTAGATGCCGCGGACGTGGTTGGTGGTTTCGCTGACGAGGACTTCGAACCAGCGCCATTCAAAGGGGAGCTCGGTAACGGCCGAGAGGAGTGGGGTGTATAGTCTCTTAGACTCTGGGGATTGAACGGGCGCGTTGGGGTTGTTGGCATGAGCTTCTGCACTGCGTTTTACCCATTGAATGGGCTGGGCCCAAAGCTTCATCATGGCACGGGGAAAAGCCGAGAGCAGCATGAGGACGGCGGGCCTGTTCATTTCTTTGATCTTGTTCTCTAGGACTTCGCGTGTCAGGTCTGCGGATGGGATATCGGACAAGGAACGGCCGAGGGAGAAAAGGTCGTCAAGCGTGTATGCCATGAAGTGCATTGTCCATCTGATTGTCCCGATCATCTGTGGTACGGCCTCGGGCCTGAGGTTTATTTTGGACACGTCGCCGTGCATGCGTACAATGGTTGTCAGAATTTGTGTGACATACTTGATGTTGAGAATCTGCCATGCGATTTTGCTGCTCAGGGTGCGGGTGACAGTACCTTGCAGTCCCAAGAGATGCATTGCCGAAAGTGTTTTCACGAAGAATGGCGAGCGTCCGAGCAAGATGAAGTGATTGGTAGATGAGTCGTCAATCCCGCAATCGATGTTCACTTGTAGTCCTTCGAATAGCAGGGTTATGAAGTCTTGTTTTCGCTTGTCGCTCATTGACTCGATGATGGCGAAGATGTCGTCGCTCGAGAAATATTGATTGGCAGCCGATGAAGATTGAAGAATGAGTGCTGCAAGCGCGGCAGAATGATGTGGATCCTCATCATCTGTGGATAGCGTACCATGCGTGTATTCCATTGAGCGAAGCTTTATGGTGCCGTCTAGCTGCATTCCGACAGCCATGCAGTGATTCGGGGAGAAGGCGACATGTAGCGAAGGTTCAGCGTGCTGAAAGACGAAACCAGCCTGTAGCAGCGAGGTTACGTGTCCAGTGTTGTCATCTGGCATGATCATCTCCATGGTAGATCGTTTCCTAAACTCAATGGAACCATCACTGTAGCAGAAGGCCAATAGCATGTTGTACCAGATGGGGTAAAAGTCCAAGACGACTGCGTGAAGTGCAAAATCTGGTTGTCGCTTTAACAAAAAAGTAGCCTGGGCAGGTACTGAGCTGACACTTTTCTTCTTCTTGGATGTGACTTGATCGAGACTCGGGTGCAGCTGATTCTGCTGCTCTTGATGAACTTCCCACTTGACGATGATACTATAGCGCGTGTCTTGCGGATTCATATCGTACGATATGGGATTTGGTGGCTTGCTAAATATAGCCTGGATGGTAGGCATGGAACCGTCGTCTTGTTGAGGTGTGACAGGAAGGAAATCAAGGTGGGTCAGTTGAGCAGCAGCAGCGCCTCTTGAAGTTTCACCGTTGCTCAAGTCGTCATTGACAATTTCAAAAGGATTGCAGGCATCTTCTAGAGCAAGGAGCGAGACCTGGATCGTCGGCTTCTCAAAGGGGCCTGCATTTTGGCTTCTCTTATCCGCTGGAACGTTCCAAATAGTTTCAACACGGTACAGGTGCAGGCGCCTCTTGACATCGTAGGCTGCTAGCAGAAGGGTGTTGTCTGTACTCGTCAGTGACGCAATAGGACACAGAAGAAAAGAGATGTACCGTTATTGGAGGCGAAAGCGGCGTGGGTAAACGACTCTTTGGTGGAAGTCATGGGGCCAAGTTGAGTGGATACTTCCTGCCAGTTGTTGTCGTTTTGCTGGAAGCGAAGTTTGAGTTCACCGTATCTCTTCAGGTATAGGAGTGAGGCTTTGCCGTCGACTGGGTGATGGGCATTGTTGAACAAGTGCTGTCTAATGTTCCACTTCCACTTGTTGCCTTCTCGTGCAGCTGACCAAGCGATCAGGTTCTAGGAGGGTGTGAACGATTTTAGCCATGAAGAGTTTGTGGAAATGCTACCTTTTGTGCGTAGGGTAGGATTGCCAGCCAATGCATGCCGACGACACCATCGACTTCCGATTCTGGATGAGCGATTTCTGCCCTGGTAAAATGCATACGGTCGAGGGCCATGGCGCAGGAAAAGACCATGACACGGCCTGCTTGGTCCATGACCGCCAGATCGTTGCCGAGATGGCTCCATGATAGGTGAGTCAATGGGAACACTTCACGACCCTGTGGCAGCTCAAGGGACACGGTCTTGCCGAGATCCCACTTGCCAGTTTCCGGGTTGCGCGAGAAGGTTTTGAGGTTGATTGAATAGCTATCTGGGGTGATGTAGGCGACACAGCCATTCTTGGACCAAGCAATCTTTCTATCACGTGTCAGAAAAGCGCGGAATCGCGGCGGGACTGGACTCACTGGCAACAGCCGCTAGAGCCCAGGTCATCAATGCGGGCGTCGAGGCCTTTTACGGGCGGTGTTGTGTTTATGGTCTGGATGTTGACATGCTCCGCGTCGCCAAAGAGATCATCCACGTCCATGTTGTAGCTTGCGCCGTCCATGGTGAGGCGGGTTTAATAGCGGGTGTGGCCAGAGCCAAGGGGATTGGAAAAGAAGGAGGCGGACCAGAGCCGGGTATCACAGCAAGAAGGTAAGAAAAGAAAAACTGGCAATGATTTTCCAAGACGAGTGGCAGAGGATGTGTACAGTAGAGGCTCAAGGAGCTTGCTGAGGCGGCGCTCGCTCTGGTTGGCAAGCAGGGGAGGCATGGATGACGGCAGTAAGCGACGCGCTAACGGCGACTAACGCGCTTCTAGCTTGGATACTGTGCGCTGGGACTCGATGCGCAATCGTCATGTCGGACTTTGATCCTTCACAGCAGGCTGGGCAGGCCTGCAGCAACCCGTCCAAAACGCGGTGCGCAAGCTCAGAGGCACGGCCATGGCTCACACAGGGTCACAGAGAGCGGTGAAGCCCATGTTCTCCGCCTGCTTCTCTTGCGGGGGCCCAGAGTAGGTGCCGTTCAGTTCAGATGGAGGGCGAGGCGTGCGGCAGATGGAAGAACAGCCAATACAAGCCTGGCGCGTGGAGCGCACACAGCCAAACACGACGGTGTGATAGCCACGAGTACTGTGCGAAAGCAGCCAACTCGGATTTGCTTATGCTGTGCACTGGGTCGGACCGGCACAGACTGCAGACTCGAGCCAAAGGTAAACAGGCCGGGTGTTTGGGTGCTCTCTTGGCGGGCCTCTGCGACGGTGCGCCATGGTTGTCAAGGTGAACGAGCGCTGGGCCCGTCATGGCCGCAACCTCCGCCAAACCTCTTCAAACCTGGCTGCTCACCCTTCCACCTCACTACCTCACCACCACCACCGCTGCCACCGCCATCGCCCCTGCCTCGAGCGCCAACAACGCGTCTGTTTTCGACGCGCGCCTTCTCTGTCTCTGTCGCACCTTCGCAGTTTGTCGCAATGGCCTAGCGCGCCTTCTGCCATTCGCACGCTTCTCCTCGACGGGGAACCAACGGCCAGCAGTGACAGCAACCACGACCCACACACAGCCCGGCTCAATCTGCGCTTCCCGCACCGCTACCCCCTCCACACGCCCTCTGCACGCGGCATATCTCACCCACACTCCAACCTCTCTTTCGCGTCCCTTATGAGCGCCTCCAGCGCGATAATCAAAGCTACAACACACGTTGTAGCGCCAGACACGGCCGGTCCCTGAAGCCGCTGAGCCGCTTCCCTTCACCATCCAACCTTGTGCACTCCCCACACCACTCGCGCCGCGTCGCTCCTTCCTTCGCAATGGCTTCGGGCGCTCTCACCAACGTGCCAAGCTCGCCCTTGACCGAGATGTCGGATTCAGAAGTCTCGCTCCTCTCTCGCTCGCCCACTCCGCCCCCAGAGCTCAACTCTTTCGCCCAGCGACGCGCCTACATGTCCCCTTCCTCCTCCCAGCGCTCGTCCGCCAAGACCACGCCTGTGCCCGAGGACATGGCCTCACCGCCTTCCAGCAGCAACGACGATAACCCGCGGCCGGCAAAGAGGAGGAAGACGATGGAGCCCAAGGAGCGCACCGCTGAATATCTCGACTTATCCAAGCCCCAGGTCCCGGAAGACCACCTGCCCCAGTTGCAGCGCTTGCTGGCCGTCTTGCACAAGAAGCGCAAGATCGTCGTCATTGCTGGTGCTGGCATATCCGTGTCGGCTGGCATTCCCGACTTTCGCTCGGCCACCGGCTTGTTCAACACGCTCAAAAAGGAGCACAAGCTCAAGTCCTCTGGCAAGGACCTCTTCGACGCTTCTGTTTACCAGGATGACACGTCGACATCCACGTTCCACGACATGGTCCGCACGCTTTCTCACCACACCAAATCCGCCCAGCCCACCGCCTTCCACCATCTTCTCGCGACGCTGGCTCAGGAAGGCCGCCTGATGCGACTCTATACTCAAAACGTCGACGGCATAGACACGTCGCTGCCTCCTCTGAGCACCCAGGTCCCTCTGCCCAAGAAAGGACCTTGGCCCAAGACCGTGCAAGTCCACGGCGGCCTTGACTACATGTCATGCTCCAAATGCCACGCGGTAACACCTTTTGATGCTGAGCAGTTCAATGGCCCTAGCCCACCTCCCTGTCCGAGTTGCGTACAGAACGATGAGATCCGTCAAGTCGCAGACAAGCGAAGCCATGGCATCGGCCGCCTGCGTCCACGCATGGTCCTTTACAACGAGCACAACCCCGACGATGAATCAATCGGTTCCTGCGCGTCGTACGACATGCGCATGCGGCCTGACGCGGTTATTGTAGCTGGCACCACGTTAAAGGTCCCAGGTGTACGGCGTATAGCTCGCGAAATGTGCAACATCGTTCGTGACCGAAAGGACGGTGTCACGATATGGCTGAACAATGACCCTGAGCCCGTTGGAAAGGATCTCGAGGACAAGTGGGATTTGGTAGTCAGGGGCCCTTGTGATGAGGTTGCTCGCCACGCCAACATGCGCCGATGGGACGACCCGATGGAGTATAAGACGGTCACAGACGAGCATATTAGCAAGGTCAAGGAAAAGCAAAAGGCAGAAGTTGTCATTGGCACCCCTCGCAAGCCGGGTGTACTTCGCAATGCTGGACAGCTGACACCTGGCCAAAGCCCACGCATCCTTCCTCACCCATTTGACCAGGAAGAGCCGGATACACCGTCGAAGAAGGGCACAAAGAGGAAGGCAGATATCCAGAATGCCCAACTAGATTTATTTGGCAAGGTTGCAGGAAAAGCACCTGCGAGAAAGTCCAAGGCTCAGCCAAAGAAGGCAACGGCAGCAGCAGCAACAGCGACTAAGAGCAAGGGAAAAAAGGAGCCCAAGAAGGGAGTTCCTGCTATCAACAATGTCTTCAAGGCTACCAAAAGTGCTGCGAAGCCAGCCACCAAATCCTTGGCCAAAAAGACCGATGCTGCTTTTAAACCCATCGAATCCAAGTTCAACCCACAGCTTAAGCCCAAAGAAGATGTCATCGACGTGATTCACGTTGAAAAAGCCAGGGCTCCAGTCACTCCTAGGAAAACGACGAGACTGACGAGGATAAAGTCAGACTACGTCTTTCAGCCCGTGTCAAACGTAGACGGTCGCAACAATCACTCACCAAAACGACCACCCGTTGAAAGTTTCACACCCACCAAGGACCGGACGCCCAATGCTCAGATTGAGGAAGAGATGGCATTTGCGCACGTCAAATGCACGAGTGAATCTCGTCCCTCATCATCTGGTAGTGCACAGCGGCACGTAATCGAGAGTCCTACAGGTGCCGTTCCTAAAAACATGAATCACCTTCTCTGTTAGCCTTTGTTGCATTTTGCCGGCGTTGGCAGTACGAATTTTTTTTCTTTTTCTTCTTCGCATTTGAGCGCGTGCCATGACAGGATTGAGGCGTTCGCTTGTGCGTGTAGATGGATATCAACTGTATCAGTGCCTTCTTTTTGTTGTTGAGCATGCATGTCCTGCCTTCTTGGCTGCATGATATCCAGGCAAACCCCTGGTGGAGGCAGATATAGGCCTTCGAATCCTTTTGAGTGTAGGACAGCGTTAAAGAGATAGGATAGGGCTATTGCCGCAATCAATGTTAGTTACATACGCTCTCAACTAAATCATCTCAATGTGATATCTGGAGCGATATTGTATCAATTCATTTCTGCTTCTCATCTAACATTTTCCCTGTCTCGCTCTCGATATATGACTGTTGTTTACAGTCAGTTGCGCGTCTCGGGCGCGCTTTTGGAGAATGGCGCCGCCTTGGCGCTTTGTCCACCCGGCCCTATCTAGCTGACAACTTATCTTTTGATCATCGTACCCAGCGTTGCTGCTACCCAATGTAGATGCAGCCTTCTCGTCTGCTTGCGACAGTTTAACTATCAACCTCTAGTCTTGAATGTCGACAATCTCAGTAACCCGTTCTATCTAGCGTTTCAAGGCAGAGTGACAATACTTGTACCCTAAGGCAGCTAGAAGGCTGACCGTGAGAACATCCCTGGTCTGTCTTGAGAAACTCTACTACAAAGGCTGTGTAAGAGACAGGGTGCGAAGAAAATGTCTTCACCGCTTACCGTGCGGAACCTGACTTCCACTGCTCTATGCTTGCTGCATGTCGAGCGGTTTGAAGATCCAAACACGCTTCAATCAAAAGCTCACGGATACTTTTTTAACTCCAGAAACACTACGTCTGCGACACCCACATCGCCAGAGCTCAGTGGGCATGCGCAGAGCTTCAATCATCAAGATTTGAAAGTTACATTGCAGCCTTTTGAATCATACACGCTCAGTTTCCCAGCCCCAGCCCAGCCTAGCAATGCAACTACACTGTCATGTCCAATGCTACGTATCACGATCCAAGCAGCGGGCACTGAACGGCATCGCATCGACACGAACCCTTCGTACACGCAAAAGTCAACGCAAGCTTTCACTGCGCTCTCTGTGAACCCATCGGCGACCTACAGGGCCATCTTTCACCCTTCCAAGCCTATTCCCCACTTGGCAATCCACAGCAACCACCTTTCTAGTTATTCGTCATGGATGGCCACGCTTCCAGATAACCTTCCTCTCTCAGCAATCAGCATACCCGGAACACACAATTCTCACACACACTACCGTGCCTTGCCCTCTGTCCGTTGCCAAGTCCATGACATAAAAACCCAGCTGGAGAATGGAATCCGCTTTCTAGATATACGCGTCCAGCCTACACACGCCACAGATGTGTCTAAGAAAGATTTGTACCTCGTCCATGGCGCTTTCCCCATCAGCCTAACAGGGCCAAAGTACCTCGAGCCAATCATGCAGATATGCTATGACTTCCTCGCCGCCAACCCGAGCGAAACGGTGCTGATCAGTCTGAAAAGAGAAGGTGTAGGCAGCTCGACAGACGAACATCTCGCCCGCATCCTGGAGAAACATTACATTGGTCCCAACTCTTCACACTGGTATACGCAAAACAAGATCCCCTACCTTGGCAGCGTCCGCGGCAAACTCATCCTGGTACGGCGTTACAACATTGCAGGAACTGCCGCGCCTTCAGACTGCCAGGAGAAAGCAGGACTAGACGCAACTGCCTGGCCTCACAACGCAAGCCATGCCGTCTTTCCTTCTCCGTCGTCGTCATCATCGTCGTCGTCACCTGCAACCTTCTGCCTACAAGACTACTGCGAAGTCCTCGTCCCAACACTGATCCCCACCAAGCTCCAGCACTGCAACGACCATCTCGTGCGCTCCGCCCAGGCCATGCATCCCATCCCCGGTCTCACCACCGACACGGCCAACCCCGTGCCGCCAGGCCCACTGTACCTGAATTTCCTGAGCGCCAGCAACTTCTGGAAGAAGGCGTGCTGGCCCAGTGCCATTGCCAAGGTGGTGAACCAGGGCATGGAAATGTGGCTGTGCGGTGGACACCATTTGGAGGGCGCAACGGCGCCCGTCGTGGGCACGACGAGGTGTCCCGGGGAGAATGGAGGAGATGCCGATGCTGCTAGTGGGGTGGTCAAGAGAGCGAAGAGCGGACATGGAAGCACGGGCGTCGTCGTCATGGATTGTGTAGGTGAACATGGGGATTGGGATCTGGTTAGATTGGTCGTGGGTATGAACATGGGCGTTTTGCTTTAGATACCCCCTTTTCACCAGCTTGAAAATATGGACAATTTTCGCACACAAGATGTATATAGTACAACTACATTTTCGTCGAGAAGAAGACGCAGCAAAAAGAACGAGGGAGAGTTTAATCCATCTCAACTATGTACCCCAAAAAAAAAAGGGAAGAGGCACATGTGTGTGTCTCTCTCTACTTGGAACCCCTGATCATACTCTCCTTGACCTCTTTGATACTCTCTTTGGCCATAGCACCCACGTCGACCGTCTTATCGGGCGTACCAGCCCTCTTCTGCACGCCCTGCTCAGCGCTCACACCGAGCCTCTTCTCGTTCCACCCGCTGGACCTCAAGTAGCCCGCGGTGCCCAGGCCGACGACCATGCCGCCAAAATGACTGGCATGATCCATTGTCGTGCGTTTCCTCAGCGCGCTATGAATCTCGAGCACCACAAACGCGGCAAACAGCATCTTTGGCCAAAACGCCACCTCTGCATCTTTCAGCAGCGGGATCTTGACCTTGTCTTGATCGGTGAGGAGGCAGTACAAGGCCGAGATGCCCCAGATGGCTGCCGACGCGCCGACAGAATGCGCAGTGATGTTTCCGCGGCCCAGGTTCGCCCAGTACAGCGATGCTAGCGTCCCTACGGCTCCGGCACTGATGTACGTGCCCATGAAGATGCCGCGGCCGACTAGGTCGCAGCATACGGGGCCGACGAGACACAGCATCATCATGTTTGCGAGGAGATGCTCGTACTGCACGTGGCTGAAGACATTCAAAACGCTTTGCACGGCGCGCGGGTAGCCGGGTACGTGCATGAAGTAGCGCGTCATCAGCGGCCAGAGCGGCATGATGCGCCATGCGATGGCGACGACGCAGTTTGCAACGACCAGGGCGCCGATTGTGGCGGTGGTGGGCGACAGGTCGGGGAACAGGCGGTACTCGGGCGACGGTGGCATGTAGTAGTGCGCACAAGCCCAGGACAGGACGAGAGTGACAAGGACGAAAGCGGTCATGGGTAAGAGACGTTGCGCCTTGGAAATATCTGGGTCAGCAAGTTGTCCGCATCTAGGGGTTTGGTAGAGTCGGGACAACATACAAGAGTAGTTTGCGCCAGCAATTCCTCGGGCGTCTTTGCGTCCGTGACTTGTGCAGCCTTGTTGTACTTTTCCATCTCTTCCTTCCTTCGGCTGACCTGTTCGCGGCCAAAGACATCAACGTACGTCGTCTGCCCAGGCTTCATGAGCTGCGTCCCAGTCGGCGTCCGCACCCACTCTCCGCTCGCCAGCTTCTCCTCCATCTCCCTCTCCTTTTGCTCCTTTTCCTCTGCTATCCGTGTGATTTCCTCCAACCGCGCTCTCCTCTTCTCCTCGATGTTGAGCTCAAACTGACTCTTTCCCGCATGCAGTATGCCAATCTTCTGGTCCTCTGCTTCCTGGCGTATCCTCTCCTGCTCCTCCTTCTCCATTTGCTCGCGAAAGGCGCGGGCGGGATCCTTGTACTTGGACTCGGTTTCTGGGTCTGCTAGCCACAGCTCGTAGGCTATGCGGTTTGCTTCCTTCTCTGCCCATTCTTCTGCTGCGCGGGCTTCGTCTATCGGGTATTTTGCTCGCAGCCACTCCAGCCCCTTGAGTGCCGTTTCCCGGCTCACGTGTGTATACTGTTTCCCGAGGTTGTCCACGCCATAGTCGGCCAGGGAGCCTGCTGTCCGCCGGTGGTGCAGGATTCGCAAGACATTGTTGCCGTCCTGTGGGGATAGCTTCCGGCCAAAGATACGATGTATCGTTGCTTCACTGACTGGCCCTTCTGGCAGTGGCCCTATGCGTACGGTGCGCTTGCGAAACTGTGGGATAGCGGGGTTTTGCGGCGTGTCGATGACTCTGGCGCGGTAATGGGGCGTACAGGCGAAGAAGCGGCATTGCGGTCGTGAGGCTCGGTGTCGCTGGACGAGAGCCCGTAGAGGGGATCTTGACGACTGCTCAATGTGTGGTTGTGTGGTGCAGAGTCGGCGCGCGAGTGAAGCGCATGTTGGCCGTAGAAGAGACATGGCGTGATCTAAGCCGGCCTAAGCCAGGGCTTTCTTCACGGAAACCAAAAGATATTAAACTACAGCCCTTTAGTTATCCGGTGTTTGCGAAGGCGCTGGGCGAACATTGCATGGTTGGTGGCTGTGAGCGTTGGCGCACTCGATGTATGATGCATGTTCCTCAAAATGTTCACGTCTCTGAGTCTGTGCTCAGCCCTATCAACATACATAGGTAGTATTCCCCGCCATGCGCCACATACACAAGACCACCGTCCATCTCTATCTCTGTGAATAACAATTTTTCAAGTCATTGAAGACATTGCACATAAACTTTTTTATCTACAAACACTATCACACAAATGTTGCTCCTTTTCCCCTTTGTTTTTCCTCCTTTGAGACCATAATATAATATGACCACCCTATATCTTTGGGAACACATATTCGCCCTTGTCCAACGCCTCTGCAATACTTGCCACAGGCTGTACATACTCCTTCAGTTTCGGTACCTCGGCATCAATCAGCATTGCCACCATATTCCCAAACACAATGCTTCCTTCAGAGTTGAGATGCGTGTTATCCGTAGGCTCCAGGTTGTACGTATGAGCCTTGTCTGCCCCAATAGCGTTCAGGTACTTTGTGCTCGCTGCATTGAGATCGATGATGTCCGCGCCAGTCTGCTCAGCCGCTTTCTTGGTTGCAGCTGTCACGTCGGCGAGGCTCAGCACAATGCGGCCCGAGGAATTGTAGTTGCGTCTGCTGAGCGAAGTCACGAGGATGGGCGTCGCTGGTACGGCACGCACCTCCTTGACCAAGGTCACAAGATTGTTCGTGAATTCTTCCATTGAGATGTTATTGGCCGGCTTCTGGTCATTGTGGCCAAACTGAATCGTCACATATGGCTTGTAGTCCTTGGATGCGTTCTTGGCTGCTGCGAGAACATTGGCCCAGTCCCCTCCTTGCCGGAAAGACACGGTCGTCGCACCGTTGTGACCAAAGTTCTTTCCTGAAGCTCCCTTGTGGAGAGTTGTGTTGAGAAAGCCGTCGCCCCAGCCGCCGCCGCCCGTGGACTGCACCGCTGTCGTTGAGTCGCCAGCTAGAGCAAAATACGGCGGTTTGGCCTTGACCTCTTGTGGTGGAAGGGCCATGACGGACGGAGCAAATAGCGTAAGATACGACAAAGTTGAATAGAAATACATCTCGACTTATTCCGTAGTCAGATCCAGATTGGAATACTTCTTGGTCAATTCTCCATCATCATCATAACACGGGAATCTTGCATATTATATACAACTCCGGCTTCCTATTACGATTCAAGATTGGGACTAGCACGACTCCCCAAGCTTTTCGAGCAACCTTTAATGGGAAGGGGAGAGGGTCTGGGTAAGCTCAAATTAATTTACCATTTCCACCAATCGGTTCCAACGCGCATGTCATGGCTCAACGCTCGCGGAGAAACTGCGACATCCGTGGCGACTTTCACAACACCCTTGTACCCCGTCGCCCGGCTTTGTGATGATCAGAGCGCTGCTTGAACGCGCGGTTGATGTAGTGTATTTAGAAATCTACGTACGTAGGATTTGCCAGCCAGAATGACGGAAAAGGAAACCCAACAGTCGCACATTTCGCAATACCATCACAGCCACACTGCACGGCAGTCTGAGTGCACACCAAAGACAATGCAAATGCTCAGTCACCAACATGTCCCTTGGCTTCAGATTTGCCCGTCTCCTCGTCTACCTTTGTCTCCGTCTTCATCCTCACAAACTCCTTCTTCATGCTCTCAAACTCCTTGAAACCCTGGAAATACTTTCTGCGAAAGTCGTTCAGCTCACTAGCTCTCGTACCCGTCTCATATTCTCTCTTGATAGCATCCGACGCTCCCTCAGGTATTTCCGATTCACGGCGACGTCGGTACGTGAGGAGCCGGCGCGACCATTTGTTAAACGCTTGTACGCATACCGAAGTTAGCTCCAGGCCTGGATGTGAGGGAATGATGAGCTCAATGTCCTCGTCATTGGCAGTTGGCATCCACATGCTGATCCGGCCGTCTTCTACCAATGTGGCAAAGGCAAAAGCGAGTATGTCGTCGAGCAGCGCAGTGAAAGAGTACGGCCGCTTTGGTGGAATGTACCCTGGTTCCTTGAACTGGTCCTGGTGTGACTGCCGCTCCTTATCCAGAAGTTCTTGACGAGACCCTAGTACTTTGAGGCCTTCGCGGATGCCGTAGGGCGGATCACAAACGATACCATCAAGATAGCCTTTGGGGTGTTTACTACTGGTTGGCAAGAGCCTCAGTGGCGTGTTGGTGAGGTCGGAAACAAAGGCGCCCAGATATCTTGACTCTATACCGTATTGCTTGAAGTTGCCAACCACATCGTACTTTCCGGTTTGCCCTCTTCGGGCACTTCCTCCTGTACCCCGGATAGTGCGGCCGTCAATGTCGCTTCCAAATACTACTGCTCCAAAATGAGCACATGCTATTGGAAACCCACCTGTGCCCATGAAGGGATCGTAAAATAGCTTCCCTGGTGCCACCTGTGCGATGTTGGCTGTGACTAGCGTAAGCTCCGCATCCATAGACGTAGTACTGATGTAGAGTCTTTTCTTGAGATCGAATGTCTTCTTGGCTTCATTACGACACGAGTCTGCTATAAAGCGGCCGAAGAACAAGTACTTTGGCTTTTTGGCGTCAAGATCGTAGTCTTCAAAGACGCGGAAGGCGACGTCGGGATCGCGCATCCGCGGTTTTCCCTTGAAAGCCATGTAGGAGAAACTGTCGATGATCTCACGCTGTTCATCGCTTGATCTTCCGCCACGATAGCCTTCTATGGTAAAGCGGAAGGAGGCTGTCTCATACTGAGACCACTTCGAAGCAGTGAGGCTGCGAACGGACTCATGAAGAGTATCGTAGTCCGCGCCCTGGCCCCATAGCTCGTAGATGCCTTGGGAAAGAATGCTGCGGGTGATGAGTTTCCGTGCCGCAGAGTCTGAGGGCAGTTCCACTATGCAGTAAGGAGACTTGGATCGTTAGGATAGTTTTTTTGAATGGGGGAATGACTTTTGTATGGATTCCATACAAAACGGAAAAAAGCAAAAAGCAAAAAAAGACTAAACTTGAAGGATAAAGATTATAGCGTGGTCGAATACGTTCTAAGAAACAAGAGCGCACTCACATCTTCCTCATACTTGACAAAATGCAACTCTATGCCCGCAACATCTGCCAAGGCCTGCAGTTCGACCTTGCGGAAACTCTCGTGTGCTTGCGCAAGCCTAACCAGATACTGGGTCATGGCGCCGGCGGACCAGGAAATCTGAGGCTGAGATATCTACCCCTCGACGTCAAGACAATTTCTCAATCAGGTATCGGCATGGCAAGCGGCGATCTCCAAATGGTTGTTTTTTATTGTTGCCGCGTCGCCCAAATGTGGAGGAGTCACGAGCCGCACCAGCAAATTAGGGTAAGTAGTGAAAAACAAAAAACGAGTGGGGGGGGGGACTCAAGGGATCATAATGCGTCATTGGTTCGTTTGCAAAAGCATTAGACTACATGTGCCGACAGGGGTAAACCCTCAACCTTCGTCTTTCGTCCAGCTGCTTATCAGCCTCCGAAACCAACTAATCATGCAGGGTCAGACTAGTCAACCGGTCTTGCGACTGTGAATGACATCCGTCTCCATCTCAGCCCAGGTCATGTTGCACACGAGATTGCCCACCACCTCCTCCTTTGATGCAAAGTCCTCTGTCCATGTCTCCCAGAACCTCAGCAATTTGCCGCTCCACGCATCCCAGAGATAGTACCGATCTTTTGCATCCCGCAGGATAAATCTATCGCCGTCGGTGGCTTTGACGACTGGACAAAGACCGTCGATGTTGAAGTCCTTGGCCAGATTTACGTCGAGCCTTGGGTCGAAACAACTCTCGAGATATAGCTTGGTAGGATCGTTTGTCCACGACTGCCGTAGGGAATGGTGGTATTCGCCGTTGAGCTTGACATAAGGTATGCCGTTGTGACGCTCGATTCCGGGTGCGTCTGTATCGGTCGATGGGGACGGGGACGAGGAAATGCCGAGGGTCCCTTTCAGTAAGCTCAGTAGGTGCGATTTGAGAACGCTAAAGCGGAGATTGGATCTTAGCCATGGTATGGTGTTGATGATCAGAAAGCTCAGTACGAAAGAATGGGTAAGAGAAGGGTCGAGTTCGTGATCTGTTGAATAGACTTGGATCATTTTGATCTTATTCTTTGGGTGTGGTGTAATAAAGGCGTGTTTGCATTTGTGTCTATACCTTTTGTCAAAGACCCAATACATGCACATATTTATCTCCTCTGAAATACCAAAAGGACTGACGTCGTGTTCAGCTAGGGTAAAAGCAAAGCCATCACCAGACTTTGTTCGCCCAAGCATGATATTCCACGTAGCTATTCCCACCACTACACTCATACACTAGTATACGTTATTATCCTGTGACATGTAGAGTGCAAGGATACGAGAACTATCGCAAGGGTGTACCTAAACGAACGTCATACTAGTACCTGAATCTTGATGCAGCAGTGTCCTCTAAAAAGATACGCGTCCAACTGCGTGATAGTTGAAGAGGAGTGTTTTGACCTCCGGAAAATTTAGCCCATATACAACCAAGTTCATTCAACTTGATTACAAGCTGTAGATTCATGTGCTCGAAAACAACCCATAGAAGCTGCTCGCGAGGTTAGTTCTAGATACGGCGTTGATCGCCGTCCTCTTTCAAAGTAATCTCATCTGGAGTGGCGTCCTCTACTTCAGATGATGTTTAACAATCTTTCGCAAAGAACCTCTACATTGAACTCAGTCCAACATCCTAGCTCAACTACGTAGATGCTATGAGGTCGCCGAGGTAATTCGATCGATTTGTTATGACTATGTTTGCGGTATCCAATACGGACCACAATGCTCTCTGCGACAAAGCGCATTCTGTGATGGTGTCGTGGAATTTGGCTCACTCAAAAGTCGCTATGTCAGGCTCGCACTGGATAAACGATCGCCACCTGGTGGTGCTTGACGACTCCCATATCAACGTCTTGTGATCCCAGAAAACTATCATCACGAGCAGGATAAATCGTCTCTAACATGCCATGTTCCTCATATCTTTACCTATAATCTATGCTCTCTCCTTACACTCTACAGGTTTACCTAAGAAAATCAACATAAGAATCACATGTTTAGATTGTATAAACAAACTATGGAGACGATGGCCAGCTCGCGTCAGTCAGGCTGCAGATCACACAAGGCTGATGATGTGCCTGGACCCTGCATGCCGCTTAGTCCGGTTTGATTTACTGGTCCTGGCGATCCTGGAGATGTGGATGCATGTCAATGGTTGGAAGGCGTAAAAGCAAAAATGCTCCGCGCGGCAGCTTGTGACGAGAAGTATTTCTTCTTCGGCGGTCACACATTCTCTTTCTCACCTGCGATCTATTTGAACCTAGCTTGTCACTCTGACGCAATATTACATCTCTATGCACTGGACCAGCTCATCATCTCTAAAGTACACATAATAAATACACATTCAGAACTGAACTGTTTATAGCCCTTCAGTGATTTTTCGTTGCAGGCTCTCATTTACCGCCCTGGTTAAAGTTCATACTATATCCCCCACTCTTCTCATCCTTGGTGAATTGAAAATTGTCCGTACTCAGCCCAAACGGTTTCAATATACCATTACCCAGCTGTTTCAACTTATCCATCATATCTGCCATCTCCTTGTTTTTTGTTTCGTCCAACTGCCTCGGTAGTGTCCTCATTGCCTCTTGCACCGCTTTCTGGTCAAGGCTCGAGAGCTGGTGAGGCGGTTTTGTAAGGGCTTGATAGTCTTCAAGAGAGCCCTGGAGAGAGGCCCAGCCACCAACTTCGTGTCGGGCCTTTGCACGGCGGAGGAGCGCTTTGGTCCGGAGCTTATGAACGTCATTTATGGTGTGGTTTGTGCGTGTGAGAGCGTCAAGGTAGATTTCGGTAGTGTCGTCGATTTCTTTGATGGCACCCCCGCCTGTTTCTCCTGTCTCGCCATCTTTACCCGTGTCTTTTGGCGCTGGCGGAGGATCTATGCGATCCAGCGCTTCCAGGGCCTGTGTGGCGGATTCTACGGCTTGTTTCCACTCCTCCAGCTTCAAGTGACATGCTGCTATGTTGGAACGTAGGACGGCGACGTCGTACTCGAGATAATTTGGGCAGACTGCAAGCGCTTTCTCGTAGCCCTGAATCGCGCTGTTGTATTCGCCTGATGCAAATGTCTTGTTCGCCAAAGCCTTTTCCGTGGTTGCTTCGTCGAGTAGTTTCTTCTCTTCGTCTGGCGGGAAGATTTCGGGTGTTGCTACTTCAGCCGCATCACTCTTTACGGGGAGGTCATTTCGCGATGACATGCTCGGCCAAGGATCCGAAATATGTCTAGTCGTCGATGTTTTTAGTCGATCTGTGGTGCCTGTAGATCTGTTCGCAGAGTGACGTCTGTGGCCGAGTCGGAGGTCCGACTAGCGCCCCGCGTCTCGGCTCAGCGACAGAACGTGGGGTACCATCAGGCCATCCTCTCCACTGAACGTCGACAAGGACCCTCGATCTTCTACATACCCTTCTCAAGCACCTCGAAAACATAACAAAATGGGCTCAAAGTACGCGATTTTCACTGAACGTATACCTGGAAACCTCAGTTAACATGATTCAGCACCACTCTTCCACCACCCCGCATACGGGCCGCAATATTTGACATGGACGGCCTGTTAATCGACTCTGAAGACATCTACAGCATAATTACCAACACAATCCTCGAGCGCTATGGTCGTCCTCCAGTCCCCTGGTCCATAAAATCACAACTCCAAGGCCGCCCCGGCCCACAAGCCAGTCTTATCTTCCATGAGTGGGCCAAACTGCCTATATCAGAGGAGCAGTTCGCCGCAGAGCAATTAGAGCTTCAAAAGAGTCTCTTCACAACTACAAAACCTCTACCCGGCGTCATTGACTTACTAGAAGGCCTGAAGAGCAGGGGAGTCCATATTGCGTTAGCAACGAGCAGCCACAGAGGCACCTTCGAGTTGAAGAGCTCGCATTTGGGCCATTTGTTTGACAATTTTGCGCCCGAACACAGGGTTTTGGGCGATGATCCTAGGATAGCAAGGGGTCGCGGTAAACCTGCCCCTGACATTTACCTGCTTGCGCTTTCCACACTCAACAAGACAATGGAGGAACAAGGTCAGCCTCCCATTCAGCCCGAGGAATGCCTAGTCTTTGAGGACAGTGTGCCAGGAGTGGAATCTGGCCGGAGGGCAGGCATGCAAGTAGTGTGGTGTCCGCATCCAGGGTTGCTAGTCGAGTACAAGGACAGGGAAAAGGAGGTACTTGCAGGACTGACAGGTGAGCACAAGGAAACCGAGGAAGAAAAGGCAAGGAACCTTGCAGAAATGGCTGTGGAAGGCAAGAGACGGACTGGCATGCCTGGAGAAATCAATGATGGGTGGGGAAAATTGTACAGCACCCTGGAAGACTTCCCATTTGATAGTTACCAAATGGTAACTAAGATATAGGATGCATGAGAAGAGGAAGGGAAGCTTCTGGAATTATAGCAAAATACCCTCATTTCTTTTCAGACAAAATATTTCTCAATCATGAGAAAAACATGATTCGTATTGCTTTGTCGTGTACTGCATGATTTGATCATTATCCGCATCAGCACGCTGAAGTTTCAAAGATACAGCGGCTCATAGATGCACAATCGTCCTTAGCCATTTCAGACTACACACTCACCCCCTTCCCAAAGACTGCGTTAACGCCGGCTCATCTTGCGCGCCATCCACCTGATCCTATGCGGTACTAGCCACTGAATGTGGAAAAATCGCCCATTTATGCTACCTCCTCGATCTTAGGCTTGTCACCCGATGCGGCGGCAGCGGGTTCCTTGTCCTTGTTGTCCTCATCGTTCTCAAGCTCAGGCATATCGTCATCGTCGTCGCTGTCGTCGCCGCCGCCGGGGGCACCGCCGCCCATGTTGGCCATCATTTGACTCATGTCCATGCCCTCCATTCCTGGCATACCTCCACCTGCGCCAAGCTTGCTGAAGTCGATGCCGCCGAAGCCTCCGTCGCCGCCTCCGCCGCCCATTGGGTTCATTCCGCCCATGTCGAGGTCTTCGGGGTTCTCATCTTGCTCATCCTCGTCGACCCACTGTGACACGTCAGTCTAATACTCCTGATCTTATTGGTCCTGGCTAGCTCACCTTGTCGAAATCGGTCTTGAGGAAATGCATCTTTTGTGAGCTCTTGAGCAGACGGGGCCAGTACTCCTGCTTGAGCTCCTTCTTGCGCAGTAATAATACGATATCGCGGCCGTTGTTGACGATCTTGGACTCCTTGGGGTCGACCTCGGCGAAGAACTCAAGGTCGACAGCGTATGTGCACTTCTTGGAAGTAGAGGTACCCTTGAAGCTAAGAGACTGCTCCTTGAGGTCGAGCTTCATATCTGACTCGGGTACATCGGCGGCGACGATGGTGAGGTATACCACGTTCTTCGCGGGGTCATCGACGGATGAGCGTTGCGCCCAGGTGACTGTTGCATGTTAGTATGTCTTGGTTCGTGAGGAAGGCCCTGCGGACGCGTCTATGGCAGTAGCAAGAAGTGTGTAGACGATGAGAGCCCCCGTTACGTCTTCGTGAACATGAGATGTTGCACAAAGCGCACCAGGAGTATCTTTAGGGCTTCCGTGGTAAACAAGGCTGCAACTTACCTTCTGGAGTAACGGTAGACATTTTCAACGCGGTATTTGTGTGGTGTGAAGTTCCAATCGAGGTCTAAGTTGTGCCAAAGAGTATTGCAATAAATGTAATGGGTGCGGATTGCTGTTCAGTGGGAGTGTTTGTCTGGAGGAAGCAGATTGAAGGCGGAAGAAATGCAGCCCTGTGGAGGGACTAGCGTGGAAAGCAATAGAAGCTCTATGGAATCTTAAGGTTCAACGACCCGTTTTTGATCAATCAATTACGAAATATAGTTCAGAGAACAGTGTGATTGTGTATTCAACCGCGACTCAGATTTTCCTCACTGTCTCAGTGCAAGTCGCGTTGGTTGACACAGTCCGATAATGAGGCTAGTGGGTTGCTCCTGCCCCGCGACGAGCTCAACGTCACCATGGGCCCGAGCTTGACCCTGGAGCCGGTGCAAGGCACGCACCCATACAACACCTCGGACCCTCACATGCACATGCACTTGCCTGCCTACATGGTAGCACCCTCAAAACCCTATTAAACATCTTCGTGCTTAGACCTCGACTGAGCTGTTGTTCTGCCAATCCTTCAATCCAACTGTGGTCACGCGCCAACTCCCGCTCCACCCGCATCTATTAGCGCCAGACGACTTTCACATTGAAACACCACAGACCTGGCGCCTGTAGAACTGTACTGCGCGTGTCTGTATTGACTGATTGCCGGCCATGGAGACCATCAAGGGTCTCCTGTGGAAGCCCACGCCTGAGGAGCAGGTACGTAGCGCTACGTCTTCACACCACGTCTCTACATCACCAGCTAACAAGGCTATAGAAGCGCAAATGCAACGCTCTCGTGCGCCAAAACGTCCGAAAACTCGATCGCGATATTCAACAGCTCAAGACCACGGAACAAAAAACCAAGAATCTTATCCAACAGTCGTCTAAACGCGCCCAGCGCAACCCTGCCATGGCCAAGCAGGCCAACCAAGATGTCCGCATCTTCGCCCGCGAGCTGATTCGCGTCCGGAAACAAAACAACCGCCTCATGACATCCAAAGCCCAGCTCAACAGTGTACAAATGCAAGTTAATGAAGCCTTCTCTGTTAGAAAGATCGAAGGCAGTATCAAGGCCAGCACGGGCATCATGAAGGATGTAAACAGTCTGGTCCGGCTTCCAGAGCTGACAGGCACTATGAGAGAGCTCAGCTCCGAGTTGATGAAGGCGGGCATCATTGAGGAGATGCTAGATGACACACTGGGTGAGAATGAAATGCTGGAGGGAGAAGATGAAGAGGCCGAAGAGGAAGTAGACAAGGTGCTGAGCGAGGTGCTCAAAGACCGATTACCGCCGAGCAAGGCCCAAGAGCAAGAGCTTCCTGCCGCGCCGCAACCGGAAGAGGAAGAGGAAGAAGACCAGGCAGAGATGCTGGCTCAAATGCGGGGCCGCCTCGAGGCGCTCAAGAGCTGATCTAATCTATGCTGATTGCTTTTGAGTGTTCTGTCTATAGACCCATGATGCGGTGTTACGGAGTTATGGCGCATTGCGAGCACCCACAGCGACGTCGGATTTGCCTAGCCAAAATCAAGGTTTTGCAAATTCCTGAGAGAAGCGAGTCTGGTTATAGCAACATCGTTCATTTGTTCATTGATCCATTCGAAGAAACGCAAAATGCGACCTTCATTTCTCGCCCAGCTACATGGCATGATTTGCAGTTCATTGGGTGGGACATCACAAAATCTTTACCGTCATGACAATAATGCCCTTCATCCTTTTTCCTCACTCGTAGTATCTTCTTGACGTGCCATCTCAATCACCTCTGATAATCTTTGCCACAAACTTTAGTTCCCACTCCTTCGGCTCTTCCCCTATGAAACGCGCGTTCGCCCGCTCATCTAGCATTTGTGTCGTCACAGCAATGCCATTGTACCATTCCCGCACTTTCTCGTCAGCGTCCTCGTTCCACACCGTCAGAGCTCCGTCAAGACCCATCGAGGTGACCTTTGGAGGGACGCCGCGCATCTTGAGCAGCATGTTGAGAATGTCGCTGAATTTTTCACCTTGCTGCGAGAACGTCGACGGTGATTTGTCCAATGGCCATCGGGGATTACGAGGGGGCTGATTCTGAGAGTCTTGTGTCGGAGCTGGAGGAGACGAAGATGTGACAGTGGTGGACTCAAGAGCAGACGCAAGGTCGGTATGAACAGAGGACGACTGTTTGGAAGAGTCTTCTCCGCCGCCTTCTCCTGTTGAAGTCACAGACGGGACCTCCCAAGAACGGAAGATCCAGCACATTCGCTCTACACAGGCGAGAAGTATGACAGCGACAAGGAAAGTTTCAAAAGCATTGGCTTGCTGGCGCTGCAGTAATCTGCGTTCGAGGTCGTTCATGACGATACGCGCAAGACATGCGGCGCGCTTCTCCGTCGCACCCATGAGCTGCATAGTAATGAGATTATGGGAGGAGGCGTGCTCGAGAGGCGTGATGGGTGTGCGAATCGCGTCCTCGATATCTGCGGCAGACAGTGTGGAGGGTGCGAGGGTGGGCGCGAGAGACGGATTAGAGAACAAGTGCCATTCGAAGTTGCGGGATGTCAGTATGCGAGTCAGGTTCCATAGCTCTAGTGACTTGGTTATAAGTCCGTCTGGACTCAATGATGCCATGCCTTTTGCACTTTGTACAGTGACCTTCATGAAGTGTGAGTCCTCAGTGTCGGAAAAGTGACCCGCCATCTTTTTGACATAGTGGTCCACTTTTCCACTGACATCGTCATCGCTGTCTATCAGCTCTAGGTCCGGTGAAGTTAGTCCTGAGAAGATGGCCGGGTCGATGTCTGCGTTCTGAACCGGTGGCATTTGTTGACATTTCAGTGGGGTAAAGGTTGCGAAAGTACTAGAGGCAGGAAAGTGGCTGGCTTCTATCCGACCTGGTGTCTGGTCAAGCCGTATCTGGCCTTTCGCTTGGTTAGTGGCATGGAATGCGAGGACACTGTGTAAGCCCGCAGTATAGAGACCAAACTCTTCTGCTATCCGTGTTCGAATGCAGGGCTGCTTCCACAACCGTGCACTCTCAACGTTTTGACAAGTGTTACATGGGTTCTCCCCTGAACAAGGCTTTTTGAGCATACGACACCGGATGCATGCGCCTCGTTTGCGCACCTCTTGTACTTCCTTTCGCCTAGAGTCGGTAAAACGTCCTCTAACCTTTGGTTTTGCCGGTTTCTGATTCATACTAAAGTCCGTGGTGAAGTGTGTCTGATTACCTGCGTTCATAGCAAGCGGCCGCGGATGACTCATCCCTTTGTTATGGTTATCGCTCATCTGCATATGTTCTTTGCTATGATCTTGCAACATGGGATCCAGCGAATTGGGCTGTATATTTGGCCAGTGCCCGCGTCCTTGGGGATGAAAGAATTTTCCATCAGACATGTTGTGCAACCCATGCCCCGAGAGATTCATATCGGAGTCCATTGACAAGCCGTTCGTGAGTGGCATCAAGTCATTGGCCGCAGACGCTGCCATGACGAGAGAAGGAACCATGTGCGACATAGACGAGGAGTTTGTGAGAGGCATATGACCCATATTTGGGGAGGTTGTCGGAGAGTGGTGTAGCGAATTGTTGAACTGGTACATGGTCGGCATAGCTGGCGGGTTTGACATGTCCATGCCTTGCGAGAGACTACCCAGATCAGACCCATCCGGCCTGTCATCTTGTATCAGAAACTCATCCAATAGCCCCGCGTGACTCGTATTGTTATGACTGTGTTGTGTTTGTGAAGGCTGCTTCTCTGCCATGCGCTTTCCAGACAGGTCTAAGTGTTGTCGCGAGACCTCAGCTAGCGTCTCGAGAGCGGAGAGCTGTTTCGATGGTACAAACGGGAGATTCATCTTTTGGCCATGCTGCATTTGGCTCGGTCCTGGTGCGTTCGTATTGGCCGTTTGCGTCATGTTGTCGGGGAGGGGCAGCTCGTGCATTTGTAGCAGCGCACGCTGCCGGTCCTGGAGAGGTAGGGCAGGACATTTCTTGACCAGATGGTTCGTGAGGCTGTCTATGCGACCTTTCGGGAACTTGGCCTTGTGAGCTATTCTTCACGTTTGTCCGGGAATCTTTTGTCGCGGGGTTACGTACCTTTTCGCCGCACGATTTGCACGTATGCTGGTAGCGATTGCTAGCATCTTCGAGCTTAGGGCCGCGCTCGAAGTATTCGAGGATCAGCTGGTTGGGTCGGCGGCCCATGATCAGCCCAAAGGTTGAGCCTTTCGACCCTGCAGTGGGTTGTGGAATGTTTTTGCCGGACTTATTGCGCGGTGAGAACCTGGGCAGATTTGGCGGTGTGAATTCGGAGGATCTGATTGGTCAGCCAGTGCTCAAGAACACCTACGCTCAGTCTCGTACTTTTAACACTGTAGTATGCCTAGACAAACAGTTGCGATGTTGTTTTTGATAAGAACATGTATGATGTTACTCACACCTGCTTTTTTCATGACGCGCAAGTCTGGTAGTGAACCAGACCATAACTTGGCACCAGAAGCCCATTTACCATCGCAAACTAATGACAACGTTCCGCGCCGATTTCCCGTGTTTTAGCCATACAGCCGATGTCTCTACCTGGAGGAAAGTAATTAAAAGTCCGAGCAGGGTAAGGTATGCGGCGTCGTTCCTCAAGGTCGCTTGACTATGCAGCCGCCAAGCTCCCTGTTAGCCGTGTAGATGTGCACCAACATAACATAACAGAAACGCCATTACTAATTTATAAAACACAAAAGTATTTAAATAAAGAATAAAGCCTCTGACATCCTACGGTAACACTCAAATGCTGCTCGGAAAATGATGACGTCAATGTGACCGTTCTCACCAACACACTCGTCATTGTCGAATATAGTAACGATGCAAGCTCTAAATCGTGACACCCCTTCCTCAGATCCAAGAATCTTCTTTATATTTCCCATACGTACGACTCATCTTTTTCTCACTCTCTGAAACTCTGGACAAATCCGAAAATGTCGACAACAAAATCACCAGCAACGAACCCCAGCATAACACCTGACCCTGCCCAGGACGGTTCGACGATCCGCAAAGCCTTCGTCCTCGAAGCCGTCGCAAACCTCTTCACCATACCTTTGATAACAAACACGCACTTCACTCTCTCACTCCTCCTTAACAATCCATCGCGAGACATCACCCCTGCTTCAGTCTTGTTCGCGCGCCTGTTTGGCGGCTTGGTGGTTGGTGGTCTTACATCGGCACTGTTCGCCGGCGCGTCCAATACTAGAAACGGCATCGAGTCCAGAAGGCCGACTTACCTATTGTTGGGTCTAGGGGAGGCAGTCCTGATTCCGATCTTGACATTAGAGTTGATAGAGGGAGCGCCGAGCGCGGCGCTGAGTAGAGCGGTTGCAGGGGTAAGTATTGGGCTTTTGTTGCCGCCGTTGTTGTGGAGGTTGTATGTGCTTTTCGTCAGGCCAGACCTGTTGGGGAGGTATACCGAAGAGGGCAAGGGTGACCGTGGTGTAGGCAGGAGAGACGGATGTAAGTATCGGCTTCTGCATATCATTGCGAAGACAAGCTAACTAAATCCAGATGGCTCCATCAACACGCGTGAGGACTAAGATGGGCGGTTGGCAACATGGAGTTTAACTGCACAGTGACGCCTGATCTCTTTGCAAAATCTTGTTAGAATTTACGTGCCGTTTCCTAGTCTCCAAATCTAGTACTTTTCCATGCCAAGTTGGCCAAGGTTGGATACCCATAAACGCCGCGCTGAAATCATATGCAATGTCTTTCTTAAGGTGGCTCTCAGTGACACCATTCTTCAGTCTGCGAAGCCTCCCCACTCCACCTCCTCATCCTCCTCTTCAGGCTCGCTTTCGACCTCATCTTCTTGCCCTCTCCAGTTTCTTAGTCTTTCGTCAGCGAGACACTCTTTCGCCGCGTTCCTCAATGGTTTCAACACTCCGTCCTTTGCCATCTTCTCGACTGGCAGCATCAAAGTCTCCAAGGTCTCCTTGTTTTCGTCCTTTCCCCACTCCTCACCCTCAAGCCTCTCCAACTCGTCAATCCAAACATCCATAACATGGTATCTGAGTCCGTTGGGGATCCTCATATTCTGGCATTCCAAAGGCGTCTCTTCCATAATACTGTTCCATTGTTCCAACAAGCTCTTCTTCCACTTGTTCTTACTGAGGAATGTAAACGATGCGTTGACGTATTGACGGATCAAGTAGAGGTATTTGTCCAGTCTTAGCGCTTCAATGTGACTCCACTCGCGAGACATGGTAAGAAAGAAGGCGCGGACAAAGGGTAGAACGACAGGCGTGCGAAGGGTAGAGACGAGTGACGCGAGATCGCGAGAAAGGCGCTGCTGAAGAGTGGGTTTGTCTTGCATCCACAAGCCTGCAAATGCTGTCTTAGTCCCTTCATCTAGCTGATCGCAAAGAGACATGCGGTCCGTAGTCCAGACGGGCGGTAATGCGATACGTACAATAAAATAGTCCCTTCCATAGCTTTAGCAAATCCAGTTCTGTGATCTCTGATTGCGCGCCGAGGTATGCTCTTAAGGAATCAAGCGCCTGGTCGCGAACTTTCTTGTCTGTCGCAAACGTCAATGTCTTGCTTCCGCAATCTCAGTATACGATGTGTTCATACCGCTCGAGGCAAGGTTTCTTATAAACGGGCTGTTTTGCGCGTCTGAAGCCATGTTGTGTGGAATGATGGTATTGCTGGTGTGCCCAGGTGAGGTTCGAGACATGCGCGGAACTTTTTTTGGGGTTGCGGAGCTAAGATAGCGATAAGACCCGCCACTTGTGTGAATTAGCGCCCTCGGGTGTTCCTCAATCAACCTTTGCCTTGAACTAAGCCATGGACGATACAACAGAAAGAAAGCAATATTGCAAGGGTTTATTACTATTAGTGCGCTTTAGTAGACGTAGAAATAGAGTAGTCGCTTTCGAGTGTTGATGTATAATATGAATTAGAACAAAGTGAATTATTGTAAGAACAATCAGATTAAGTACACTAGCCTGTGAATATCAGAAAAAGCAGATGCAATGGCGAAAGTCTTGTTGAAGTGCATACAACGTTGCATTAGTAGAGAGAATCGATCTCGTGATCAAGAACGCTGGTCTGACTTCGTACTTCATTAGTCAGATAATTCGCCGTGAATAGGGCGAAGTCTAGAATTACCTGTGCTAGAATGCAACTTAAGCAGAACTAGGGTGGCATTTAGGCAAAAGTAGCAGCGAACTTGAAAGAAAAAGCAGCGCCTAAGATAATACAGGAAATTACGTGGTAACAGGTAAGAGAAGCCAGTTAGTAGAAGACATAATTAATAGGCAATTGTTATTAACTACAGATTATTTAATAGACACGTATAAGCGCTGACGATAGTTATAAGATTTTGCCAATATAAAGCTAGCTATAACTACATCTAATAATAAAATAACCAGCTATACTAATAGCTTTTCTATTATTTAGGCGGGTTTAGTGATTTTTAGGTTAGTGTGTTCGCTTAATAAGCAAATACAACTAACGTATTTCATCAGTAAGCTGCGCACATCAGTAAGCTGCGCACCCCACCAAACTTGATGCGACGCTCTGCACGCTAGCTCCACAACAACACGATAAAATTTAATATAATAAAGAGATATCGTTTATTATCTAGCTCTACATAAAGTCCAAGTATGTCCTTGAACGTGACACTTCGTGCACGTTGGCGGCGCGCGCTGACGTCGCTGACTCCCCTCACCTTGCTCAACCTCCGTGACCACCCTTTCTGCCTCTGCAGTAAGCTGCTGAGCCTGCTGCACCTGGAGTACTCTACCAGAAGTAAGATGTTGACGCTGCTGACTTTGCTTTTGTTGTTGGCGCTGGTTGGCTGCACGCAGCTTCTTGTTCTCCTCTGCAAGTAGTGTTGCTAATTGCATCGCAAGCTGAGCGCTCTTAGCAAGCTGGCGTATAGCAACGCTTGTTAGGCTCTCTGACTGCTAGCGCAGTCGCTTTTAGAGATAGCGTACTTGCTGCTAAAGCTGCTCTACTATATGCAGTGTTTCTGTCTGCGTTATTTCTGTCTGTGTTACAGCGTTATTCCCTATAGTTGTCTGTGGTGGAGACGGCGTTTGGACGACTGTAAGCGACGACAGGACACGCTCTAGATAAGGAGGGATAAGGCCTGTCGCCTAAAAGCCTGCCTAGATATTCTGCTGCGTGAATACTGTCGGCCAGATCCGTGTATAGGCTGTGAGGAAGTCTATCTTATCAATATAGTAGACGCCTTAGCGGGCTAGCTCCTCAACCTCACGCCCGTACGCGCGCTTAAGAGGCGCGTAGCAGCTCACGTTAAGCGGCTAGAGGAGGTGAGAGGTATATGCTGGCATGCAGAGAGTAATAATCTTATTCTCTGCGCAGTACTAATTAAATTCTGGCGTAGCGTGGCTACTATGGCTATTAAGAATAAGAACGCGATAGACTCTAGCTATACGAGACGCTATATGCTAGTTAAAATGCTTTACCTACTTAAAGCTAAGCGCATTAGTTGTCTAGCCGTTGTCTAAGACGCTGACAATCTAGTCTAGTAGAAGGTCGTGGTACTAGCTGCTCTAGTGTACCTTACCAGCGAGGATCATAAATAGTGGCAGAGCCTAGCTAGACGCGTTAACGCACTCAATCGCTATCACCTACTCTTAGTTACCTGGCTATACAACGACTGCTCAACTAACTCTGTTAGAGCTAGTGACTACCTTTAACGTGCTAGCGACGCCTATAGTAAATCCAATCTCGTTAAAGTTATAGATATCTTGATCTAGGACGCCGTACGCCTAGCGTGTCTCCTCTACTAGCCTAAACCACGCTACAATTATAGTAGGATCCTCGCAGCTAGCGCGCTAGCTACTAAAGCGCCTACTCTACTTTATCTAGAGCTCTAGCTAGCTCTAGATAAAGCGCGACACCTAGCACTTGCCTACAGGTAGAGAAGGCGGATCCTGGCCACGCGCAGCGAGTAAATCGTCTGCCATCTGTCGCACGTCAATAATATAAGGTGGAAATCCTTATTAGTCTAGCTCTAGGATCTACTGTACGAGAGACTGCTCTTCAATAGGCGATAGCTTTTAATTGATAGAGGCTGTCTCTGATCGAGGCTGGATACCGCGAAGGCGCGTTTAAAGAGTCAATTCTAGCATATTATAAGCTTTAGCAAGGGCGCAGAGTAATTTTTTTTTATTATTTTAATACGTAGCTATAGCAAGGCTTATTCTACCTTTACGAGAAGTCTATATAGGACGTTATTGTCGCGGCATTATGGTTATTATGCAGAGAGTCGCATCAGGTTTGGTGGGGTGCGCAGCTTACTGATGTGCGCAGCTTACTGATGAAATACGTTAACTATATTAGATAAAGCGCTAGCAAACACGACGCTTCTACTTCACAAACTACTAGAATAGCAACCTCTAACCTTTGCCTCCCTCTAAACTCAGCTATACTTTTTAGTTCCTTCTTTTCTCTATACAAAAAAGACCGCCCCTATAACTAGAAGAGGACAAGTGATAAATAGATCTTATTTATCTTGTAAGTATATTCGCCATTTATTATCTTACCTTACGCGCAACTACCAGTATGCCGCGTAACTTGTACCGTTGTTTTAGACTGACTATGGAGAGCAACCCTGCGCGTCTGAAAGAGGCTAACGCGATATAGCTTTGGTGCTGTAATGCCGTCTGTAGTTGTTATACCATCCAACGGCCACGCTCGGCGCCGCGTCCTTGTCGATCGCGTAAGCACAGCATAAACACATTCTACAGGCATAACAACAAACTGATCGTCTGTAGATCCATTCAATAGTCTCAAATCGCGTGCAAAAGGGTGTGAGTGGTTCTCGACGCCGCGTGGTCTGTGCGCGAGTCGCTGACAGGGCGAATCCAGGACGAACAATATCTTGTCCGCTGGACTACCGAAGATACATCAACTCAACCACCATTGAGTTGGCATTCCATCAAGGAGTTGTTGCGATGCCTCGAGCACGTGCAAGATTACCTCGAAGTGAGAGAGAGGTATAGACCAGAACCGCCTCAGCACGTATCACGGGATATCGCTGACTTTACCTAGATCTATCAAGACACAAGAACAAGCACAGGCCGCGACAAGGAAGCGGAAATCACCGGATAGTGAAGTGGAGAACGAACGCCGTTATTCTCCATTTGATCCCCACATTCGTCAAACCAGCCAGACGCCTTCCTTCACTCGATCTCCTTCCGTGTCTTCACCTCCACCTTCATCCATCGACGTATACAATGGCGTCATGGAAACTAATGAGCATGGCTACCTATACTGCAGCCTGGCTACTGGCGCTAACGTACCGCAACTTGAGATTTGTACCCTTCCAACGCCAGAAATGAACCGGACCGCGCATGAAGCTAGTGTTGACAAAGCACTCACTTACATACGCAACGAATATGTCCGACGACTATCAGAAGTAACAGGAAAGTATGGCAAGCCGATCCGTTTGGTCAACTTAGTAGATTCCGCTACCCCATCACTACGATTTCGCTACATCTCCGAGTACGTCTTACAACCAGGCGTCTATCGGGCTTCGCCAGAGACCCAGCAAGGCTGCATGTCATGCTCGCCACACATGGGCCGTGATATTGGATGTGAATACACAAAACGATGCGATTGTCTTGAATACGCCGCCGTCGACGAATCGCGCCTGGACAGTGAGCAGAGAAAGCAGTACCAGCGCGCTCTCGATACCGGAGCCTCCACTATGGGCTTTCCCAAGAAATTTCCTTACTTTGCAAGTGGCACAAAACGCGAGCGAGAAGGTTGCCTTGTCCCCTTCTACCTCAACTCGCGGCGGCCTATCTACGAATGCAACGACAAGTGCAACTGCGGGCCCTACTGCCGCAACAAAAACGTGCAGTTTGGGCGCCAAGTCGAAGTCGAGATCTTTCGGTCTAGCGATGGCCGCGGGTGGGGTCTGCGCTGCTGCGAAGACCTGCACGAAGGCCAATTCATCGATACGTATCGCGGCGAGGTCATTACCGACGCCGAAGCCACACGCCGCGAGAATGCGTCTTCAAAGGCAAAAGCGTCGTACCTGTACTCGCTCGACAAGTTTGCAGAGTCTGAGGGCCTTGACGAAAAGGATCTTTACGTCGTCGACGGCGAGTTCATGGGCGGCCCGACTAAATTCATCAATCACTCTTGCGAGCCCAACTGTCGGCAGTATACCGTCAGTTACAACAAGCACGATCCGAGAGTCTACGATATCGCCTTTTTTGCCTGCAGATTCATTCCCAAGGGCGAGGAGTTGACATTTGACTACCTGGACAAGGACGAAGATGACGAGGAGCCCATGGATGAGCCGGGCGAGGACGCCATTCCGTGTCTCTGTGGGGCCAAGAAGTGCCGGAAATGGTTGTGGACGTGAGATCATGGCCACATGCGTGCTTTCGCTGATGAAATTCAGGTATGGATTGGGTGGAACATAGGGATCATAGGAGAAAGGAGCGAAAAAGATGCAGGATAATTGGCTTAGCTTCTGTAGGTAACTGCTTTAGTGGGAAGAAAACAAACGACGGTCCTGCTTCGTCGGTTTTTCGAGAGTTTAATTCTACCACTGCCATGTGTGTTTTAGAATTTCAGTACTTTTTTTTTTTGATCATAATCACCATAGTTAGCTTCTTTTGCTCACAGGAGACGACGACTGAATTGAGCTCAAGGACGTCAGAGAATTCACAATATTTGAGCAAGTTTCAAAAACAAACTATGCGATATAAGAAGGCTTAGGAGCTCAATTTCTGATACCTACTCCCTCCCGATCTGAACCTATGAAAAGACTCCGACCGGTCTGTTTCTTGCACCTTCAGAAATAACCTAAATGGACAACCCAAACACACACACATAGGAAATTATGGAAGGAACCAAAACAATAGAGTGTTACAATTTGATATTACAGGGAAAGTGGTGTTGCTGGAGAATAGAAACAACCAGGCAGTCTTGAGGGGTATACATGTCTCTAAATATCCAACCTTTCGACAAAGTAAAGAAACGAAGCTCATAGGAAAAACGCGTGAAAGCAAGCATTAGGTACATGAGAGAGATGGTGGCAGTCTTTCTCTCTAAGCGCACACAAATAGGAAAAGCCGAAAAAAAATAACAGCATACGTCAAGACAAAGGATCGGACGCTCCTACAAGCGAGAGCGAAGACAAGGAAATTACAAAGGAAAAAAAAGGGGGGTTTGTTCAGTTTGAATTGGGTTGAAAAAGGGCTCATTGCCGTATTTCCCTTCCAAAGTTGAGCGCCAAAGGCGTCAGTTGTCCATCTTCAATGGCACTCTCATCGTCATAGAAGCCGCTCTCGCTCCATGGCTCGATGTCTGCGTCTTGGTCATAAGCCTGCTTCCTCATTAGAGGTGGTGTGCGAGGCTGCTTTCCAAGGACCGGGAAGCCAACCTCAGTCGAGGCGTGCGAGCTCATAGAGTTCGAGCGCGTGTCTTGTGGGCGCTGGGAACCGGAGGGAGCATCAGGTGTGCGGCGCATGTTGGAGGTTGGCGGTGTCATGAGACCAGAGAGGAAGGATTGTGCAGAGTGAGGTTGGGCACGGGATGGTGTCTGATTGCGAGGTGCGTTTGATGGCTTTCCAGCAAGGGCGGACGTAGCTTCTCCACGGCCTTTGCGCCAGTTGCCAATGGCAGCAGCAAGCTGAACTGCCTTGGGTGATGCAAAGTTGGATAGGGTGCTGAGCGTCGGGAAGGATTGTTGTCCGCCAGAAATGAGGCGCTCCTTCTCTGACTGCTCCATCTGCAAGTTCGTGCGGATGCGGATCGCGGCGTCTCGGACAGTTTCACGGTCGAACGTTGGCTGGGCCAAGGCAGTGATGAGATCGTTCAGGTCATCCACACGTACACCGAGCAATTCACGTAGCCAGTTGATCTCAGTTTCGCGTTCCTTGAGCTTAGCTGGGGCCTCGGTGTCAATCTCTTCGAGTTGCTGCTCAAGCGACTCGATACGTCCCTCACGCTCTTGCAGTTGCTCTTGCAGAACAGCAATGGACTCACGCAATGCTTGGGTCGAAATTTTGTCAGAGTTGCTGAGAGCGAAGGAAGTAGTAGAGGTTGGTGACTTGGAAGCAGCGGCAACTGCAGCATTAGCAGCTTCCTTTGCGACCTGCAGCTTCTCCTCCAGCAGTGAAATCTTGTCCTTGAAGTGGTCGAGCTTGGAGTCTGCCAAAGCAAGCTTGTCGTTATGGAAGGCCTCAGCACGGTCTTTGTCTTCACGCGCGAACTCAAGAGCACGAGCATGCTCGTGCTTAATGTGCTCAAGTTGACGCTCGAATACACGCTGTTGTTCCTGCATGCTGTGTCTCTGGTTCTCGATTGCTTGTTGGACCGCTTGCTTCTTGGCGTCGGAGGCTGCCTCCAGGTCGAGCTCGTGCTTCTCCTTGGCAGTGTCGGCGTCGAGGCGAACTTGATCCAACTCGGCACGGACACGGTTGATCTCGCTCTCAAGCTCGTGGCGAACAATGTTGACCTGGTTGTTGGCGGCGTCGATATCGGCCTCCATGAGCACGCGGGTGCGACGGATCTCAACGTGAGCAGCGTCCCTCGCTTCGCGCATGTCGCGCTCGTAGCGCTCGGCGTTCTTCTGGTGCTCCATGGTATCTTTCCTCAACTGCTGAACAGTTTCTTCTAGCCTGGCGTTGTGCTTCTGTGTCTGTTCGAGGTGGAACCTGAGTTTCATGCCCTCGCGCTCTTGAGTCTCCAGGCGCTCGAGCTCCCTCTCGAGACGCTCACGTGTGCGGCCTTCGGCCTCAATGCGTGCACTGAGAACCTCATACTTGGTTGCCGACGCCTCCTCGTTCTTCTGCCATTGGGCACGTTCGGCTGCAACCTGCTGGGAGGCAGCGACCATGTCTTGCTGGAGCTTCTCAAACTTGACACGCATCGATTCGCGGACACGGGCGGCCTCCTCGGCCTGGAAGCGTGATTCTCCGATAGCCTTGCGCAACTGTTCCGCTTCCTCGTGAGCTTGCTGAAGGTCGCCACGCCATTTGTTGGCCGAGATGCGATGCTCTTCCAGCGTGAAGGTCAGAGCCTCGTTTTCAGCGGTAACGGAATCCAACTTCTTCTTAAGGTCCTCCTCGGAGCTTTCCAAGGCAATGTTTGTAAGCTTGAGCCGCTCGTTCTCATTGTCGAGTGTAGACAGTCTGTCGCGGAATACATCTTCGTTACTCTTGAGAGTCTCGAGGCTACGGCGAAGATCGTCGCGCTCTTCAGTCAGAGTATAGATCTTTCTTTCATCATCACGGGCAGCCTGCTGAAGAAGGGTAAGCTCTTCTTCAGTGACCTTGAGAAGGCGAGCAGAGTCGACCTCACGAGCTTCAAGAGCCTTGCGCGCTTCGGCCTCGGTGTCAAAGCGCAGAGTAGCTTCTTTGAGCGTTTCCTCAAGGTCAGCAATCCGCGCGTCTCTCTCTTGAATGGCCTGAGACTCCTCGCGGTTGGCAACCTCCATGTTCTGGCGCTTGAAAGCATCTTCGATGAGCTCGCGAACGTCCTCGGCCTGGAGGTGATGGCTTGTGGTCTGTGCAATAGAAGCTTTGAGACTACCAATGATCTGGTACAACTCAGACATATCAAGCGATGGCTGTGGGATATCGACAGGCGCCTCCAGAGTAGCGGTAGGCTTATGAGATGCCAGTGCTTCGGCCACAATGGAGCGGATCATATCCGGCTGAACAGATTCCGCAGCTGGCGCAGGCGGAGGTGGGGTATGAGAAGATGCAATCGCTTCTGCGACAATAGCCTTGAGGTCATCAGGCCAGATTTGCTCAGGAACTGGCGCTGGCAATGGCTGAGGAGCGTGTGTCTCGAACGCCTCCATAACAATCGATCTGATGTCATCAGTCTTTACGGGCTGAGCATGGGATGCGAGCATGTCGGCAAGAATAGATCGGACGTCTTCAGCCTTGAGAGACTCTGCAGTATATTCCGGTACTGATTTGCTAGAAGCAATAGCATCTTGAACAATAGCGCGAATCTGATCAACAGGAATAGGCTCAACGTGTTGCACGGATGGCTGGTGTTGCGTAATCACATCGGTGACGATGTCCCGGATCTTCTCGGGGATGATTGGTTCCGGCACTGGTACCGGTACCGGCAGCGACGTGATCTGTGACTGGTGGACCTCAAGCGCGTCCATGACAATGGACCTAATCTTCTCCAGCTTCTTGTCCTTGCCTCGGGATCTGTTGCGGTAGTCTGCCTCGGTACCAACCTCGTCGTCCTCATCATCTGCGTCGCTATCAAGACGTTCATTTGTAGACATGCTACGTCGGCCGCGTCGTGTACGTTGTGACATGGTCACCAGCGTTTGCTGGATACCTTGCAAGTTTTGCTCTAGCGGGCTAAGGCGGTCCTGCAGAAGACGACCCATGAGCTCATCAACATGTTTGTCGAAGAAACCACTGCGCATCTGGACCTTGTTGTCGTCTTCGCTGAGTAGGCCATCGTCCCAATCGCTCAGGTGTCCATCATCCACGTTGGTCACCTCACGCACAGGAGATTGGTAAGGAAGCGCAGCCCTCTCGCTGTCGAACGGATCCTGCACCGAGGTTGCAGAGCCAGGAATATTGACGTTGCGACCTGGGAAGAATCCTCTGCGAGGACTGGGACTAGGCGCGTCACTGCGCAGCTTGAAATTCGGTTGCAAGTCGTTACGCTCAAACACATGTGGTGTCCTCTGAGGAGAGGATTGGTCCCAAGATGTCTCGTCACGCTCAACACCAAAGTCTGAGCCCTCTCCGTCCATGTGCTTCATGACTGCATCAATGTCGTTGAAAGAAGCATCACCTATGTTGTCGAAGTCAACGCTCTCACTCTCAGGGTAACGTGCATGTCTACCAGACTCCATGGCCGTCTTGAACGAACCGTCGTCGCTCGGTCGGTAAGTAGTTGCTGAACTCCTGCTGGCGATTCTTGGAGGCGACAGCTGAGCCTTCTCAGGATCTTCAACTTGAGACGGCTTTGTAACGTGGAAGCCGAAATCGTAGCCATTATGGAGCTGTGGTTTGAACTCGAACGGTTTGGCACTGGCTGAGAGAGTGCTCTTGTGACCGTGTTTCTTGGTCGGTGGCTCAGCTTCCTCAGTGGTTGGAGTAGCTACGTCACTGGCATGAGGTGTATCATCTTCCGCGCCTTCTTCACTTCCGGGAGCAGGGGAGATAGGCTCAAACGGCCTTGTGTCCTGTTGCTGTGGCAATGGTGACGGACTCTTTGACTTGGCCTTGGTTTGCTTGCTGTCTGGCGAACGGTTCTCCTTGTCTATGGCAGAGTCTTCCTGCGCAATCTTGGAATCTACTACAACAGCGTTGGGCTGCTTGATTTCGGCCAAAGGCTGCGACGGTAGGACTGGCTGCAGTGCAAACTTGGGCACATCATCACCATCAGGGCGAGTGCGTCGCACACGCTTCTCACGACCATCAGCTTGCATAGGCCGGCCAGACTCGTCCTCACGGTCTTGCTGCTCTTTGGGTGTTTGCTGACGTGTGTTGTCGGGTCGCACAATGGGAACGGCCTTGGAGCGTGTAGCCGGTTTAATGATGTCGTTAGCAGAGATATTGACATCCCCAAAGATCTTGGAAGAGAAGCTTGTTGGGGCAGGGGCCGGCTTGTTGGGATTAAATGTTGACACCCCAGGACTGAAGACAGGTGCATCGGGCTTGAACGATGGCGGGCTTGAAAAGTCGAAGCCACCAGACTTGAGAGAAGAAGTGCTTGCAGTAGGCATGAATGTCGGAGCATCGGGTTTGAAAGTAGGAGCCGACACATTGAGGTTCGCCAACCCGTCGACGCTACTCTTGTTAGTCTGATGAGCGCCTTGTTCTGCAGCGGGCTGGACAGCGGGTGCAAAGCTGAAGCCAGATGAGAAGGAGCCAGGACTGAAGGACGCTGTCGGATTGAATTTGAATTCCTTGGCCTCAACGTTGAGCTTCGAAATGGACGAGCGCGAGACATGCTTGCTGTGCGCAGCTGGTGCAGGGTTGCTGAAGGCAAACTTGTTATCTTTCCAGGAATTGCTAACTTGCGAAGACGCTTTGGAATGCTGCACAGAGCCCTGAGTAGTGTTGCGAGCCTCTCCCTCTTCCAGACTGGGATTGGTGTTCTCCGAAAGATTCGTATGCGCACCATCACTGTCGGAAGCGGGGCTCTGTTGCGCTGGGAACGAGAATGAGACGGGTTTCTGTGACTGCGCGAGCGAGTGAGCCCTGCTGTGCGGCTGAGGCTGATGCAAGATCGGTCGAGAGTCCTCCCACTTAGGTTTAGCCACGGCATTGGAAGGCTTGAATGGCACATTAGTCTCTGGCTCCGTACTGAAGTCTCCGCCTTCGGCAAATTGCTTGTCAATAGCCTGTTCCAAGTGATACTCTTCGTTAGCTGCCTCACGTTCGAGATTTTCGCTAATGTTGTGTCGGTGACCACGAGGAGTGGGTACGGCAATCTCTGTCTGACTTTGACTGGCATGCTTCATGGCCGGTACTTCATCTTCCTCGTCCTCATCCTCGGGTACTTCAGCAAGCGTGGACGAGGGCCGCATGCCAAGGGCTTGCTGTTGCTGTTGCTGCTGCTGTTGCTGAAGAAGTTGAGCCTGAAGTTGCTGCTGTTGCAATTGCATATGTAGCTGAAGATCATTCCTTTGCGTTGGCGTGATAGGAACCTGCTGACCCATGCCAAATGGCGAACGGGGCGAGATAACGTCGGCAAGGTCTGGACGGCTCAATGCAAGAGCAGGAGATGCGGTACGACCATCTTGAATATTGAAGTAGCCACTCGGTGACCATGTACCCGAAGGCGAGTAGCCGTGCTGGGCAAAATTTGCCGGCGATCCAAAAGTAGAATGGCGATGCATATGCATATTTGTACGTGGGTTTCCAAAAGCTGCAGGAGAAGCAATCGACTGTCGAGACATGTGGCCTGGTGACGGTCCATATGGGAAGCCGATCGACGCGATGCTACCTGGCCTAGCCATACGAGCGCTGCCGGCTGATGACGTAGGGAGGGGTGGAGAGAACACCGTTCCTGGATGCTGCTGCGAAGATGTTTGACGTGAGAGGGGAAGAGCTATGTCTTCCTCGCCACCCATGCTGACACCAAGTGCTGCAAGCTTTGCCTCGAGCAAAGAGTTTTGGTAGTCTTTCCATTCCGATTCTTTTGACACACGGACTCTGAATTTAGATCCTGAATTGGCACGCTCTGCTTGCATATCAGCCTCTATTGGCCAGATAGCTCTGTTGTGCGTATCTTGGCCTCCAGTGCTGAAACCACGAACATCGTAACCTTGCTGCTCGAGTTGCCTGAGCTTTGCGTTGACAGCTTCTTCACTCATTGGCTTGGGCGGATATCCAGGGTTGCCTCTAGGAATATCGCGCGGTATGGAGATGATGCAACTCTTGCCTTTGACCGGGACCTTTTTACGCATTCTCGGATGCGCAGGTGCAGCGCTTGGAGGAGCGAGAAACGAGGTCGTTTGGGTGTTTGAGGCTGACCTGCTCATAGACGACTCTTGACTTGATAGCTTTGCAGCATCGCTATTCCCCGACTTGATGGGAGTCTCGTTGGCTGGTTTTGGTGCCTTTGAAGGAGTCGGGATTGGTGTCTTCTCAGACGAAGCGCTATTTCCATTCGTCTCAGGTGGGCCAGAACCCGAAGTTTGCCTTTGAGGAACCCCCGGCTCGGCGTCCGCGTACTTTGAAGCCATCATCTTGCCCAGTGCTTCCTTCTGGTCTTTACTAAAGTGGCGCCAAAAGTCCTGCTGGTTCAGTGTCTTGTTGGTATTCCTATCTCTGTGTCCCCGCTTCGGTGGGGCAGCAAGGGATACGTCTTGATCCTCTGCTGATCCTTCAGTGTCGCTGTCGTTACTCCGCCAGTCGTTTGTCTCGCGATTCCAACGTTGCTCGAGGAATCGTTGAACCCACTCTGCAGAAGTGGGATTCGGATCGGACGGCCGAGGAGTGCTGCCAGACGCCCGTTCTTCTCTCGTCAGAGAATCTAGATTGGGCAGCCGAGATCGAATTAGATGTTCAAGCGTAAAGCGGTTAGGCGATACGTTCCGATCTAAAGAGGGGATGAGATGCTCGAGATTGAAGCGGTTCGGCGAGTCTGCCTCGAAATCTAGTCGCGATGGAAGCAAATGACCAAGTCCAAACTGGAGACCAGACGGTTCCTCGTCAAGGTCGTCGCTGTCGAGATTAGTCGAAACTTGACGGCCGAGGTCGAAGGATGGAGGGGGGTGTCTGTACGGACTGCCCCAGCTTGCCGTGTAGTACGAGGTATCGGTTCGCTCGCGCCTCGCAGCGGTGGAGGGCGTGCGCGGGTGGTTTCCAAGTGCAGAGAAGGAGGGAAGTAGAGGCAGCTCTGGGCTCGAATGCCCCAGCGTACGAGACGGAGATGGGGCAGTCCAAGTCGGCGAGACTACTTCACACTCCTCCGATGGAGACGTCGCTTCGCCGAGGTACTGGGGAGCAGGTGGAGGAGATGAGGGCGGCAGCGAAGGGGAGATGGACCGTCTAGCTTGCATTCAAGGATGTCTCCTCAAACGTTCCCACAGCTTGTCTGAGCTGCTACACTTGTCTTTTTTTTTTCTTTTTCTTCCTTCTCTCCGATGCCAAACGCGTCGAAAGAACGGGCCCAGATGGTCGATGGGGCAGCAGTCGATTGCCCGGGGCAAGGAACGCGTACCGGGGAGAGTCTCGAGCGCAGGAGGGGCGTAGGTGGAGGCAGTATGATTAGGTATACGGACGGAACAAGGAAAGGGATAATGTGCAAAGTAGCTAAAAGAGTGACATAAGGTGGGATAGCACGAATCTGGAGACAACAGGACGCTGGAACATCCCGGAGCAGCAGGCAGACGACGGAGAGAGGAGAATGGCAGTCAGAGGCGTGCCAACGTCGTCGACGACAAAAGGTGGACACGGACAGAACAGGAGAGCTACGAGACTAAGGTCGGGCTCGCCTTAGCGGCATGACTGCCAGTTGGCACAGTGCCCGTCAGGGGGCCAATAGGCGGCCGCCCAGCCATGCCCACCTTCTGATGAACACGCCCAGGCCGCATACAAGCCTCGCACATGCAATTCTATATATTGCGCCCGGTAATTAACCTATAGTTCGCCTCTCCACCTGTGTCCTCTGCTGTTGTCGCCGTCGACAGGACACCATCTTCATGTGAAAATTACAGTGGTCCCGGTCCGCCCGCCTTGTGGCAGCAAAAACTACCACGACGCGTCTTGAGGTCATCCCGTGGCCATTACACCGATTAGACGTGTCCCATTAGCAGGGAGTATTTATTATTCCAGCCAATCACGTGCCGGCACGACAGAATTGCTGTGCGTCAGCCCACGTTTGGTAGCGACCGACTGGACGACAAGTTCCCAGCCCATCACCCCGCATCGCTATCCGAGAACTTCCTGGTCTACCGTCGCTTCATTTTTTTTTCTCTTCCAACATGGCCAGACACAGTGTCTTTGTACTGAGCTATCTCGAGCTTCTCTCCAGCACGCCCAGCATGATTCCATAAAGCCCAAATAGGGGACCTCGCTAGTGGTAAGACGTGACGGGAACTAAAGCTGCCAGACAAGGGTACCTGGGCGGCTGCCGGTGCTCCTAAACAGAAAGACTTGCGTTCTCAATACTTGCTTCTTTGCAGCTGAAGCAGCCAAATTGGTTGCGATTGGGGGGCATCGTTTCGTCGCAAATAGCTTAGCTCTCCACCTTCCAGCCATCTTTAGAACACGTTCAAGTACAAAAACAACTCTTTGCACACACTAGAGTACCAAGTGGGAGCGTCCTGCTCCCGCCCCCTTCACCAACACGTGATCATGAATATCCAAAGAATCTCTAGTTCGTAGTCTGCAAGAAGAAAAAACTATATACTGTATACTCCAGACCACCTTAGACCTTTCTGATCATAAACATTCTCTTGACAAAAGGACTTTTTCCCTCTTTCGTCTCGGCATCAGCTACAGATCCTTCACCGTTCTTCCAAACCGCTGCCGCCAACTCCTCATCCTCACCAATCTTCCAAGCTCGCACAAGCCACAAGAAGACGGCTGCACCAAGGTACATCCACCCAGTAAACAAAATCGCGCCCGTATAAGAGCCGCCATTGAATGCAACTATTTTCAAGCCAATAGCTTCAGAAACTAGTCATGGCCATCAGTCGAGTTCACAGAAGCTAAAGAAAAAAAAGGGGCAGGGCAGACTTACAAGTGGTAGGTAAGACAAGTACCAACCAAGTAATACTCAGCGCACTCGGTAGATCTTTCAACCCCATAACTTCTGTCGTCACTGGAGCAGCCGTCGCCCAAAACGTGCCCGCTACCGTTCCACCCACCAGACTGTAGAAAACTAGAACGCCAAAGCTCTTTGCAAACATCCATACCACTAGGCAAAAGAGCCCGCTCAGGAACGTCATGCTGCTCGCCATGTTGAGTCTTCCAATCGAATCAGAAAAGTACCCGATAGGCGGTCTTCCAATCGCTTGACCCAAGTTGAAAATAGCTCCAATGACACTGCCTTGCTGCGCCGTCAACCCAACGGTACGCGCATAGTTTGGCAGTGAAAACAGCAGCACGACGTAGCCCAGCATGGACAAGAAGCCAAATATGAGCAGCCCGAGGAACTGCGGTTTCCGAAAGAGGCGGTAGTCGAAGCCCAACTGGTTGCTGCCAATCTGCTTGTTGCGGTCGCGTATCAGCAGCGCACACGCGCTGTTCACCACAAACGCAATCACGCCCAGCGTGCGAAACGCCCACGGGAGACCGATGCGGCGGATCATGGCTTGCGCCGCGAGCGAGTACACCAGGCCGCCGAGCCCCGAACCCGCGGCAGAGCATCCGTTTGCGAGCGAGCGACGCGTGCTGAACCATTGCGCGGCTATGCCCACGGATCCGACAAAAAGGAAGCCCATGCCCCAGCCAAAGCAGATGCCCTGGCTCAGAAAGAGATGCCAGATGCGTGTAGCAAAACTCGCGCCAATGAAGGATATTACTTCGAACGCTATGCCGATGAAGAGCGTGGTCCGCGTGCCAAAGCGACGCGTGGTCAGCGTCGCAATGGGCGATACGATGAGTGCCTGCGATATCGACAGACCGCCAATAAACGCATACTGAAGAGGCGTAGCCCCAGCAAAAACGTCGTTGGCAAGATAGTATGCGAGGAAGACTCCATACGCCGAATTCAGCCCCCACGTATGGCCGTTGATAGTCGCCACGGCTGCCACGCATACCCAACCGTATCCTCCATTCGGCGCGACATCCTGCTCTTTCTTCTCCTGCACCGCTCCCTCGAATCTCTGCCGTCCCTCTGCTTCCTCTCCCACCGCTTTCTCCAGCACACTATTCTCCCTACTCGCATCCCGCTTCCCCAATCCTTGCATTCCCGCCTCTTCACCCAGCTCCTCCTCTTCCTCACCACTCTTCCTCCTTCTCCTCTTCTCCTCCATTTCAATCTGCAAATCCCCACCGCCTCTTTCCTCTTCCTCCTGCTTGCCCTGACCACCCGCCATCTAACCTTTTTTTTGAAACTTCCCTCGGCTCCCGGAAATAAGGGAAAGGAGAAGAAAAATCCGCCTCTATCCGTTCCACGGGATTAACACAACGTTGTTTCCAAGAGAAACAAAAAAAAATAGAATTTGTTAACCCTCTAGAAAGTTATCATTCACCCTTTTGGAAAGGTGAAATAAGGACGTAAGTAAGTAAGGAAGCAAGTAAGGAAGAAAGAGGCTGAAGAAGAAGAAGTAGCAGCGCTGCCCATGGGATCCTTTTTTTTTCCCTCCGTATATAAAAGAGAAGCGAAGAAAAGAAAAAGAACCGAACGAGTCATACTAGTTATTAGACGCGCTTCCTTCCTAAGTCGTGCGCGCATTATTGCAAGCAGCAAAAGAAAAGTGGAGATGGGGAGAGGCGGGCGGGCGGGGGGGGTGAGCGCCTCGGATCTGGGAAGGTTACGTTGTTACCTACCCGGGAATAACACCAACCAGCCCTCTCCTCCCCTCCCCCCTTCATCCTGTATACGGTACTGTATCCGTTTTGAGGGGGGGCGGGAGCGCATATCCTCTTCCCCACTTTGATAGGCAACGGGCGCTGTAAGACCTTGTTCTGGTTAGAGACTTCGGCGTAAGAGTTGCTGGTGTGTATAGAATCATGACAGTCAAACGGGGCTTGGAAAGCTGGGTTCGAATATATCCCAATTTGTTCTAGTTTGTTTGTTTGATTTGTAAAGTACATAGGAAAGCCAAAGGAGCGGTACAACGCCGTCCCATCAATCTAAGCCAAAAAAAGGTATCATCATTCGTTGAGCGCCTTGTTTCGGCACTTCTATCTCACCGCGCAGCGAGACATGAACCTGTCCATGCCTTCGGCATCCATGGGTGTTTCCATGTCCATTTCATCTGCTTCACTCGTGTGTAAGCTATCATATCCTGACGGCGATGAGCTGGATAGCCACGGGTTGGGCTCAGTCATAAAGTCTTCCAGTTGATCATAGCTATGCTCCGATGGCGTCGCAAAGCCCTCTGACTCGGTCACCGAGGGTGAGAGCATGTTGGCCCACTCAATGTTGGGTTGCACATGCTGACGGTTGGCAACAGGCTTTTCGTAAAAGGAACATTCCGAAGGCGTCTGACTCGGTGCAAAGGGGAACCGTAATGCCATGTCGGAGCCGACAAACGAGTTGAAGTTCTCGTCTTCGTGTACGACACCTCGCGTAACCCCAAAGTCGTTGCATATCGCCTCTACCGTTTGCACGTCGCAGCCGGGAAAATGAACCTTTAGTGCCGAGTCCTGATATGATATGGGTAGATCTCCCAAGCCTGACAACCGTTGCAGGTCTTTCAAAACCGCCGCCAGTTCCTTGACCGCGCGTGAGAAGTCAACAGAGAGTGCGTCCAAAAGACCCTCGCTGTTCAACGTCTCCTTCTCCTGCGTGAAAGAAGCGAAACCCTTTACAGCCTTAAGGGGGGTAAGAGCAGTGACGGTGGGATTGACGTTGAAGCTGATGTAAGAGCCAGGGCTAGTCTTAGGAACCTTGTTCAGTGTGCGGTTGACTTGATCTTGAAGTGCTGACACGCTCTTGAAACGCTTCTCACCGTTGTGTGGATTGACGCCATCGAACTGAGCCTTCTGTCCACCGACGAGGAATGCTCGCACAGCTTGAGATACATTGTTGATGACTTGAGCAGGCGCAGCCGGACCATGCGAAAAGTATCGAGCGCCTCCGGTCCTGCCAGAGCCCCATCCGTAACCACCCGCGGTTCGGCCAAGGGCACCCCCCGTGAGATTAGGGCGAAGAGTCGATGCAAAGGGCGCACGACCAGCTTGTGCGATGACGATGCTCCCAATGCGAGATTTGGGAAACGAAGCTTTGTCGTACTTGACGCCCGAATTGCGAGCAGCCGAAGTAGTGAATCGTCTAACGGCAGCGCCGATCAGGCTGTGGGTGGTGTACCATCGGCCCTTGCTCTGCTTGAGGTAGGCGATGCGATGAACAGGATGCTTGGGCGCATTTCGGGCAAGGATGGGCTGTAGAACAGCATCCGCAGGTCGTGCGGATTCAGGTAGTTGTTTCTGTACAAGTTTCGCCGCATGTTTCCAGGCAGCCCTTTGATCTGTCAGTATGTGATTGCCTTGCAAGATGGAAAAAAACTCACTTGAACGCTTTCGCGTTCTTGACCACCAGTCTATGCAGATGCACCGCGGCCGGTGCCATCATGGATTTGTGTTACCAAGAGGGGAGAGAGTAACAAGTCCCTGAAGTGTGGGGAAGACGGCGTTAATGAGGCGCAGGGCAGATGTCGCCACCGCCATCGGGGCTGCTACTCTGAAACGCCGAGCCACCATGACGACGATCACATGCCAACTCACTCACCAACTTGCACTCTTCCCGAATGCTGATAACATACTGATTCTGAAAGCTTCTTGGAAACAATAGGACCAGTTGTGATGGCCCTTGCTCGGCCCTTCTCCCACGTCAGAGAACAGCACCCTTAACACATTTCTGTGCTCACGTCCAGTGATCTAGGGTGAGTCATGGGGCTGACACAGCCTCGCCATTGGACATTCAAGGGTTCAAATCACCAGCGGGAAGCAACAGACATTCTGTGCATGTGCTGCGCTTGGGAAGTATTGTACGCGGCAGGGGAGACCTGTGCCCTCTATGGTTCTGCACAAGTGAGACGATAGCTTGGTTAATATCTTCCATTTCGTACTTTTACAAGGCCAAAGCCCACATATGCGGGCCTTGCGAGCCGCCTTTTACATGCTTTGCTCTAGGGAGTGATGAAGCTCGGAGGTCCACATTCGCACACAAAGAAATGAAGATCGATGCCGCTATGTTGGAGGGGAGAAATGTGTTTTCTGGGGCTTGTATGCGGGGCTGATGGAATGCAAGAAAAACAACCACATAATACGCCAGCTTTGAATGCTATAGAGACCCTGTGCAAAGCCCGTAGATCCAGGAGAAGACGGTAAACCAGATCCTTTGAAGGGTATTTCGTATCGTGTTGAAATATAATCGTGTGAACATTAAGAGAAGCCAAAAATGTGTGCAAAGGGGTCTATCGGAAAACATGTGACGGACCGCCGACCGTATCAAAACGCCAGAACATGAACTTTTTGCTGATGTATGAAACACCCAGAGAAATTGCAAGGACAGTCGGAAGTAACGAGACCGCAGCCTGTGGGAAAAGCGTCGAAAGACATCAGCCCTTGCAAGTACTGCATGTCCCTACAGAGGCCACCAGATACAAACAGACAATCACGATGTCAACAGGGCCAAGGTCTCTGCATCAAGTAAGTCACTGATGCGCTTCCAACTCTCCGGATCGATGCCACCACTGCGAACGGCCGAGTGTAGTTGGTCGAAGGCACGACACCCGCCCTCGGACTTGATCAGTTCAACGTAGTCAGAAACGACCTGCTGCCGAATTGCTCCATGAGGCGATAGCAAACACGTGCCGTAGAACTTGATCAAACTCGAGATTCCGGTATCCGTACCCCAGTGAGTGGCGTCTTCAAAAGCCAGATGACGGAATTCATCGTACATTGATTGGTTGAAATTCCGGATCAAAAAATGTGACCAGAATTGGTAAAGAACGTTCATATCGTAAGAAGTTACGCCAAAGGGGGCGTACGAGCGCTTTCGGAGAGCTTTTGACCGAATATGACAATATGACTCATGCGAATAATCAGAAGGAATGGAATGAACCGGGCAGTCGTAGTCCTTGGCCCAGTAAAGGTGAACAAGAGGGGAAGTCGATCGTTGAGAGCGCTTTTTGACACCACTACTTCAGGCATTAGCTTCGATGATGGACGCAGGCTTGTAGGGTGTGTGAGTGTGAAGCGAGCAACGAGACTGGCCTCGATGCTTAGCAGCATGTGAGCGTATTAGACAGCGTATGAGAGATGCAAAAGCTGCTGAGGAGTGTTGCGAGAATGGTTGAAGCGCTAACTTACCCATCAAGAGGGCTAGTGTCGTTGGCTCTCAGTTGACATGAGATCGACTTATCCAGTTCACCTGGCGCACCGTGTTTACTATCAATGGATCCATTAGAAAATGTTCGTGGAAATGAAACAGGCAATGGTTTTTGCGAGCGGTCTTGCTTGCGGACGACAACTGTCAAGCCGCCAAGTTGCAAGTCAGAAAATGAATCAGGTTCTGCACTCACAGCCTTTGTTGAGGTCTCGACTGGGTGGCCGTTCGAGATGGCCGTACCACTCGCCTCTTCCGTAGATGCACCGTTCACTACAGTCTCTGTCGGCGCTAGTCCAGCATCCTGAGAAACGGAATGGAACCCATTCATCTGAGGATAGGCGCCATCACTTCCGTAAGGGCCCATAGGAAAGCCAGGAGACATTGTCTGCCACTGCGCAACGCTCGAAGGATCGAAGCCTGCAGGATGGGTGATTTGAGGCTGCTTGAGCTCCTTTGGGCCATCGTTCTGTGCTGACGGGTCCCGCTCTGCCATATCGAGCACCCACTGTGCCCAGCCATCCTTGCAACGAAGTCGATCTTGGCCGTCTTCGCCAGTGCGATACTCGATAGACTTGGATTGCTGGCAGACCAGCTTGATCAAGTCAAGATCGGGTGACAAGTGCTTGATGCGGTTGAAACCAGCGATGAACTCAAGGGAGACGAATCCCTGCGAGTCCATGTGGCGACGCAGAAACATGTCCTTGAGCAGGTTGTCAACGGAAAAGTAATACTCCCTAGTATGTTGTTAGTCAGAGTCGAGTGCCATGGTCAAAGAAAACCTACACCTGGGTAGTGAGCAAGGTGAAGAGATAGGACTGGTCGAACCCGTATGGGCTAAATGGAGCAGTAGCACTCATCGGCTGGACCATGCCATAGGAATACATGTCGTGGGATGTCTGCAGAGGAGCAACTGGATATCCATTCTGGTAAGACGGAAACCGGTAAGGGTCAGTAGTGAGCGACTGTGACCGATGGCTGCTGCGGCCGTACTTGCCCTGGGAGGCTGGAAAGAAGCTATTGCTCTCAGGGACAAAAGTCGTGGGTGACCGTGGGCCTAGGGGAAAACTCGTTGAAGAATGGCCACCGTTGGTGAAGTGGTGACCGTTTGAATATCCGCCACGAGCACCGCGGCCACCACGGCCACGTTCACGGCCGCTGGAAAACGAACTGAAACGCTTCGAATGGCCATGTGGGCCGTCCTGATGGGAGGGTGCACGGCGCTCGCCATCTGCAGGAGCATCTGCTTGCGTTGCAGCAGGAGTCCAGGTGTTATCCTTGGTAGGTGACGACGCACCATCTCTCCTTCGCTCTCCAGCACCATGGAAATCGCCTCGCCGGCCCTTGTGGGGCTTGTTAGGGTACTGGCGGGGATAGGCGCCATTCTGGTGTGGTGCCTGAGAAGATGGCTTGGCGTTCGCTTCAGGCTCTGTGGCTCCGTGACCATACGTCTTTGCAGTGGCATCTCCGTTGGCCGTGGGAAGCTGGTTCTTCAATGGAGGGGACGCCGCACCGCCAGTGCGCTTGGTCTTAAGAGAAGCATCTTGTGCAGCCGCCTTGGTTTGCTCACCATTCGGTGCCGATCCATCCTTCTCAACCTGCTCAGCACTGTTGTTCAAGCCAGCAGACCTGCCACCAGTCTGGGCTGCGCCACGTCCTCCAGGCCTACCACCTCTTCTCGCATTTGCAGCGTTGGGCAAAGGCGTGTTGAACACAACAGATGGAGTGTATGGGATTTTCACCCACTCCTGCTTGCTAGTTGAGGCACCATCTTTACGCTCTTTCTCAGCCTTGTCGCCCTTTTCTTGGGCCTTCTTACGGTCCTCATCAACAGCGGTATCTGGCGTTGGCCACGATTCTTGGTCACGGTGCGGCGGCGGGGGGAGCACATTGGAGATCGATTTCGCATCCTTGTCAGAGACTCTGGCCTTTGCGCCGTTCCGAGCCTCGACATCGCCCTTGATGTCTTTGCGGCCCGAAGCACCTTCGCTTCGGCTCTTGTTCCTGCCCTCACTGCTGATGGCCTTCTCTTGGGACGTCGAGTCACCCTTCTTCGCAGGAGCTCCGTTTGACGCTTGTGAGACACCGTTCACAACGGATGCAGGAGCAGTCTTCTGTGCCTTGGACTTCATCTCGTCAGCTCGTATCTTCCACGGGTTGACGGTTGGCACAGGTGCCTCATGGAGGGCCTTGGCGACCGCATTCTTTCCCTTCTTAACCTTGTCCGATGTCTTTTCAACCGGCTCGACAGACTTGTCGACGGAAGTAGAGGCCTGAGACTTGTTGTCCCAGGTAGTTGATTCGGATGCCGTATTCGGTACCGAAGAAACGTCGTCATCCTTGGTCACAGTTGACGAGGACGAGGCGCCCAGGTCCGGTGAAGATACGTTCGAGGCATCTACAGGCTGTGAAGATTTTGTTGCATCAGAAGCAGGTTGCTCTGTGCGCACCTCACGGGCTGCCGCGGGCTGCTCGGGGCGCGACTCTGCCTCGACGTCCTCAGCCCAGTTGGCCGGTGAGGCGTTGGCGTCTGGGCCAGAGGTGCTGCTTGCATCCTTGGATGGAGTGGCGGAGCCGGACGTAGGCTTGCTCGTGCTGGTCGGCGTGGAAATGCCTTTTGCGGCTTGCGCATATGAAAAAGTGGATGCCATTGCGAAATCTGTGTCTGTGGCTCGGCTAAAGTCGAATTGATAAAGCGAGGTGAGCGCTCAGAATCCCTGGTGGGAGCGCTGCAGCGAGCTGACCAGCAGGTGTAGGTGCTGGTATGTCCGGAGAGGTATGTTTTGACCTCCCCGCACGCAGGCCTTTTTTTTTTCGCTGCTACCAAGGCTTGGGTCGGCGATGAAATGAAGGTGGCGCGTAGTAACCCTGGGGCGGCAGAGGACTATATGGGGCCGTGGGCGTTGATCCGTAGCCGAGGCGACCACACACGCAGTAGGGAAAGTGAATGCTTCTGAGCACAACCTGTGAAGACTGGAGTGGACGATGTGCGCGCTGTAGGAAATGACGTTAGCGAATTTTTTATTTCTTGGAGAAAAATCAAACAAGAAGAGAATGGTGAGTTGTGAATATGAGGTGTTGAATGGAAGACGCTCTGGGCAGTGGTGCTCTGAGAATGTGTGTGTGTGGCGGGCGTGGGTGGGTGGGTGTGGTGGTAGGTTTGGGAGCGGACGGCAGGTCGGACTGAAGAGTGAGTGCTTGGGCGGCCAGTGGCTAGGCGGGAAAGAGAGCGAGCAGCACACGAGCAGCTACCGGTGAGTGCCCGGAGCACATGCCGGGAGAGTAGAGCGAAAAAAAAAAACACATTGCGCGGGGTTGCCAAACAGGCTCCGGTCGCGGAAGAGGAAGGTAGCAAGCATGCGGCGGGCATGGTGGTATTGAGTGCGCAGAACTAACCTCTGGAATGAGTCTGAGAAGACTGTGTGAGTGATGCGGAAGCGGGGCTTGGAGGTGAAGAGATGAGGGGCAAGGCGATGGGGGAGAAGGTGGAATCGGGAGCGTGGGCGGTGGTAGAAGTAGAGAATGAGGGTGGGGAGAGTGGCAGACGAGGTAGGTAGGCAGGTAGGTAAGTAGGGACTCGTCCAGGCACCACGCGAGAGAGGTAAGCAACGACGAGGGAGCGGGCTGAGGCGGCGTCTGAAGGTCGTGTGCAAAGTTGTCAAGGCAGACCAGGCGCCGGGAGACAAAATTGACGGTCGTGTGTGCGGGCGGTGCAAGCGCAGGTGGGAAGAAGAGGGTCAGTTTGAAGCGCGAATTTTTCTTTAGTCAAGTTGGTGCTCTAAAAGAAGCCGACAGCCAGCCCACGCTCACCCTCACGCTACCTTTCGGCGCATTCGTCCCACGCCCACGCCTTTGGCCCAGCCAGGTCCCGGCCATGGCACTCATCGCTCCCAAGTCACCCGCCGCCTGTCCCGCCAGCAGCCTGCGCGTTCATTACGGTGCGGATGCGGTGCTGTGCGGTGCTGTGCTTCCTTGCAATTTCGGCCACGGGAGTTTGACGCGCTCTCTGCACGCCAATGACGTCTCGCGAGCAACTTGACCCCTCATCTCCCATTTGTGTCTGTACTGTACAGCGGATTAGGACTAGGACCAGGACCAAGACAAAATATGCGCCCGACGTCTCCAGATGGCTGCCTATCGACGCCTTGCTGCTGTGCTCTGCTGTCCTCCTGGCACGTCTCGCAGCCTGTCCGACTACTTCGGCATTGCCTGCTGCGTGAGGCCCAATTCGCCTCGCATCTCGGGCTCCTCGTGTGCACCCATAATTAGCGGCAGCACGAGCGGGCGCCATCTATCAATCCTTGTGCCATGCGGAAAAACGGAATTGCGGCCATTGATGTATTGAGTGCCCCCAAGATATTGCCGAAAGCACTGCCATCGTATTGCTGACCAGTGAGTGATACGTCCAAGTGCTCAGCTATCTACGTATGCATCGTACACATCCTCTCTGGTAGAGCACCATGATATCATCTTCCAACGCCCATCGTATCGGTTCCAACAAGCTAGCAATGCTTGCCTAGCCTTGTTGCTGCTTGGGCAGTTCAGCAACGCCAATACACAGCCTATGCAGCTGCACGTGCGTATCGACATGGACGTCTCACCCAATTGTCAATCTAGCCCTGAAATTTACATATACATGCAACTGATTACCTGGGGAAAACGACTGGTCAAACCTTTTGCTCAGAAGCAAAAAAGAAGGGTCTAGACACCATATTCCACAATCTGTCCGTAACCCCTAGGACCAAACTTCGTTTTTCTCCGCGTCGTTCCGTCCCGCTTTTACCTCGGAACTCCTACTGTATACCTAGCGCCTTGGGAAAAGCGCCTATCAGCATACCTACACGTGACCCGGTCAGACACGCGTGGCCGCACGATTATTCAAAGAATCGAACCATGCACTGCAATTATGCGCCTTGGATAATGTGCCACCAAGAGGATTTTGTGCACGGCTGCTATACAAGCATTGCATACAGACGGCACTCACATGTCGGCCCCAGGTCATGCTCAACGACGGTAAGTAACGTAAGCACTTGGCGCTCAACTCCATCACGGTTCTCCCTTGCCCTCACTCTGCCGCCACCTCTCCATCTTCATTCTTGCCTTGTCCTCGCTATTTGCCCACCACCATATCTCCCACTGCATCTCCGTCCATTTTTTGCCGAATATCGTTCTAATATCCGCCAAACCTTCCTGGCGGGATTCATGCTTCTCAAACTCTGATATCGCTTGATTGGCAAGGTATCCCCTCGCGTAGTCAAACATTTTCAGAGGTACTAGGCTGATAAATGGACTAATATCGTATCTGTGCTGGTGAAACGAAGATCGGTTCATGATCCGAATGTGAAGAATGTTGATTTGCTGTATCAACGGCTTCGTGTAATCTTCGCAGAGTTTCACGCCGGCTGTTGCCTCGGTGGGTAGCGGATGCCTCCATTTCTCACTTGACTCCGGCATCTCCATGCTTGGGTAAGGCGGCTTGCAGCTGAGTCTGGACCGTATTGCCAGATCGATTAAATCGGGTGGCTGGAAATAAACCTGCCCTGCCATCAGGCATACTTGAAACAACCTATGAATGGCGGGTTAGCCAAAATCCATGTTCGAGTCCACAGCCTTGCGCCTTATGTCCAAGCTTTGCGAGCAAAGAATGCCGGTCTGACGTGCGCTTCTTCTAAGCGACTGCAGTCGGTGACATGCGGCCATCACCAAATACCAGATAGGGGTATTGGGAAATTACCTGCTCCAATGCTCATTGTCCTTGCGAAAGTCTGACTCGAATGTAAACGGTAGCCTTGATGAGTCCCTATCTGCCAAGAACATCATGTGTCGTGGGAGTAAATAATGATACATAAAGGCGAACACGGCGCAATCATCCAGCTTGTCAAGCAGAGGTTCATGCTGCCTAGATGCAATCATCTGCTTGCAGCGCTCCAAAATCAGAATCTGGTTAGTGAAATCCGCTACCGGGTACGCAAAATTCGTCAAGACCCATCGGATTTCGTTCAAAAGCCAGATGCGAACAACGGCAGCATAGAATCGAGCTCTCTGGTCGGGGTTTAGACTGTTATGGAAGCGAGTATGCCCAGTGCGCGAGCAGCGTCTTGGTATGGTTCCCTCTTGAAACGCGTGGTCGCGGGCCACAAGAGTGTCAAACTTGCTATAGATCCCTTGGTCATCCAGGTCATCGTCCGTAGATAGATAATCCTGCACTTCAAGTTGTCTTTCCAACCAAATGTCCTGCAAGACTCGCAGACCCTGATAGCGAGCCAAGATATCGTATATTACGCTATCCGACAAGGCAGCCCTGGTAGATTCCGGATGAAGAGCACGTAGCAAGGCCGTCTCACAGAAATTCAGCTGTGTGGCTGGAGGTAGAGTGGTTGGCAGCCGAGATTTGCATCGTTTAATATAGGCAACGATATGTTGATGCAAGCATAGCACCCTGTACAACTGGTGATCGTGCCTGTGCTGAGGGGAGCAATGAATGACAGAGCGCATTATCTCGAGATAGATACGTGGCCGGCGCGTGACGTGGCCCAATGTCTTGCATGTTCGTCCTAGGTGGTGGACATCGTCAATGCTTCCAAGGAAGTGGTAAATGAGCTCCAGAATTTCGGTAGGTAGGTCTGTGAGTAGGGCCATCGGGAGAACCGGCGAGCGAGCAGCAGTGCCGTAAGAGAGTGTGTGATTGTGACGTCTCAAGCTTTCCTCTTTCCAAACCGGCTTTCGCCTCGCCTCCACTGTGCCAGTTGGACGTTTGCAGAACGGGAAGTGTCGGGTATTTATATGTGTAATGATTGTACTGTGTGATGTAAGACAGGGTAAGAATGTGTCGTAGTCAGTGGTGAGATCAGAATGCTACTTGGGTTGGAGTGCCAGCCCATCTGTTGCTCCATACAACTGACAGGCAACCGCCCGGCGAACACCGTGGATTCAGGAATACAAAGGCGCGACCCGTTTGCTATGCCTAGAAAGAGACATGCAGGTGGCACCAGGCTGAGCCTTCACCTTGCCAGCCGGCTGCCTAATCACATGTCACCTGGGTTGGTTTCAGGGTACTGGTACAGCTCTGAATAGATAAGACTGCTGCATTCACTTGCACAAGGTGAGAAGAGCGTCATTGGGAATGGCCAAGCATTATACACCTTGACCAAGTACATGATGAGATGCAAGACGCGTCGTGGAAATTGGAGATGGCCAAGCTGCAACCACTCCGATTGGCTGCGCCGCGCCTACCGCCTACCGCCTACCGCCTACCGCGCCCTGATTGCTTGGCGTGCCGTTCTCTCACTTCCGCTTCGTCTCCGCAATCCGACTCAACCCCTCACGTCATACCATCCACCCCGTCGCAACACGCTGAATTCAATCCATCACCATGTCCGAAAACAACTCTCAGCCTCCCGACACTAACATGGAGGCAAGCGATGAGCTAGACCGTACCGTTGATGAGGAGATTAAGCAGGACGCGACACAACTCGAGGCCGACGCCATGAATCTTGACGGCGCAAACGATACAGAGCCTCCCGCGGTGAACGGGGTAGCAGATCCAGTCGCCAATTTCGAAGCGCGGATACCTGCCAAGAAAGACGCAACATTGCGCGAGTTTCTGGGGAAGATGGACGAGTACGCGCCCATCGTATGCTCACCCAGCCTCTGAGTGATATGTCAATGTACTAACAGGGCCACCAGATCCCCGACGCTGTGACTAACTACTACCTCACCCGCGCCGGTCTGCCACCGCCGCCTCAGACATCACAGCATCTTGCGCGCCTCTTAGCGCTTGCGACCCAAAAGTTCATTGCGGACATCGCAGCCGACGCCTACCAGTTTTCCCGCATCCGCTCATCAAACACAACAAGCAACAACCCTATGGGCGGAGCTGGAGGACCACCTGCAGCAGCTGCGCCAGGCGGGGCACAGAGTGGGAAGGACAGCGGAACCAAGGCGAAGGACTATAACCTTGGCATCCAGCGGCCGGGCTACGGTGGAGGCGGTCAGGGCGGTAGCCAAGGACGTACTGTGCTCACCATGGAGGACCTAGGCATGGCAGTCGGCGAGTACGGCGTCAACATTAAGCGTGGCGAGTTCTACCGCTAGACGTGAATTCATGCCGTCTCCAGGCGCCTCCTTTGGCATCTGCTTCCCACACGCATACGCGAAAGCTGAGTAATGAAGGACATAGGTATGTGCTATCACAAGAGGCATCATAGGCGTTGAATTGGCATCGCTGGCGTAACGGTTTTTGATCGGAATATTTCGTCCAGCAAAGGGCTTGTTGCAATTGTACAATAGCAGTACAGAATCGTTTCTAGACAAATCAAAATGATACCCAAACTCCCGTAAGACGTCCATGCGACCCATTCTTCATTTGTTCTTAGTCTGCTTGTACATGAACTGCTTTCGTGTACTAGAGCCCACTCGTCAGCCAAAGCTTCTCGTGTTGTGTCTGCAACTGCTGGCTGATTTTGAGAGACGTACGGCGCAAATTCTCCGAGTTTGTGTCCTACCATATCTTCCGTGATGGTGATGTCCAGGTAGCTTTTGCCATTGTGTATTTGGAACTTGAGGCCGACAAAATTTGGCAGTATCGTCGCAGAGCGGGCTTGCGTCTTGATCGGTGGGACTCGTTCACCTGCCTTCTTCTGTACTATTGGGAGACTTGAACACAGTTAGAGAGGTTCTTGGAGGGCTTTAAGCAGAGGCGTACGGGACGATATTAGGTCCTGATGGATAGTCAGCTTTTTCTTCGCCTCTATATAAAAAGGGTGAAGCAGGCAAGTACCTTTCCAGACCGATCGAGCGCATAGCGCGCGCGTGGGAAACATGGCGACGTTGAGCGTGAAAGATGTGGTCGGCGAATGTTTTCAAGTGCTTCCGATGGGCCTCTCGAAACCCACGTGAGAGCGCGGGGGAGATTCTGGAGCTAATGGCTTGGCTGGAGCGCGTCGCGAAGCGCAAGCGATTGCTGCAAGCCGTTGCTCTTGCAAAGAGAGTCTACTGCATGCCAATCCTGCAGCGCTTACCTGAGGCCTGCAACGTGCTTCATCAAAAGTGAGGGCCCCGAATATTCGACTCTCCAGCGACACCGGTCGCCAATATGCCACCACGAGCGCGCGGTCCCCAGCGAGGTAGACGATAGTAATAAGGCGGAACGATATCCATGTACTAACATGTTTATAGGTGCAGATACTATCCGCATACTCGTCGCTACAGACAGCCACGTCGGATATAACGAGCGCGATGCGGTGCGGAAAGACGATAGTTGGAGGACTTTCCACGAGGTCATGTGCCTGGCCAAGGAGCACGATGTGGACATGGTACTGCACGCTGGAGATCTCTTTCATGAGAATAAGCCGTCGAGAAAGTCCATGTTCCAAGTCATGCGCTCGTTGCGCATGAACTGCCTTGGAGAAAAGCCATGCGAGCTAGAGATGCTGAGCGATGCGAGTGAGAACTTTGGCGGCATGTTTGACCATGTCAACTACGAAGACGAAGACATCAACATTGCGATACCGGTTTTTGCCATACACGGCAATCACGACGACCCATCAGGCGAAGGCTCCTTCTCTCCGCTTGATCTGCTGCAGGCCTCTGGGTTTGTGAACTACTTTGGGCGCACACCGGAAGTGGACAAGATAGCAGTTAAACCAGTGCTGCTCCAAAAAGGCCGTACCAAGCTGGCACTGTATGGCCTGAGCAACGTTCGAGATGAGCGTTTGTTTCACACTTGGCGAGACGGCAACGTCAAGTTCTTCCAGCCCGGTACACAGAAGGATGAATGGTTCAATCTTATGAGCGTTCATCAGAACCACCATGCGCATACACCGACAAGCTATCTACCCGAGAACTTCCTTCCCGAATTCATGGATCTTATCGTATGGGGTCATGAGCACGAGTGCTTGATAGACCCACGGTACAATCCTGAAATGGGCTTCCACGTCATGCAGCCAGGCTCGTCAGTCGCGACATCTCTCATGCCAGGCGAAGCCGTGCCCAAACATGTGTGCATTCTAAGCGTCACTGGCAAGGAATTTACAACTGAGAACATTCGGCTAAAAACAGTGCGGCCTTTTATCATGAAAGAGATTGTACTAGCAGAAGAAAGGGAGATCAAGCAAAAGGAGCTATGGCGTGTTAGCGATAATCGTGCGAAGATTACGCAGTATCTAAATCAAGTCATCGAAGGCCTCATTGAGGAGGCAAAACAGGAATGGCTGGAGCTTCAAACAGATCGTGAAGAAGGCGATGATCTCGAAGTCCCGCTGCCACTTGTTCGACTGCGTGTTGAATATACTGCTCCCTCACCAGGCGAGTTTCACTGCGAGAATCCACAGCGCATCTCGAATCGCTTCATGAACAAGGTAGCGAATGTCAATGATGTAGTACAATTCCATCGAAAGAAAAAACCCACTACCAGAGCTCTGAAAAACAATGCCGACGAACCAGACGAGCAGGTGCTGGCTGAGCTGTCAATCGACTCGATAAAGGTCGACAAGCTGGTCAAAGAGTTCCTCACAGCGCAAACGTTGACGATTCTACCGCAAAACTCATTCGGGGATGCTGTTTCACAATTCGTTGACAAGGACGACAAACACGCTATGGAGACTTTTGTCAAAGAGAGTCTCACAACTCAGCTGAAGCATTTGATGGAAGCCAATGAAGTTGAAGAGGAGGAAATCGTCAAGGAGATGACAGAGTACCGCGAACAATTAGAAGACCTATTCGCTTCAGGACAGCTAAAGAGGATCCGCAAATCCAAGACCAAACCAAAGCCGGATGGCTGGGATAGCGATTTTGAGGGCCCGTGGGCTGACCAACCCGGTGCTCTTATTCGCTCCGATAATGAGGAAGAGAAGGAAGACGACGAGAGTCTCGCTTCGATACCAACGAAGAAGGCCGCTCCACGTGGCCGTGGAAAAGCGACCGGCACAACTCGTCAAACAGCCGCGGCTGCAAAGAAGGCAGCTCCCGCTGCCAAAAGCGGTCGAGGCAAGAAAAAAGTAGTGGAAGAAGAGGAAGAGGAGGAAGAGCAGGACAACGACGTTATAATGATTGACGATGATGATGACGAAGAAGATAGCGCAGAAGACCTATTCGTAGCGTCGCAGAAGAAAGCTCCAGCGAGAAAGCCGGCTGCCAGAACCACAAAAGCACCAGCACGAGCGAAATCACCAACGAAGAAGACACCTGCTACGCGGGCGAAGGTGCCGGCTACGCAGACCAAGTTGAACTTCTCGCAAACGCCGACCCAACGCAGCCAGCCGACGCGACCTGTTGCATCGCGTGGGAAGCAGGCTGTACAAGAACCTGTAGGCTACACTTTGCTCATGGACCCAGTGTACCCATATGCTAACCAATGCTTATAGAGCGATGATGAAATCGAGTCTGATGACGCTTTTGAGTCAGCCCCTCCTCCAAGCACTCGCGCTACTCGCAGGAGGTAGACCGCTGCCCATTTCATGTTGAGATAATACCTTACAAGCGACCAACGAACTTTGGAAGGATATACCATGAGGACACGCGCTATGGCTCATGGGTGGTGCGTCAGGTTGAGCATGTAGCAGAGCGAAGGCGTTCAGGTGTTATGGATGCGCAGATTGCATCTAACTGGCGAGAACAGTGGGCTTAACCATATGGAGGTTCTATCAAGTGTTTCTAACCCATAATGACTGAGCGGGTTCCGCCCTCTCACAGTATCATATGCGTCTCAATTACAACTTCTGCGCTCTTACTCGCACGTGAGCTACCCATCGATTGTACTTTCCTCTTCCGCCGTGCGAGGCGGCTACGCTCATGCCATCTCTATTGCTCTGCGACCTTCACCCTCGTTTGTGAAGCCCTCTTGACCAGCACTCCCATCGTCTCTTTCCTTGTTCACAGACCCTGACAAACCTGCTCGTAGGTAGTCGCGGTAAGACGCAAGCTATAACAACCTCCCCACCAGTCTGTTCTCTTTCTCAATACAACACAAACACACACAAACGCTCATTTTGGTTCCATCTTGTTGTTCGTCCTGTCTTCTTTCGCATTGCTGCACTCTGGCTTTTGGTTAGCTGTAGCTTCGCTCGTTCACGTTGCCTTCACATCGATCAGCTTTGAGGTACGTTACTGTTCCTCCTACCACCAGAACATACACTCCTGGCAGCATGTCCAAGCACGACTCATCACGATTCAATAATAACAATGAAAGGATATTTGCATCACACCATCTCAACCTTCTTCACCTGTCCGGCTCGCCATCCTATTGGCTAAACGATACCGACAACACAATCACTTCAGCGGCTCGTCGCTCGCGGTACCCGTCTAGGGTGACGGATTACTCATAATGTCTCTCGCATACAAGGTGGACGAGCTGCTTGCACTGCGTGATTCGGTCTCGGAATCAGCCGTGTCAATTGAGAAGTTTTCTAATGAGGATGTAATCAGAGGTTGGTGATGGGCATGCCCTTCTTCACCTCTCACCGTTCACTCTACCCACACAACAATTTTATCCATTGGAGATACAGAGCCACTTGGGCTTTTTTTTGAACGCCTAGGTTCTCGTAACGACACCTCACCGTACCTCATACCACTAGCGCGCACTGTCTCTGCCTCTATACTTGCTATGCATGCGAGCAGCCACTGATACGCTTTTTGTTAGAACACGTCCTACGTCCATCAGCCTCTGCAGCAGCAAACCTGAACAGTAGGTCGTCGAACAGAAGTCTACGAGCCCCTGCCACCACGGCTTCCATTCCCGCCGGACATCAGAAACGACCATCGCCTTCACCGTCATTGAAGCGAGGAAAAGCCGAGAAACTCCTCAAGGAGCACGGTAGCCCACCTGGCTTGCGAGTAACTGCAGGTGGTCGAATTGTTCCCAGCGACCTCCCACCACTCGGCACATCTCGATACGGCGACATCGCTTACAGGCCACAGCAATCATTGCGGATCGCCCCAGGCAACGTCATGCCGATACAAGCTCACTCAAACGGCAACAATACTGCTCGGATTGAGATTGTCGGTGGTCAACCCGTTATTTTCGTCGGTGATCGCATGTTTGCACTCCCAGCAGTCAGCGCAACCAACTCTACACTGCCTCCCAGTAGCCTTGCCGCTATGGATCCAGCGATGAAGCGAGGCCCTGAGCTACCTGCCTCAGGTGTACATGCCGCTATTCCAGGGGCTTCCTTTGGACCGTCACGCTCTAGTACTCATACTCCGTTTGCTGGCTTGGACCTCGCTACACTCAAGATACAGCAGGCTCTGAAGAAGCAAGAGCTCCGGACTGTCGAACAGACTGAAGTATTACAAGCGAGTCATCAGAGTGAATCTTGGCGAGCGGGAATGATCGAGAAAAAGCGCTGTCTCATTGTCGAGCTCGATGCGCTCAGAAAGCAGATATCGGCATTGGAGATGGGCGTCACAACAACCCAACCCAGTTCCTTAGCCAACGCGGTCGGTGCATCCACAACACCGATACCCACGTTTGGAGTTCAGAGTCAGCAGCCGTTTGCTCCCGCAATGTATCCATTCGCCAGTGCCAATCAATATGCACCCATGCCGATGTATCAACCCCAGCCGCAGCCCTATGGTGGGTTTCCTAGCTTTCCTGCAGTGGAGCCGGCGGCGTTTGTCCCAACCATCACCAATACTCAGGCACCGCACTCTCCTCCAGGATCAGCAAACCGTCGTTCTCGCGCCATCGAGATCAAGCCTCCGCCTGCCGAGGAGGCCAAGAAGCCATCAGCTCTCAATCCGAAGAGCCCCACGTATGAGCCAGCTACCAAATCCAATGTCATGCAAGGAACTGTACCGCCTACTCCTTCGCCAGAGAATTCATCCCCCTGGCATGTTCAAGAGACTCCAGGGCCTGTCAAGCATGAAAACAGAGCATCGATCCGAAAGCATAGTCTATCCAGCGTTGATACTATGGATTTCTTCCCCACAAACACACACGAGCATTCATCTACGCGAGTAGCACCACCGGTCAAGGAAACCCAAGAATCTACTGAGGATACTGCTGCTCCATCTACACCAGAGAAGCACTGGCCTGCCAGCCCATGGAACGAAGGGCAATCGGGTCGCTCGAGTAAACATGATCCGGCGCCCAAGCTTACATCATGGCCAGAGGCATTTGGCAAGCAGCCTTCACTACCATCGCTGCGACAGGGTACTGCAAACCAATCCTTCTCCGCCATATTGGAGCGGAATTCAGCTGTGGGCACGAACATGACGGTATCTTCTCGGAGCAGTAACGCAGCTGCAAGGATGAACTCGAGCCAACATAGTGGCACAAACCAGAGCTGGCCGCTTTCTGAAAAGCCAGTAGCACACGTTCCATGCACGTATCAAGAGGGCTATCAGGCTGGCTACGATCACGTCGGTATTCCCGATAGTCCAGATGTCTTGCAAGGCTACATTCAAGGCCTCTTACATTTCCTCACGGATGAATCCAAGAAACGCCAAGCCGAGTACCAACGCAGTGCCAACTCCAGAACCCCTTCGCTCCGGGGACTCGTTGCTGGATCCTTGCCTCACGACTCTGTCTTTGGCACAGGTGTCAGCCGCAACAGCTTGAATGGCGACCAAGAGAATATTCGGTTGGCAAAGGCCAGCCCGAGCGATGATACTTGCCGCCATCTTGGACATAGCTCACGAGGAAACGCCCACGATGTGTCTGGTCCGTACAAGACAGGCAGTGAAATGGCGCAGGAGTCAGGCCACCGTGTCGTCTCAAGCGCACAGTACTTTAGGTCTCCTAGTCTGTTCCCACCAAGAATGGCGTCTGGTCATGGACAAGCTATGGCCTCAAACAACCAGAACGACGCGAGCAAAGGGATCCAGAACAAAGGTACTGCATTTCACGTGGACTCACACTCGAACGATGAAATACCTCAACCGTTCCTGGGCACTCAAATGCAGAACCGTAGTCAAGGCACATCGTTGACCATGCAACGCTATTACACTACAGCCAAGGAACGGAGCATTCACGAGCTTGGTGGATACGGCGCGCCGTCTAGCAGGGCTTTTGCTGACATGCGGATGACAGGACTGGATGGCGCCATGGACGACCTGGCGGAGATGGTCGATGACACACATATTGAGGAGGGTCATACGTGTGCGTCGGTAGACAAGCGGCCTCCTGAGGCGGTCGTCCCCGTGGAGTACGAGGAGAGCAATGCGTCATGCTTCAAATCGTCGAGCAGCAAAGGCAAACAGAAGACAACGTCATCGCCAACAAAGACGGTAGACATGGAACGCGAGACTGTGGCGTCGTCGCGTACAAACACTCCCGGTTCACCGAAGAAGGCTGGAGAGCATTCGCCAGCAAAAGCAAAGCTTGAGCAAGTGACGAACAAGTTCCGACGTAGCAAGAAGGACGAGGGTCGAACCATGTCGCCTGACGAGAGAACGAAGCGTTCGGAGAAATGGCGTCAGCGCTTTCAACAACTCAAGAGGACTGAGATGGAAGAGATTGAGGCGCACCGTAGGAACTCGCGTACTTGAATGCTGACCGAATTTCTGGTCAAGTTAAGGCGTGGCTGGATCCAGCAAGATTACGTCCATCACTGAGAAGATGTTCACACAACAGCCAGGTCGCGCAATGTGCTTGGCAGTTTTATTTGGCAAGTCTTTTTTTCCCTTCTTGCAGCATCCAACAGCGAGCATGATATAAGAGTGGCAAGTGGCAAGCGGGAAGGAGTCGAGTTGTATCTGTTTCTGTCGATATTGTCTTGGCCAAGTATATCTTGTATACGAGAGCAGGCATTGTATGATTAGGTAGGCACTATAATCAGCCGTTTGGGCATTAGAAGAATATAACGGAATAGTTTGATTTAGGTGCATGGGTTGATGGAGGTAGCCATGTCCATGTCAAGTCATTTGGGAAGTGAGGAGATGGAAGTGAGTATGGCCGATACATGGCGGTGGTGGGCCGAGCCGGGAGAAGGCACTATACCCAAAAGGGAAGGGTCTAGAGCGGATTAGCGTTAGAGACGGTGGCCAGTGGACGGAAGCAGTGGAAGCATGCGTTCATCAACATGGAGCGCGACGCCACAAGGCAAGCTGAGGGCTACGAGGGCGACAGACAGGCAGACAGGAGCCCGAGTTGGTTGGTGTTGGTGTGGGTGCGAGTGCAGGTGCTGATGCTGACGCGATGACGTACGGGATGCTGCCGCGTTGCTGATAAATGGGCGGGTTCGCACAGCGAGGGCGGGTGTTAGTAGTAATTAGTAGTATGTTTATAGTGAGGCATGAGCGTGGCTAGCAGCGACGGGGAATGCTTGGAAATACAATGGCCGCGCGGTAGTAAAGCGTCCCCACCTGCCCTCGGCCATCATTCGCCGCCGTCGCCCTGCTTCTATCCGGCACGGCTCTGGCTTCCTAACCTGCTCATACTAAGCAGCTACTCTACCCTGCCCTGTCCTCGGCCTCTTTCTTCTCCTCGTCCTCTGCTCAGCTTGGCACTGCATTGTCTTCGCTGCTTGTGTGTCTGCCTCGCTCCGCCGCTCTCCTCTCACCCACCGCCTGCGCTTCGGTGACAGGGACATTCTTTGACGTTTGCCGTTGGACGCTCCAGCCACACGCACTGCGACCCTGGGACATTAACCTCTCCCGCCGTGCCATGGCCCACTGACCGTGCTACGCGCAACCGTCTACTCCCTGAGCCCACGCCTCCGCCTCTGCCTCCGCCTCACTACTTGCCAAAGACCAGTCATAGCACCAGTCCGCTGCGCGCCTTTCTTCGACCCCGTCCTGTACGGCTATGACGCAGCTCTTCAACTCGTCCCCATCGAGCCACTCCACCATGACCGAGAAACGCACCTTCTCGGGCAAGGCCCTGTCCACCAACAAGTCGGTCAATGGAAAGGACGGTCAAGTGTCACAGCGCATCAAGAACTTCTTCCGCATCAACAGCAGCAACGACGCCCACAAACTCTCCGACGACAGCACCGGCGGTTCCACAAACACCAAGAACGAGAAGTCGGGCTTCCGCCAGTCACGATTCATCCCTCACATCACTCGCAATCGCTCGCAGACGGTCGCCAGCGAAGGCAACCCATTGGACGACAGCCTTTCGCCCACCGCCCACGCCAACCCCTACTTCGCCCATCAAGGGCCCCCTGCCCTGCGCCATCACAACGAGGGCAGTGTGCCTCCATCTCCCCCCGACACGCCCGCCATACCCAAGACGCAAGTGAACGGTGCCAATGCCCCCGAGGATGATGATCATGCCACGACGGCTGGAAAGGAGGAATTGGCAAGAAAACTACGAAGGGTAGCTTCCGCGCCTAATGCCCAGGGCTTGTTCGCGTCTGGCAAGTCTAATGAAAGACCGCAGACCGCAGAACTCGGCAAGCAGCCTGTCCTACACCATCCAAACTCATCCACCTTGAGCATGGTCGAAACCCAGTCGCAAGACTCAACCCATCTTCTGCCCAGTGACGCTAGCAAGCCTATACCAAGTCCAGGTCAAATCCGACAGTCTGTGGCTTTCAGAAGAACCTACAGCTCGAACTCAATCAAGGTTCGAAACGTCGAGGTCGGCCCAGGCAGCTTTGACAAGATCAAGCTGATTGGCAAGGGCGATGTTGGAAAGGTCTACCTGGTGCGGGAAAAGAAGTCTAGTAGGCTTTATGCCATGAAGGGTATGGCACACACAATATCTGGTTTCAAAATCTATACTGACAAAATCCAGTGCTGAGTAAGAAGGAGATGATTAAACGAAACAAGATCAAGCGTGCGTTGGCTGAGCAGGAAATCCTGGCGACTAGCAACCACCCCTTTATCGTTACTCTGTACCACTCTTTCCAATCAGAAGATCACCTCTACCTCTGCATGGAATACTGCAGCGGTGGTGAGTTCTTCCGCGCTTTGCAGACACGACCAAATAAATGTGTTGACGAGGACGCGGCGAGGTTCTACGCTGCCGAGGTCACGGCAGCGTTGGAGTACCTGCACTTGATGGGCTTCATCTATCGAGATTTGAAGCCAGAAAGTACGATACAGCTTGTTCTTTCTTAACAACGCGATGCTAATCTTCCTCAGATATCCTGCTCCACCAGTCCGGCCACATCATGTTGTCAGACTTTGATTTGTCGAAACAGTCTGATACTGGCGGTCGTCCAACTATGATTCTCAGCGGCCGAAGCGGTACTTCGTCGAATAACCTGCCAACGATCGACACAAAATCATGCATCAACAACTTCCGAACCAATTCCTTTGTTGGTACCGAAGAGTACATTGCGCCGGAAGTTATCAAGGGCTGTGGACATACGAGTGCGGTCGATTGGTGGACCCTTGGAATTCTGATATACGAAATGTTGTACGGAACCACGCCCTTCAAGGGCAAAAACCGCAACGCGACTTTTGCCAACATCCTTCGGGATGAGGTGCCGTTCCCAGAGGGTTCTGGTGCACCACAAGTGTCAAAGTAAGTTTGTGCGTAGATAGTCCGTTGTATCATCTGCTAATACCCGACAGTCTTTGCAAAGCCATCATACGTAAGCTGCTCATCAAGGATGAGACGCGTCGACTCGGCTCGCGTGCCGGTGCGTCCGATATCAAGAGTGCGCCTTTCTTTAAGACCACGCAATGGGCGCTGCTGCGACACATGAAGCCACCCATCATTCCCCACCAGGGCCAAGGCATAGAAACGCCAAACTTCCGAAATGTCAAGGAGTCGCAGAGTGTGGATATCGGTGCCGCGAAATCCAAGGGTGTGCCGCTAGACTCCGGTCTGGCTACACCCATGGGCGAAGTAGCAGATCCATTCGAGGAGTTCAACAGCGTTACCCTTCACCATGACGGCGACGACCACCACGATCACCACCACCATGACATGAGCGAATCCGGTCACTTTGAGCTTACGCAAACCAACTCGCATCGATAGGACGAGTAGAAATTTGCACACCATAGGTGAAGCCTTCATCAGGGAGGCCATTCATATGCCATACTCTTCTCGACTCTACTCGTTTGCTTTTGATGCATCATAGACAAATGTGCATCTCTAATGTCACCGGCGTTTCAGGGTATCAACTTCGTTTGTGTTACATGGGCATTTTTTCAATCTTTCGAGTCAGCATCTTTTCAGCTACAAAATCTTTTCGGCGTTGTTTGTATGCGCTCTGGAGTCATCGAATGTTGAGGGACATGCAGTCCAAGGGTGGAGGCAGCTTGGACAATAGGCTGTGGGACGACGTTGGCGGGCTCGTGATTATAGGAAGGGGTAAATAACCACAAAACATATCTTTCCCACAGATTTTGATGCAAATTGAGTTGTGACCTCTCAAGATGGACAGCATGTTCCAGATGCTATGCAAGGTAAACGTGCATGGGCCACTCGGAGTTTGCGGGGAAGACGCGACAACCGATTCGTAGGATTGAATCCTCCCAACGCGACGAGCGTTCTTATGCACCGCACACCACGCGCTTTGTTTGAAAGAAGATCTCTGGCTGAGCAAGAGACTGCCACTCACATACACGACTAATCCAAACTGCGGCCTCCCCCAATTCGCTCTCTTGGCAATTCAACCATTGTACATACAACGGCCCCACGTCTCCCACCACCGAGCACATACTCCCGCGATCTTGTGCATTACACCGCGCTGCAAGCCTTCAGACCCGTCGAGATACCACACAAGAACTAGTCCTGCAAAGAGCAACCACAGAAAAAACTAAAAAGAAGCCATGGCATCAGGCGATGCCCAAGAGCCCAACCTGGCAGGCGAAATCGAAGACGAAACCCTCACACCACTCGAGCAAGAAGTCCTAGACGAATACGCCAGGTTATTGGAGAATCTGAACACTGTATGTTTTTTCTTTCCCTTCTCTCCCCCACCTTCCCTCCCCTCGTCCTTTTCCCTCCTTCGTCCCGCTCTCACCTCTCTGACTCTAACCAAACCCCCCTTCCCCCAAAAATAGATGTCCTCGCTCCTCCTCACGCTATCGAACAAACCCAGCGCCGCCATCCTAGACGGCCTGCGTGGCCTCGAGCGCAAGACGTCGCTTGTTTTTACGCTACTCAAGGCGAGCGTGTATAGTATTGTTTTGAATCAGCAGATTGAGACGGACAACGATGGGCTTGGGGATGATGGGGCCGAGGACTAGGAGAAGGTGTTGGGGAGAGAGAGAGGAAGAGAGAGAGAGAGCAGATGGAGAGATACAGGATACGAGAAGCATGGATATATGATACCCCCCAGAAGATGAATTGTAACTAGGACGATCGATATAGACACATTACAAAGATGGATTTCGGTTGGAGAATTCAGTGCAAAAAAAAGAATTGGAATCGTGCAAAATGTGCATGGTATGATATACACGAGATTTCTACAGCTCTATGTACATGCAAAAAAAGCACACACATACATGATTGCTTCCCGCCTCCATGCTATACGTATGGTACATGTTCTTTTTTTCCCCTTCGTGTTCTGCCTTTTGCAAAATATCATACAAAAAAGTCCGTCGCATCGTTTAGTGTATAGAGCCTCCATAGTACACCTTGCGTACATCGACCAGCTTCTTGCCTCGTGCTCTGGCAATCTCGTCGGGTAGCTTCTGGCTGGTCAAAGCTTCCCACGTAGCCTTGATAACGTTCATCTTGTTTCTTGAGCGGGGCGTTTTGGCAGAGAGGTCTTGGAGGCCGGCTGCACGAGCGAGCTCGAAGATAAGGTGTTGGACGCGGAGACCGAAGCCTATTTGATTGCATAGTTAGCAAAAAGCTGCTCAGACACAATAGGCGGAATTGAGGGGGAAAAGAGAAAACTCAAAAGTGTAAAAAAGAAAATTGAATAGCTCACCTGGTGGTCTTGAGAAGAGCTGCACCTTTGTTGCGCCAACCTTCTTCTCCAAATCTCCAAATGTCGTCCTGTTCTCATACCGTGGGACAGGCCTCATGTTCCTAATCGCACTCATGATACTTTGTTTCCGGCCTTCTTCGGGCTCTACGGATTTGCCCTCTCCCACGCCCAGCAAACCATCTTGGTTCCCCGCAATGGTAAGATAGTATAAACTCCTAATCTTGCCCATGCGAGTCTGGTTCGTAACACCGTGGACAACAAGAGTCTTGGTTCTGATGGTGCGCAGCTTCTGCTTATCCCAACCCAGGTACTGCAAAAGGCGCTTCTGCCGTGGGTCTTCTTCTTCCTCGGTCGAGAGTCGGCGGGTCTGGCGTGCCATGCGGTTTTCTACCCTAGGCAGATCCGGTGCAATCACAGAGTGACGCTCGTCGCCCAATGCCTGGAGGGCGGCGGGGTTGTTCGAGGTGTATGTCGCGCGCGGGTCGAGGGCAGCCTGGGTGATTGCTGCGTCCATGGCATTCTGTAGGCCTGGGTCGTCGTCTGGTATACCGTCCGGGTACATCTTTGCCAAGTTCTCTGAAGCGATACGGGATATGTTCTCGTCGCGCTCCACCTCGTTGGCGACTCGGAAATTCTTTGGGCCTTCAATGTCGTCGCCAGTCAATTTTTCAGGCCGGTCAGTGACTGGGTCGACTTCTGCGAGATCGTCTTCGTAGTTGAGGCGCCAAAAGTCGGTTCTCCGCTGACCCTGCGTAAGGACATCTCGGGCATCGATTGTATTTTCTGCGGCTTTGATAGCGGCGATTTGCGAGGACGTGTATTTTTTCTCGAGGAGCGCTGTCTCGTCCGTGTCGTACTTTGGGTACTCAGCCTCGGCGGCCTGGTTGAGTAGCTTGAGTTCGTCTGCTTTTATCGAGGGATAATGCGGTCTCTTCTTGCGGGCTTGCCGAGATGCGGAGGCGTGGAAAGTGCGTTGCGGAGGTGGTTTAGGAAGGGTTGTTGACGCTGCCTTGGTAAAGAGACATCTTGCGGGACGGCAGACGCTCATTGTTGCCCTTGAGCCTCGATGCGAGGGCCAATTGAGCGTGGACAGACGGTAATAGCGGGTGGCCTGCGCGCTTGGTGGTGCTCGAAAGTGAAGTTCGGAAAGTTCAATGTGACTAAGCGGCATGGGCAGTAAATGCTGTAGCCAATCATCTTTCCCTCCAAATGAGTGACTAACCTAACTTTTCTCGACTGAGATATTTGGTGCATGTACTCCCGAATTTTCACTCAACCGCTTCGGAAGCTGCTGGTCGGTAGCCGATATTCCCAGATTGCCAGGTACAGCATGGCTTCATCCGCAGATAATGTTGCCCCTATCGAGAGCAATGGCGCAAAAAGACATGCCGAGGCGCCTTTACGCACCGAGGAAGGTTCACGAGGCAGCTACAGATTCAAGAACAAGCGAATGAAGAATGGCCATGCAGAGCAAAGCAAGATACTGAAGACCAATGGCACTAACGAGGAGGTGCTGTTGGAGGATGTTACGGCGCTCATCAGAAACTTCAAGCTAGAAAGAGATGGGAATGCGACATCCACCCAGCTGCCTGAAAAGTTCAAAGAAATCACGGTTGAGATCAAGGAAATTTCATCTACAGGAGACGGGCTCGGATTTCAGCAAGGTTCAAACTCAGACCAAGTCTATGTTGTACCTTTTAGTGCACCAGGAGATGTTGTCACCGCACGTCCACACAAGCACTTCGAAAAAGAGAAATACTCCATGGCCGATTTTGTCAATGTAGTCACGCCCTCGCCTCACCGCGACTCTTCCCTGGTCAAGTGTCCCTACTTTTCGAGCTGCTCAGGTTGTCAGTTTCAGATGCTGCCTTATGATTTCCAACTACAACACAAGAAGTCTATTGTCCAGAAGGCTTACAAAAGCTTTTCCAACCTACCACCTGAGCTCGTTCCCACTATTGGCGACACTATCGGATCACCCCTACAATATGGATATCGCACCAAACTCACGCCGCATTTTGACGGGCCACCAGATGCTCGGCGAAGCGACGGCCGAAACGGTATCAAACGCACATTCAAGGAAGTACCGCCAATTGGCTTCATGAAAAAAGGCACCAGAACGACAATTGACATAGAAGACTGTCCGATTGGCACAGATGCAGTGCGCGCAGGTAATAAGCGCGAACGCAAACGCGTGGCTGATACTATCGACAAATACCATAAAGGCGCTACGCTCCTCCTTCGCGAGAACACTACCCGGATACCCAAATCAGACTACGACGTCACTAAAGAAGAAGACACGGATGCTATAATTGAAGACCGAGGAGATTATATCCACCGCAAGACATGCGTGACAGATTCCAACGCCAAATCCACCGAATACATCGACGACTTCCAATTCGTCAATCCAGCAGGATCCTTCTTCCAGAACAACAACAGCATTCTCCCTGTCTTCACCCAATATATCCGCGAGCACATCCTTCCTTCGACCCCAGGTCATAACATCACCCACCTCATCGACGCCTACTCCGGCTCCGGACTCTTCACCATCACTCTCTCGAGCCTGTTCAAGACTTCGTTGGGAATCGACATTTCCTCGTCAAGCATCGAATCTGCAACTACTAATGCTCGTCTGAATAATCTTCCTGAAAGCTCAGCACGCTTCATCGCCGCTGATGCCGCGCGTCTCTTCGCCTCGATCAAGTCTCCTGCCGACGAAACCGTTGTCATGATCGATCCGCCACGCAAAGGCTGTGACGAGTCTTTCCTGCGACAGCTGGTGCAGTACGGTCCGGCGAGAATCGTCTACGTGAGTTGCAATGTGCATACGCAGGCCAGGGATGTCGGCATCTTAGTTGGCGGCATGAAGGACGTAGATGGCGGGTTTGGAAAGGGTGAGGGATGCTATGAGATTGAGAGTCTGAGGGGCTTCGACTTCTTCCCTCAGACGGGGCATGTAGAGGGTGTTGCGGTGCTGAGCAGGAAGACTGTGGGAACGATTCAAAAGGCAAATGGGACACTGGAGGGCGAGGTGGCCATGGAGTAGCTGACCTAGGGCTGCTTTGACGTTCTTCAGTATGGTACATACAGACAAAAGCGCATTGTCTTTCTGTTTGGTCATGGCTGCATGCAACTTCCACAGCATGGGCATTCGAACGGAGAGCCAGCAACGAGTTTTCTTTTTGATGTGATTTTGTCCAACCAATGTGCATCTCGGCATGCAATATACCATGTTGTATGTTCAATCGAACTTTGCGTTAGGCTGACTTTGGGTTCTGGCAGACACATCACCTTTTGCACTATCAGATGGTTTAAGTGTGCTGTTAATCTCGTCATTCTCGATAGCTTTGCACTTATTTTGTGCTCGCTTAGTAAATTGCTCGGGCATCTACACTTGCTTCCTATGCTCGTATTCGGCCTATTACGTGCTTCCCGGTCCACCGAGCAGGGCGAACCGTCGGACAATGCTAGGTCCAATTTCATCGTATTCCGCCTTGGTGTGGCAGTAGCTCTTGAACTCGGGCGTCTGACCGAGCAAGCTACCTCCGAACCAAGGACCGTGTCTTTGCCTCTTGTGCGTAATGACCTGTACATCCAAACCTCCACTCTTGGCACCCCCACTCCGTGCCTCCGATGCCTTGATCCTGGCATCAACCATATGCCTGATGTCACGCTGCAAGCGGCGACCAAAATCCTTGTAGAGTGTCGAACCACCAGACAGTACAATGTTCTTGTAGAGCCCTCTGCGTACGTCGATGGGCGAGGACTGAATAACAGTATCGACAATTGTGGGTAGTGGGGTCAGGAAATCGGAGGAGTAGATTTCAGGGTTGAAGAAGATTTCGGGTGCGAGGAAGCGCTCGTAACCAACATCGACGGATGTGGTCTTACCATTGGGGTAGTTGACAGTGTACTTCTTGAATCGGTCGTCTGATTCACGGTCGAAGCGTGCAAACTCCTTCACGATATCGGGGCAGACGTAACAGAATTCCTCCTTGATGCGCTCAGCGGTCTGAAGAGACGAGTCGGGCTCGCCACGTTCTCGGAGGAGCGATTGGACGAAGTTGGTAATGTCTCGACCCGCAATGGGGACACTCTTAATCGAAGAGCCGATGACGTAGCCTTCAGCAACTGGGATAACATGCGTGACACCAGCACCTGAATCAATGACAGTACCAGTGAGGGATCTGTCTTGCACCTTGGAGCTTGTCCATGACGCAGCCAGTGCGAGCACAGCTTGCACGGCAATGTAGAGACCGGCGACGTTAAAGGACTCGAACATGATCTCGGCGGTGGCTTCACGGTTCTCCGGAGGGTTCAGTGGCTAGGTTGCAGTTAGCGTTTGTATTCTCTGAATTGGCAAAGGAACGCATACTGGTTCAGTGAGCAGGAAGTGGTGGTCCTCAGGCTCCACCCGTAGGTACTTGAATATCGAATTGGACCAGAAACGCTCCATGAGATCCTGCTAAATGTCAGTATTTGGCCTTTTCCTTGTTACTCTCTCGTCATACCCAGTTGTCGATCTGGCCGTGCCTAATTGGGTAGTTGATGCCATAGCCCGCGCCTCCTGCTGCAGCCAGAGCTTCATCACCAATGAAGAAGTCCAGGTCTTCGGTACCACGCTTTCCAGACAGATGTCCACCAGGCCCAGCACCGCCAGTCAGGAATGAGGGTTTGTTTGCGACAGCTGGGCGTCCAGAGCCTGAACCGCCGCTACCGCCAGTTGGGCCTTTGGTAGCTATCGCAGTGGGGAAGACGAAGGATGGGGAGTCGTTGCCAGCAAAACCTGAGGTCGGATGTTACTAAGAGCTGAAGAGGCTGGAATCGATGTATGGCATACCAAGCTTCGAGTATCCCGTACCGCTGTATGCCAACGTCAGTACTCAATTGGGCGTGGAGATGCCAACAGGCAGCTGGGAGCTAGCTTACTTGTCCATGACAACGGCGGGGGTTTGGGACGCCATGTTTGGTGCTGCTTGCTGCAAAAACAAATATGCAAAAGCGGCCGAAGGAGTCCCGCGTGGAGAGGGAAAGCGAGAATCAGGTGTGGAGGTGGCTTCGTCAGAGAGGTTGCTGGCAGAGGTCGGTGTCGGGTGCATGTGGGCTGTCGTCGAATCAGGCACCGCCCCGCTCCGCTCTTGGCGGCGGAAATGACATGCAATGGCGGGGGGACGCTATTTGCGGGTGAGCCATATCCCAGCTCACTGCACCTCTCTAAACACTGTCGCTCCTTCCTCTTCAAATACCGTACCTGCTCCCTATCAACAAGAATGTGTCACGCATTTTGATTTGTATGCCAAGCACATAGCTCCAGCAGGCGCAGAGGAAGGAGCCTTCTCCAACGAAGCTCTGACAATACTGCTAACCTCTCTTCCCTCACTGATTGTAGCCCTGCAGCGCTCGCCGAGCATCTCTCTCTTTCTCTGACTCTCATTTCTCACTTGGCCCACAACACACAATCCCTTCGACACCGCCTCAAATTCTTCATTAATTTCCTGTTTCTGTTCCGCTCTTCTCTCCCTCGGTCAACCTGCGCTATCTTCATACCCTATCTATTTCATCATTGATTCTGAAGCCATCTCCACCTCGAATGGCCGCCTGAAGACTGCCTCTCCTGAAAATTCACGGCAATCTAAATCCTCCACATCAACTCGTATTTGGCACGTGCCAACCGCAAACGCAGCTTGTACATTCTGACTTTCGGCTTGTCCAAGCATCAACTAAGAACAATTTAGCAATACGCTGAAGACTTTCGCCCCTCATTTTCGCCATCTGCGCCGGCACTTTTCAACACATAAAAGCATGTCGGTCTCTACTCATCAGTTTGCGCCTGTAGATGGAGTCTCCCATGCCGATACACAAACACGCAAAGCCACGCGTAGTCCGCCCAACGACGATATGTGTTGCATCTATGTCCATGCTGGCGCGGGATATCACAGTCATCAAAATGAGAGGATACATCTTGAGGCATGCAACGAGTGTGTATTGTGCCTGGCAGTGTGTGTGCTGTCGTGAGAGCTTCTACTGATTTCCTTTAGTGCCGCACAGATCGCCATGCTCATCCTCAAGAACGGAGGCTCTGCGTTAGACGCTGTTGAGGTTGCCGTCAAGACGCTCGAAGATAGAGAAATCACCAATGCTGGTTACGGGAGCAACCTCGCCATGGACGGTATTGTAGAATGCGATGCCTCTATCATCGATCATTATGGGCGTAGTGGCGCCGTTGGAGCTGTGGCTCGTAAGTCATTCGCAAACAAGCATATTGTTCCGTATTGACGACTCTTGACAGAGATCAAAAACCCCATATCCCTAGCACGCATGGTTCACGACCATACCATGGACCCTCTCACACTGCGCCGAGTTCCTCCAAATCTTCTGGTTTCGCAAGGCGCTACCGATTTCGCCATCGAAATGGGCATGCCGATTCTACCCCACGATGCACTGATTTCACCAGCAGCCAAAGAGCGTTGGATGCGATGGCGTTCCGACCTAAGATCAGCCGAACGCAAATCTAGGAAGAGCGGCACCCACCCGTCATGCTGGAAGATTAGAGAGAAGCTAGAATTAGAAGACGAACGTGCACGGCAACACATGCGCGAACAGCATACCCAGAACTTGCTGGCAGCCTGCGTGTCCTTCTCAGAGTCGCACTCTCCCCCGCTTTCTGATGATACGATGTATGGCTACGCTGAGAATAGCCGATCGGACTCTTTACCGCTCTCAAAACGGTCTTCGAGTTCTCATATCAGTGACGATCAGATAAGCACTCCGGAATTGTCTGAACAAACATCGTTAATTGACAATCCTTCTCGCAATGCTTTTATCAATAGCACGCAGACGGTACCTACGTTGAAACAATGCCGAGATACGTACATAGGCCCTGATGTAAATTATGACAGCATCATAGAGAACGGTTCACGCGAAGAAACACATGCTGAATTTCCACGCAAGGCTTGGGCCGATGGCTCTAGCGATGACTCCGATTCTGGCTTGAGCACACAGACAGCGAAGACCAATTCTTTAGGAACTTCTCACACAAAGATGATGAGGTCCGATCTGCTAGAGATCATTGGCAGCGAGGCTACAGATATCACACCACCACGGCCAATGGCACCCGGCCCAAGCCCGCAACAACCAGAGGAGGACCACATTACCGACACCGTTGGGGCCATTGCGATCGATAGCTGGGGTAATATAGCTTGTGGGGCTTCTTCTGGTGGAATTGGTATGAAGTATCGCGGTCGTGTTGGTCCCGCAGCTCTTGTCGGAGTAGGCACTGCAGTCATTCCCGTTGATCCAAACGATCCCGATCAGACATGCGTTGCGACTGTGACTAGCGGGACTGGTGAGCACATGGCAACGACCATGGCTGCCACCGTATGTGCCGAGCGACTCTATCAGGGCGTGAAGAAGGGTCGCGGTGGAGAGTATGTCGAGGTCACTGAAGACGAGGCTTTGAAAGCCATGATCGAAAATGAGTTTATGGGTAAGCAATTTCTCAGGACGCTTCTCAGAGTATGCTGACGTTTTCTAGGTCATCCGAGTGTCAAGCACAGTAACTCTGCCGGCGCTATTGGCATTCTAGGTGTCAAGAAAATGCGTGCTGGCATGTTGCTGTATTATGGACACAATACCGACTCCTTTGCTATGGCCTCTATGTCCTCTTCTGACGAAAGACCGGCTTGCTCCATGTCACGCAGCAACGGCAACGGCCAAATCGCCCAGGGTGGCCGTATGATGTCCGTGGGACGCAACAAGAAGTCAAAATTAGCATCTCGTCGATGATTGCAGTAGTTTTGCGGGATCATCTGGGACTTAGTTAGCCTGTCCGCTATTTCGCCTCTTTCCTAGAGTCCCATAGTCAGGCTCCTGCCATCAGCCCCCTAATCATTCTGTAAATCGAGAAAACTGTCTGTGTTTAGTAGTAACCTTGTGCCCTATGCATACATAGAGTCTTTTTTTGCTCCTGTTTTCCTACAAGGCGGCGATCCCAAGAATGTACCTTTGGCCGGTGACTCAGTGAGCTTGCCAGTTTCTGACCAGCTCTCTAAAGAAGCTTCAAAATCTATAATAGAAATTCTATTATGACTAAAGTTTCAGCTCATCGCCCATCGTACCCCTTAACACCTGTGTCTCCACTCCCCTGCATCTTTCCGGTAGCCACGCCCAAGCTCTGCTGGAACGCGCCGGTAACACCCATCTGATCTGTCAAGATACTCATCATATCAAAGCCCTTTTCAGCATAGCGTCGTGCATCCTCACCCGAATTGCAGTACATGGCTACCTTCTTGCCCTCTGCATGGGCCGCTTCCTTGATCTTGTCGATCGCCGCTTCCAGCTCGGGCGCCATTTGGGACGTCAGAATCGGGTGGCCAATGTTGTTGCCCAGGTCAAAGGGGCCGATGAGCAGACAGTCTACGCCGGGCAGTGCGGCGATTTCGCGCACGTGCTCGAGGGCTGGCGCGGTTTCGATCTGCACGATGGTCAAGAGGGTGCTGTGGTTTTGGATTTTTTAAGTTAGTATTTGTGTCTCCTCTACAAGGTGAGATTCACGGGGGGGAAGGGGGGAGGGGGATTATATATATATATATAACAGTTTGGATAACGTTCTCAGGGGCTGACTGACGAGTTTGCATGTTGCAGGTAATACGACATGGGTTCGTTGTTGAAGCATTGCGTGGGCAGAGGAGAGCCAAAGCCGCGGGTCCCCTGGGGCGGGAATTTTGCAGACGACACGAGTTTCTGGGCGTCAGCGACGCTGTAGATAAGCGGGACTATGATGCCGTGGGCACCGCAGTCGAGAGCTCCTAATTCGGTTTGTTAGGATTTTTTCATGGTTGTTAGAGAGGGGGAGAGGGCGGATTGGCGTCAGTTGGTGGTTCGGAAAAGACGCAGACTTACGCTTTACCATCCATGGTTCGTTGGCGGCTATTCGCACGAGGGGACTCACGCCGGCGAGCGCTATGGCCGTGACAGCTTCGTGCATTTGGCTGTCGTTGATGTTGCCGTGCTCGGTGTCGACACAGATCCAGTCCACGCCTGAACGGGCAATGGCTCGGGCGTGGTTTGTACCGGGGAGCATCTACAGCTGTTTGTTAGCAGTGTTCGGCAATGTCCAAAGGTTATATGTGTAGTAAGTTGGGTAGTGTCTGACCTGCCATCCTCCAAAGGTTGGCCCGCCTTTCTGGAGCGCCTTGTATATCCGGCTTCCTTCTTGTAGGGTGTTCATGTTTCTTGCTGAAGAAGATGGGAATCGTCTGTTATGCAAGGAGGGCTTTGGAGATGTACTGAAGCTGACTAGGGTCTCTTTTGCGAATACTCGCGACACAGTGGTTCGTTGGAGGGAGCGTAACATCGTCATGGTTTTGTATGTTCGGGAGGGGCTGTACCGTGGAGGGCGCTAAGTACCCCACAGATACGTACCCCCACATTGGAGCTATGCAACGCCATGGGTAAACCATTCCATAAGTCACCGAGAGTATGAGCAAGAAATCCGAGAATTCTCCGATAGAGATACACAGGTGACTGAAGTTTATGTAATGGTCGTCTGCGAATGGAGAGAGCTGGTTCAAGTGCTTGATGTTAGTTCAGCTTGCTCTGTCTTTGTGCACAAAACGACATGTGAAACTCATTCTGGTTTCACATTTACTCACCTTGATGTATTCTGAGCTTACGTCGCTACCATGATTTCGGAAGATTAAAAAAAGCATCATCTAAGACGTAGCAAACATTAGAATCAGTTAGTCAAGCTGGATCTCGGCTGTAACGTTACATTGCAGGTTAACAAAGCATATCATATGGAAGTTTGAATCTTGTACATAATAATAATTGAGTTCTTGACAAATATCCAGCCATGAATCTCTGGACACTAGATACAGCACTATGATGCTAGCGATTGCATCTCTAGGGCAGCTTGAGCAGGAACTGACAGCCGGGAATTGTCAACAGGTCAAACATGATAATGTCTGTTCCGTCTTTTGTAAATGAGCCACTGACGTTTAGCTGCTTTGCGCCACTCGCATGATTGATGCTATGTCACAGTTAATACTTGTTTTAATCTCAATAACAACACAACACTCACTAGAAGGCTCCATTTCCGGCGGGTACAAGCTTCCAGCGGACGGCGGTGTCCTTTGGGGAGCGAAGCTCGGTCGTTACCACTTGCCTAACATCTATCAGACCAAGGTTAGCACTCCGTCTTTACTATAGCAGGTAAATTAGACCCATGATACCGAAAGCGGTAATGTAGAGCCCAGAATTCACGGAAATGATGAGATACTCGCGGTCACCCTTCTCAGGGTGGCTGTCGGAGCCTCCGGCATCGACAATCAGGAATTGATGGTTTATGGCACCTGGCGATTTTTTGCTGGGATACATGTTAGCCACAATGTCATGAGGCAAGAAAAAGCGCCATAGATGTGAAAGGTTGCTGTACGTAAGCTTGATTGGGGTTCCTGTCTGCGTGCCATTCTTCCAGGCATTGAGCTCCAAGTAGGGGGCATAGAATGGGGAGATGGTATAGATTCCTGGACCAGTGAAATCGGACATTTCCAAGCGGTTTCTCGAGGAAGATTGGATAGGTAGAGAAATGAAAGTAACGGGCAGTTGGTAGATGAGGAGGATGCTTGAGTGTGATGTTCGACCCTGAGCAGGATTGAAAGCGTTTATATATATGACCCAAACGTGGGGGAGTTTATCGCAGGTATGAGAAGCGTGATTCATGTGTGCTGACTGCCTTGCTTTTTCTGTGCTTGCATTGGGAAGCCTTGGCATGCTGCTTCTCATGACCAATTGAAACTGGGCATTCTATCTTGGTATGCGCCGCACGCGTGCAGAAATTATGCATACGTATGTAACACCTACGTTTTGACAAAACGTGAGCTGTATGTGAAGAGATAGTGAGTGTATGCTGGTGGGCCGTTTTGATTTCGTTTGTGACTTGAGGATGGCCTTATTCGAGAAAGGTTGGCAGGGAGTTTTGAGGGCGTACCTACTACTCTTGAGCAGTAGTTGACTCGATTTGCCTAGCTATGAATGATTGGGATGAATATACAGGGAAGCACAGGGATCGGGCCGAGCCATTAGTTCGGGTTTTCTGCGAGTTGTACGCGCATTTATGTAGTAAACTTGGGTTGTGATGTTTTCTTTTGTTCCCCAACCCTACTCGATCCTCCTCCTTAAGGCGATGAGGAGACCGAAGTAAGCAACAATTCTGTAGCCAGAAGGCCATTTAATTTATACTCGCTTAGGGATGGCATTTGGCCAAGCCTTGAATGGCATTACTCGCCTCGAGAACAATATTCAGAGGCAGGCGGTACACGATTAAGCAAATTGAAGCGCACTCGCATCGATAAAACCAAGGCAAGGACTAGATGCAAAACAGAAAGTAATCTTTCCTTGCTTTTATAAAGGAAAAAACTCCAATTGGGCAACTTGGTCTACATTGACTAGCCCGCGCTTGGGTAGATTACTGGTTGAGGTCAACAATCTTGCGTCCGCTATATCAAGGCGACCAGAGTGATTGACAATGATACACAATGGCATCCACTAAACATGACGGAGCGCTCATGTGTCAGTTCTTACTGAAGGCCAGAATTTTGATATATATTATATAACATAGCCGAACTCTGGTTGCAGCCGTATAGCTTCAAGCTCGCTCAGCTTGGTCCATGAGTTTGATGACATCTTGTTCCTTGAAGCGATGCATAAGCTTGAGCGATGAAGATGTGGTTTCCGGAGCTCCGGCCTTGTCGATGTGGATCTAGTCGAACATTCAGGTACTCTGCACATTTGCATATATAGAGAGACCAAGAGGTAGTCCAAGTCGGCTGCTTACTACTGGGGTATCGAACTCGTACAAGTCTTTCCACTTTTCCTGGCCCGGCTCCATGACATTGATCTCGTGGTACTCGAGCGGTCGCTTTGCTTTTACGCTGTGCACGACTGCCTTTGCATTGTCACAGAGCCCACATGGCGTTCGCGTGAAGAAGGTGACGCGGCAGGCGAGTAAGCGAGATGTAGCGCGCAACATAGTGAGCGGCTGCAACCGACCGAGCGACCGAGAAGTGTCTAGCACAGGTTTCGGATCTCGCAATGGACAAATGCAAAAGCGTAGTTCGCGCCTTGAGGTGAAGACGAGACGGACAGGGAAGCCCTCATCCACCAGATGCAAGCTTCGCGCTTGGACCCCCCGACCTACCTATGACATGACGGCCGCAATGTTCCAGAATATTCCGATGCGCGCGACTTGAGAACATCTGGGGTTCAAAGCAACCAACGTAAAGAACGCGCATCCGACCTCCACCCATTCGTTTTGATTGCAGTCTTGAGGAATCTCGAACATGGCAAAAAAGTGCGTTCACAAGGGGTGCGGTAAGACGTACGAGGACGAGAATGAAGAGTGCGTCTACCACCCGGGCCCACCAGTCTTCCATGAGGGGCAGAAAGGTAGGTCAGCATACGACGACGTCTTCTTTGAAATTGAGCCATCTGGGCTGACACGTTCGTGCTCTAGGCTGGAAGTGCTGCAAGCCCCGCGTCCTGACGTTTGATGAGTTCCTCGCAATCGAGCCCTGCACCAAGGGCAAGCATTCCGATGTAGACGATACGCCTGCGCCAGAGCCCGTCGAGACTCCCGATGTGCCCAATGGCACACAGGTCAATCTGGGATCGCTTGAGGAATCTCTTCCCCCGCCTGCGCCTCGAGCGCCCACTGCACAAGCCGCGCCCACTGCCCCGCCTGCCCCGCCGCCAGAGTCCGAAGACGACGACCCAAGCATAGCGCTGAAGGAGGGCATGACGTGCAGGAGAAAAGGATGTGGCGCCGTTCACAATGGCGGCGACAGACAGGAAGAGAGCTGCGTACATCATCCCGGCGCGCCCATTTTCCACGAAGGTAGCAAGGGCTGGAGTTGCTGCAAGAGGAGGGTGCTGGAATTCGACCAGTTCATGAACATTGAAGGCTGCAAGACAAAAGACAGGCATTTGTTCGTTGGTAGTGGCAAGAAGAAGGAGGGCGAGGAAAAGCTAGACACAGTTCGGTGAGTATATCTTGTGGAAAGTGTTGCAAAGGCCCAACACTGCTGACAGTCCCGTACTAGACACGACTTTTACCAAACAGCGACTTCAATTGTCGCCTCTCTGTATCTCAAGAAGATCGACAAGGCCACGGCAAGCATTGACTTCCAGCCGACAAGCGTCAAGCTCGATCTGCCCACCAGCGACAGCAAGCGGTACCAGACCGAGTTGCCCTTGTTCTCGACCATCAAGCCCGAAGAGAGCAAGTTCAGGATCCTGGGCACCAAGCTTGAGTTGACGCTTGTCAAGGCCGACGGGGCCAGCTGGCCAGTGCTAAGAAGTGACGAGAAGCCTACTGGTGAGAGGATACAAGTTGGCAGGGCTGGAAGGGCGTAGAAAAAACCAGTCCGTGACGAAAGGAATATGATTCCTACTACTACTACTACGACTGTAATAGAAGCATAGCATTTACAAACCCACGAAGTTATGACCAAGCAAGTTTTGTTCTCCCTGTGTTTCTCTATGAGTTTGTAAGGATAGTGTGCATGGTTACAAGAGAGTTGCTTATTAATCATGACGTGCCTCTCCCCCTCTCCTCAACCCCCACCAGTTAACTCGGGGTTTGTGCAATCCGACTCTAGGATGGTGCCACTGGTGGTTTAGTAAACAATTACCTCAAAGCAAATCCAACTGTAGCTTATAATACGGTGATTGAGACGTGTTCATAGCCACAAAACCCACAGAGCAGGAAACAAGAATTCTAACACTTGGATCTAACGTTTTCACATAATCTTATTCTTAACCAACACCATGGCCTCAAGACTCATCACCATTGTCGCCGGCGTGGGCCCCGGAACAGGCGCCTCCATAGCCCGCAAGTTCTCCGCCAAGTATCCCGTTGTCCTTTTGGCGCGCAAGCCCGAAAACTACGAGAGGCTGGCCGAGGAAATCAACACGAATGGCGGAAAGGCCATTGGTATCAGCACCGATGTGTCTGATGCCGGGAGCCTCGCGAAGGCCGTCGAAGCCATCAAGGGCGAGTTCGGACAGGAAGTGGGCGCTGCGGCGGCCATTTTCAACGCGTCTGGCGGGTTCTTGCGCAAGCCGTTCCTCGAGGTGCCGGCCGAGGTGTTCCAGGCGAGTCTGGGGGTGAGCGCCATGGGCGGAATACTCTTCAGCCAGTCGTTTCTGCCTTTGCTGCTGAAAGGGGTGCAGCAGCAGTCGGAGCACCCGCCTTCGCTCATCTTCACAGGCGCAACGGCGTCGGTCAAGAGCAATGCGCAAATGGCGTCATTTTCAACGGGCAAGTGGGCGCTGAGGGCGCTGAGTCAGAGCCTGGCGCGCGAGTTTGGGCCTCAGGGTGTGCATGTTGCGCATGCGATTATCGACGGGGTGATTGACATTCCAAGGACAAAGGAGTGGCTCAAGGATATGCCGGCCGAGGCCAAGTTGAACGCTGATGCTGTAAGTCTTTTTATCTCCTCAACCCGAGTAAAAACATCAATGAAATGCAAGTTGCTAATGGACGCGGTGGTGCAGATTGCAAATGATTACTGGTGGCTGCACACGCAGCCCCAGACCAACTTTACGTGGGAAATCGACTTGAGGCCGGCTATTGAAAAGTGGTAAGACGGAGGAAAAAGGATGTTTTCCCAATGCAGACGGCAATGGGAACACGTGGGCCAGGAGTAGCCCAGGAACTGCATGTGCTGGTTGCGTTGATGGGAATTACTGCTGAGGAGAAATAATAGCGCAATCAACGGTTTCTTGGCTGCTGCTTATGTCCGACGTATCAGATGCATCCAATCCAGTTGCAGGATCCCCACCTACGCATGTGTCACGGTCGCGGTAAGCGGGGGGGGAGGGTGCGATTGTAGGATTTGGCCCCTTGGCAGCAGGATGCCGTGTTTTAGACGAATTGAGTAGGATGCAGATGGGACATGTTGTAGCATGGACAGCGCAGGATCTTAGTCACGACTGTCAGGCTGAAAGCTGCGTGCATGCCCATGCACGACATGGCTCGCTACAGTGCATGGCGGCGAAAGGCCCAACGCCACGCGCGTGCATGGTCTAGAATGCGTGGTTGGCACCGCCCTATGTACGAGGTGAATTCTAGATGGGGTCACGCGAACGCATTGCCGTGATTCGTCGGGTGCGGAGAAGGATGCCAGCACACGGAGAAATGGATTATGCCATGGATGTCGTGTCGCTGTGTCGCTATCTCTCTGTTTCCGCGGGCGGGCGACATGACAAGGCTGTCCGTCTTGTCGCCAACGCCGTCAGACAGAATTGCAGTTAGTGATGATATGCGCAGTGTGCTCGATGAGGAAGACAGGGCCGAGGTTTGTGTCATGTGAAGACGATTCTACCGGTCGGCAGGTTGGAGCAAGGGAGGTTTAGCGACTGGCGGCGATTTGCCTAGACCGGCCCACGTGTCGACGCCTGCAAAGGCCTTGGATGCAATAGCTGTGCCGGAGCGAGCACGAGGATGAAAGAGGGCGGGTGGTAGTCGTAGTGGTGATGGTGGTGGTGGTGGTGGTGGTGAGGAGAAGGAGGAGGAGGAGGAAGAGGAGAAAGAGACGCCCGACTGGCGCCTCCCCACCAGGCGACCAGGCCAAGACGACGGCGGGACAGACTTGGATCCATGGGCAGGCGTGGGGAGTTGGGCTGACCATGACGTATCAGCAGAGATGACAAACATAACGTCTTACGGCAGCGTGCGGCAGAACAGGACAGCCAAAACGGGTAGCATTTTCGGACGAAGCGATCGCTTAAATACCATGATAGTAGGGCATGCCAGGCGGGCTGCAAGGACCCCCAATGCCAAGTTGCCCTTGTCCCGTCTGCGGTGGATAGCACAGTCGAACCCAGTGTGTTGAATACCCGCCAGCACCCAACCACTCTGGAACCCCACGATCCGAGCCACAGGCAAGGCTGCTTGTGTTGCTGCCCTACTCGTCTGGACTGACAAGACACACACACACACGCACACACACACGTACCTCTGCAGCACCTTGCGCCTTCTGCGGCTTGCGACTGATCGTCTTCGCTTCCTTTTCCCCCCCAGCCCTGCATTTGGCCTTGCACGGCCCGCACTTCGCTCCAGCGCCCCGACGAGGGCGACGACAACAACCACGACAAGACTACTCGCAACGCGTCCGCGCCCAACTAGCCGCCCGTCCAGCCAGCCAGCCCTTCTGAAGCACTCCAGGATATCACGCTCTCTACTGGACTCTCCCTCCAAAAGCTCGTTCCAACAACCTATCGCCAAAAGTCACCCTTTCCCCAGATTTGGCTGCTGTCGCGCATTCGTCCTCCCATGACTGGTGAGAATGCGCCGCGGCTAAGTGCAGTGCCTGTCTACGCACAACATCAACCACTCCGTCGGCCGCCCTCTCCACCGGCTCAGCAGCAGCAGCAACAGTCTCCTCTAGCCCAGCTATCGCCATCCACTGTAAAGGCATCTCCCCAGCAGACCCCAGGTCCCCTTGATGCCAGCAGCACTAGCACCGACTCGTCTGCGAAAAGAGGCATGCGCTCGCAAATTGCATGTGCCAGATGCCGCCGAAGTAAGACCAAGTGCGAGAATGCCGGTCAAGGTACGACCTGCAAGGCGTGCGCCAACACCAAGCGCGACTGCATCTGGGACCATACCATTGCCACCACCACTTCTGCCCCGCCCCGGCGTGACAGCACCGCTGACTTTGATGTAAGTAAGTCGCGTCGACTGGCCGGCCCTGACCATCTGTGTGCCTGGTCGTCCACGGCACTGCAACGCTGCCGGTCCTTCAACACGGCCCTAGCGCTGACTTCCCCAGGCCCCGCCAAAGAAGCGTCGCAAGCTCCTAGCTCCCACCACTGCTGGCCTACAGCGTCCAATAGAAGGCCTGGGCACATACGAAGATGCCCTCCAGTCACCACTACTGACCCCCCAAGTCTGGGAAGAGCTGGTAAATGCCCGCTGCCATTATTCTTCCCTCTGATCTTCTTACTCACCCGACCCAGTTTGACATCTACGAGAAGCACTTTTCCATTGATTTCCCCTTTTTGCACAAGAGGACCTTTTTGAGTGCCGTGCAGCAGCTCCAGCCTTTGCCTAACTCGTCTGATGCCAAGACCCAAACACCCTCTCAAGCCCACCAACCATATCCACCTTTGCTGCTGGCTTTTCTCACCCACACTGCCCGTTTCCATGAGAAGCTCGTGCTACAGACTGGCGATGACCCCATCAAGACGGCTGAATTCTATGCCCAGGCTACGCGCACCCAGATGGGGGCGGAGATTTTTGGAACGCCGACCCTGGAGAAGATCCAGACACTTCTCATGCTGGGCTACTATGAATGGACTGCCCTCCAAGGCAGAGAGGGCTGGATCAAGATTGGAACCGCCATCAGATGCGCCATCGTCCTCGGATATCCGCACCTAGACGTGGACCAAAAGGGCATGCCTGCCCCATTGAGAGAAGGTGAGAGCCGGCTCTCTGAAAAGGACCAGTTCATTCTCCGCGAAACACAACGTCGCACCTTTTGGAGCTGCTGCCTCATGGACTCGTATCTGAGCTGGGGAGAAGACCGACCACCAATGTTAAGGCCCGAGCATTTTCAAAGGACCCAGCTGGTTTGCAGTGATGGTGCCTTCAACTATGGCCGCAAAGCGCGAACAAGGCTGCTGGGCGAGGACGATGTCGCGTACGCCAAGCGAAGAGCCGAGTGGGATGCGCTTGCGCGACAGCATCTCAATGAGCAGAATGGAGCTGATCGAGCTTATCAGCTGGATGGTGGAAAGTGGGAGATTGGAGAGCACGAGGCGGAACTAACCTGGTACATCAAAGTCGTCATTGTCTTTGGTGAAGTGGTGCGGTGGTCGTGCAACAGTGGACGGCGGTATGGCATTGCGGCTTTCCAACCATGTGATAACCTTGGCTAAACAAAAGGCAGGCAAGAGGGCAAGAATGCACCATGGCATTCGACCACGACGTTCAAGAAACTCGAGGACAAACTCCGGCAGCTGAAGCGTGACTTGCCCGACCATCTCCAGCTGACTGCGGAGAACACCGAAGACCGAATCTACAACAACCCGGGAAAGTATGTTTCAATACATGCCATGTACACGCTGTGCTTCGTCTGGCTGTACCGAGAATACATGCCCACGTCACCATGGACCCTGAAATACCCTCGAGGCCCGTTGGACGAGCCACTCATAGACGAGCCTCCTCCTGATCCCGACTATTGGATCAACCAATCCAGGGACTGCGCACGGGCCTGCAGCGACTTTACCCAACTGCTCCATACCATTGGCACTACCAGGATTCACAGTGACTCGGTGCAGACGCCTACAGTAGCGTTTGCTTGCTTTGCTGTGGGTATATGCAGTAAGTTGTTGTTCAATCTCTATCATGCCTTGCTGACCATTACAGCCATTTACTGTCACTACTTCCCCCACATGGACCCCGACAATGTGCTTTCATCACGCCTGGAGCCAAGAGCCCACGACATCGCCAACAGCTTCCTGTTCCGTATCTTGAAACGATTCAAGATGGCCCGCTCCTGGCTCTGTGAACTGGCCGAGTGGCAACGGTATTACCGTCGCGAAAAGAAAAAGTACAGGGACTGTGGCGGCTCAGTCAGCGACTCGCCCAAGAGCAACAACAGCGACAGTGTTGGTGGCGGTGGACTGAAGGACTACGCACAGCTCTTTGAGAGAATGCACAAGCAATTTGGCAAGACAGTCGACGACTACAGCAATTGGTCCACCAGGGACATCGATTTGGCCGATACCAGGTTGTCGCATGACGAAGATTCTGCGGAGCAAACATCACCACACGTGTCCGTTGCCGTCAAACCTGAAAAGGAAGGGGCATTTGACGACACGCCAAAACAGCAGGACCCAGTCACAACCGCCTTTACACCTGTGAACCCCAACGTTATCCGGACACCTCCAATCACGCAAACTCCAGCGTATAATACTCAGACAACTTCTCATGTTTACCCTGCACAATCTACGCCGCAGTACCGAGGACACCCCTCGCAACCAAACACTACGTATCCGTACGCCAATAGCTCCGTTCCCCCCACCAACATGCCTACAGCGAGAGGCAGTTTTGAGCCTGGCCAAACTCATTATGCACATGCTGCGACTATTCCGATAGATGCTGGATACGGTGGCTGGCCTCTATCAGGCTCGGTCAATATGCATGCAGCCAGAGCAGCTATAGAAGCCGGGGGTGCACAAACATTCAACAACTCTACTGCCTTTGGAACGCTCATGTTAGGCGATGCCGCACTTTACGACACCACACCGAACTGGACACTGGGCGTCGAGGTGTCTACCTATGATAGCAACAGTAACGCAGCATTCTACCCGCCCGGTGGTGCCGTACCCACTTACCCGTACCAGCCGTCATAAGCTGTATCACAACTGGGCACCTGCTTCATGCCCAGACCCATACAGCCGAGACAGATACTGACGTTGAATATCCAACTATCGGTTTCAACCAATGCTCCGGCACATACGTGGGATCTATTTCCTTACATTGTACATAATGTTGTTTCTGCGAGCGACATAGCCACGTCGTTGTTATTTTTCGAACACATACCCTGCTAGTGTTTATTGGGAACGAGATACGCATACAAAGCGACTTTTCTCTTCTTTCTTGACGGTCCTTATTGCGCTAATCCTTGGGGTTGGATAACTTAGTTCTGCGAGCGGCGCGTTTCTCTTCAGTCACTCCTTGCGGACGGACGGATGGACGGACACGGACTCATTGCATCGCATTTTGATAACATGGGCATATGAAAGCGATGTTGTTCAAGCATTTATGATCGCAAATAAGGCCTCTTTACACTCTACTGCCTGTTCAAACTGTTGATAAAAGATCAAATTGTCTATAATTGCTCTTCTTCTTCACGGTACTGTGCAGTCCCCATGCCTACTATTTGTATTCTGATAAGGGCCATCCCTGTACGTACCTCGGCAGTCACCCCAACCTCGTACCACGCCATTCTCGTCGCATTCCCAGGTGAGCCATTGTCAACGTCATGCGAACCGCGGTTCCTAGTTTCGTGTCTCGTTTCCATCCACTACCTCCATCTCCTCCGATAGACATGTGCATGCATGCACGTTACATGCTTGTATGTACAGTAACCCCACTCCAACCCCTGTCGCCCCCAGTCGGATGTCTTACCCAAAACAGGAGCGCTCCAGCAGACTGTTCTTATTCTACATATGCCTTTGACGCCTCATCTTGAGAAGCTTCCGCCACTTCTAAGCAGCCAGCCGGCCAGCAGGCCAAGCAGGCAACAAGCATGAGCAAGCAAGCCGCTAAACTCCACTGCTCCATCACAACAAAATTAACCCGCCTGGGCGCAACAGTGGCCAAGGCGCGTGCAAAGGCGCGGACGTCGGCTATTCAAACTTCCCCGCGCGTTTGCGTCATTGGGTAAATAGCAATACGGGGGGGTAGTGCGTAGTCTACTATGTACAAGGAAGCGGTAGCGCCCATGTCATACCGCCCAATTTCCCACCAATATGGCCGCTGGGAAATGCGATCGAGAATAATTCGCTTGCATCTCCGAGAGATTCTGGCAAGGTACCGTATATTTGTGGCGACGAATCCGGATGTGCATCCGGATACATGGACTTTTGCCTGTGTTCCTCAGGGCGGTCAGTAGTGCCCCCGAAAAGAAAAAGGGACATGGGGGAATGCTCGTTCGCTCTTCGGACCGTTGTTGGCACGAGACGAAGGAGGGGAAGAGGTAGGGATCTACGGCTGCATACAGATGGTGGGCTATTGGGCCCGATAGTTGTAAGCTGGTCCTCGGTTCGTGCATGCTAAATGATGCAAATGTCCGATCGGGGAGGTGGGAAAATTGTTTATATTGCTGGGGGTATTCCCCGGATCTTGGTTTGACAGCACCCAACATCAACACCCTTCTTTCTCGTCTCTTTCTGAGCTAAGATGAAGAGCTTTGTCGGGCTTGGCGGCGCGGTTGCGCTGGGCTGTCTTGCTGTTGAGAGTGCGGCGAGAGCAGTTGGGTATGCTTCTCCCACGGATTGGATCAAGCCGTATAAAAGGGAGGCATTGCAGGATATTGTAAGTCTTACAAGGATTAAGAATGATTCGAGGGCGGAGATGGATAGCAATTGCAATTGGGAAAGGAAAGAAGAAAAACTAATATTCTCGATAGGTTACCTGGGATAAAGACTCGCTCTTTGTCAATGGAGAACGCATCTTCTTGTACTCAGGCGAAGTCCATCCCTACAGGCTGCCGGTTCCGGATTTATACATTGATATTTTCCAGAAGATCAAGGCGCTCGGATTCAACGGCGTCTCTTTCTATGTAGACTGGGCGCTACTTGAAGGCAAGCCAGGTGTTTACCGCGAAGAAGGCGTTTTCGATCTGCAGCCTTTCTTCGACGCTGCGAAAGAAGCTGATATCTATCTCCTTGCTATACCTGGCCCTTACATCAATGCCGAAGTATCCGGTGGAGGCTTCCCTGGATGGATCCAGCGTATCAACGGCACGCTGAGAACCCGTGCACCGGACTTCTTAGCAGCGACCGACAAGTACGTTTGGCATTTGAACATTGGCAAGTCTTGAAGCTGATAGTATTTAGTTACATGAAGAACATTGGCGCCACAATCGCCAAAGCTCAAATCACGAATGGAGGACCAATCATTCTGGTTCAGCCGGAGAATGAATACACGCAAGCCACGAGCGCAATCAAGCCTTTTCCCGATCCAGTCTACATGAGCTATGTCGAGGACCAAATCCGCAATGCCAGCATCGTTATGCCGCTTATCAGCAATGACGCATCTGCAAAGGGCAACAACGCTCCTGGTACCCCTGCAGCAGTCGATATCTATGGCCACGATGGCTATCCTCTTGGCTTCGACTGTGCAAATCCCACAAGGTGGCCCGATGGCAATCTGCCCACAAATTGGCACGATCTGCACGAGAAGCAAAGCCCTTCTACCCCTTACTCGATCGTCGAGTTTCAATCCGGTAGCTTTGACCCTGTAAGTGTGCAAATTAGTGAACGCTACAAAACGCATCTGACGAGTCTCAGTGGGGTGGCCCAGGCTTCGACAAGTGTGGCATCCTAGTGGGTGCAGAGTTCAACCGCGTTTTCTACAAGCAGCTTTACAGCTTTGGCGTCACCATCTTGAACTTGTACATGACCTACGGTGGCACCAACTGGGGTAACCTAGGACATCCAGGAGGCTACACAAGTTACGACTATGCAGCCCCTATCCGAGAAGATCGCCAGGTCGACCGTGAAAAGTACTCTGAGCTCAAGATGCAGGCGCACTTTATGAAAGTCAGCCCTGCATACCTTACCGCCTCGCGTGGTGCTGCCTCGACCTCGGCGTATACCACGACGAGCGATCTCAGCGTTACTCCTGCGCATGGCAACAAGACCAGCTTTTACTTTTTGAGGCATGCCCGGTACAACTCACTTGCGTCTACGAGCTACAAGCTCATGATTTCAACCTCGGCTTTTGGAAACATCACCGTGCCGCAGATGAACGGCACTTCGCTCACACTAAACGGACGCGATGCCAAGGTTCATGTCGCCGATTATGACATTGGCGGCACCAACGTTGCGTACTCTACTGCTGAGATCTTCACGTGGCACAAGTACGAGGACAAGACTGTTCTTGTCGTGTACGGTGGGCCTGGGGAAACACACGAGCTTTCTATTGACGCTACTGGGCTTGAGATTCTTGAAGGCGACGTCAAGAGCGTGGCGACTCGCGGTCACACACTGCTCAGCTTCCAGGCCGACGCTACAAGAAAGGTGGCTAAACTGGGAACTGACAAGCCCATCTACGTATACATGCTCGGTAAGTTTCTTGGGAAAGAACCTGTATGAAAACGCTTACTGACTATATGTAAAGATCGCTATGACGCATACAAGTACTGGTCGATTGATCAAGCCCCACATGACGCTTCAAACCCTGTCATTCTCAAGGCGGGCTATCTGATGCGTACGGCCAAGGTCACCGGCGACACACTCGCCCTCACAGGTGATGTGAATGCTACAACCCCGATTGAGATCATTGGCGGCGCACCAGCTGGTATTTCCAAGTTGACTTTCAACGGCAAAGACATCACTTATGAGGTCTCCAAAGAGGGCACATTGACTGCAACGATTGATCTCCCCAAGCTCAACCTCGAACTACCCAAGCTAAGCCAACTGGAGTGGAAGTACATCAACTCCCTTCCCGAGATCCAGCCCGGATACGACGACAGCAAATGGACTGTAGCAGACTCCAAGAAGACATACAACTCTCTTCGTCCTCTGACTACTCCGGTCTCGCTATACAGCTCAGACTATGGCTACCACACGGGCACCCTTCTCTTCCGCGGCACCTTTACCGCTACGGGCAACGAGTCCTCGTTCCAGCTCTCCACGCAAGGCGGTTCCGCATTCGGTTCCTCTGCATGGCTCGACGCGCACTTCCTCGGCTCCTGGCGCGGCTACGACGCCGCCCTGAACGGCAACGCCACATTCACCCTGCCCAACCTGACAAGGGGCACCAAGTACACCATCACCGTCGTAATCGACAACCAGGGCCTGGATGAAAACTGGACCATTGGCACCGAGACGATGAAGAACCCGCGCGGTATCCTAGACTACCAGCTCTCGGGCCACGCCGCCTCAGATATCACTTGGAAGCTAACCGGCAACCTGGGCGGCGAAGACTACCGTGACATTTCGCGCGGGCCCCTCAACGAAGGCGGCCTGTACGTCGAGCGACAAGGCCTCCACCTCCCCGGCGCCCTCTCCGCCCCAGACGCTGCATGGAAACCATCTGCCGGCCCTATCGCCGACGGCATCAGCACCCCCGGCATCGGTTTCTTCGCCACAGAGTTCAATCTTAACGTCCCGTCGGGCTACGACGTTCCTCTGAGCTTTACCTTTACCAACGCCACTTCATCCTCTCCCTCTAATGGCAGCAGCGTGCCCGCATACCGCGCCCAGCTCTACGTCAACGGATGGCAGTACGGAAAGTACGTTAGCAACGTGGGGCCGCAGACAAAGTTCCCCGTCCCCGAGGGCATCTTGAACTACAAGGGCTCGAATTACCTGGCCATCTCGCTGTGGGGACTCGACGGCGGAGCGACAAAGTTGGCGGGGCTGGAGCTTGGTGTTGATGCGGAGATTTGGAGTGGGCTGGGGGATGTGGGCGTTGTAGAGGGAGATGGGTATGAGAAGAGGGAGGGTGCGTATTAGAGTTTTTTTTCTTTGCTAAATGGAAAAATGATAAAGTGGTTGCACATGTTTCTTCTTCTTCTTCTTCTTCTTCTTCTTCTTCTTCTTCTTCTTCTTCTTCTTCTTCTTCTTCTTCTTCTTCTTCTTCTTCTTCTTCTTCTTCTTCTTCTTCTTCTTCTTCTTCTTCTTCTTCTTCTTCTTCTTCTTCTTCTTCTTCTTCTTCTTCTTCTTCTTCTTCTTCTTCTTCTTCTTCTTCTTCTTCTTCTTCTTCTTCTTCTTCTTCTTCTTCTTCTTCTTCTTCTTCTTCTTCTTCTTCTTCTTCTTCTTCTTCTTCTTCTTCTTCTTCTTCTTCTTCTTCTTCTTCTTCTTCTTCTTCTTCTTCTTCTTCTTCTTCTTCTTCTTCTTCTTCTTCTTCTTCTTCTTCTTCTTCTTCTTCTTCTTCTTCTTCTTCTTCTTCTTCTTCTTCTTCTTCTTCTTCTTCTTCTTCTTCTTCTTCTTCTTCTTCTTCTTCTTCTTCTTCTTCTTCTTCTTCTTCTTCTTCTTCTTCTTCTTCTTCTTCTTCTTCTTCTTCTTCTTCTTCTTCTTCTTCTTCTTCTTCTTCTTCTTCTTCTTCTTCTTCTTCTTCTTCTTCTTCTTCTTCTTCTTCTTCTTCTTCTTCTTCTTCTTCTTCTTCTTCTTCTTCTTCTTCTTCTTCTTCTTCTTCTTCTTCTTCTTCTTCTTCTTCTTCTTCTTCTTCTTCTTCTTCTTCTTCTTCTTCTTCTTCTTCTTCTTCTTCTTCTTCTTCTTCTTCTTCTTCTTCTTCTTCTTCTTCTTCTTCTTCTTCTTCTTCTTCTTCTTCTTCTTCTTCTTCTTCTTCTTCTTCTTCTTCTTCTTCTTCTTCTTCTTCTTCTTCTTCTTCTTCTTCTTCTTCTTCTTCTTCTTCTTCTTCTTCTTCTTCTTCTTCTTCTTCTTCTTCTTCTTTCTCTACTTTTTTGAACCCAAGTGATGTTGTGATAATTGATTGATTGATCGATCGTAAGAGAAAACAAAAAGAACAAAGATGAAATGAACAATAATCTATAGCGTAAGTCTACAAGTACGTACCACAAAGTCCCGGAGATGAGAATCTGATACTTGGTTTTTCCCATCCCCCTCCCCCTCTACTCTTTCGTCTAATATCCAGAGACTCTCTCTCCCCTGCACCTCAGTACGCAGCTCAGAACGCATCCATATTCATACCGGGATACTCTGGCATCTGCCACTCGTTCTCCTTGGCCGGCTTTGACACGGCAGCAGCCAGGGTGGTGATCAAGGCGTCTATTCTGAAGACAGCCAGAAGCCAGATGAAGGTATTTTGGAGCCAGATGCCCCAGCTGGAGTAAGGATAGAAACCCTTTCCGCCATTGACCCAGGCGCCGAGCTGCTGCGCCTCGTCAATGAGGGGCCGCACCTTGGTCTCGTACGACTTGAGCGCAGCGTCGACGTCGTTGGGGTGCGAGGCCAGCTCGCCGGCGAGCGTGTAGGCGCCGCCGATGGAGAGGGTGCTGCCCTGGCCCGTCATGGGAGAGGGACAGTAGCCCGAGTCGCCGACCAAGACGACGCGGCCGGTGAAGAGCTGGTTGGAGGGCATCTTGACCTGGCCGAGTTCGGTGCAGTAAAAGTTGTTGACGTGCTCTAGCTCGCGCGTGAAGCGCTCGCTCTGCCAGCCAATGTTGCGGAAGATTTTGGCCCAGGCGGCTTTTTGCTCGTCCATGGGGAGCTTTTGCACTGCCTTCATCTCGGGGTATTCCTTGGCGTCTTTCAGGACGAAAAGGTAGACTTGAGTGTAAGGGCAGTTGCCTGTGCGTGTCACGATTTGGCGGCTGTACGTGCCTGCGTAGAAGCGGGCGAGGTTGTCTTCTTTTGGGAGCCGCGGAACATTGTAGAATGCGGCGTGGATGTTGAGCGACTTGAAGGCTTGGTCGTTGACCGAGTCGCCAAAGGCGAGACGACGGGTTCGTGAGGCTTGGCCGTCGGCTGCAACAACGAGGTCGTATGATTTGGTTTCTCCAGTGGAAAAGGTGACTGATGTTGTGCCGGAGTCGCTGCCTTGCGAGAGTCCCGTGAGACTAGTGTTGAACAGGTAGGTCAAGCTGCCGCCCTTGTGGCCCTTGGCCTTTAGATTTTCTCTATCCTTGAGGGTGGCCTCATACACCAAGTGTACATAGTCCCCGCGCATGAACTCGTACTCGTATGATAGATCAAACGATCTGCCCTTTTCTCCGGCCTTTATCACGCCAAACTGCATAAGGCTATTGCCATGGCGATCGACTATCTCCATGCCTTCTTCTTCGACGCAGAATTTGCGGATTTCGTCGAGGAGTCCAAGACGGCGCATGATGCCGATGCATTGGGCCTTGAGGTCGATCTGTTGGCCGCCAGTGCGGAGGCTAGGCCAGCGTTCTACGACAGTGATGTTGTAGTCGGGGTTGGAGCGCTGCAAGAGGAGAGCGACAGTTGGACCGCATACTCCTGCGCCTACTATAAGGATATTGAGGGGTTTTGCAGGGCTAGTTGATGGTGGTGAGCCGGCCATGCTGGAGATGGTTGAGACAGATGTATTGGTAGCCAAGTAGATTTGCAATGGAGATTATATGGAAAGACGATGTGATGCGATGATTTTGAATTGGAAAAACATGACTCCTGCGTCTACTGTTTTATATCTTGTTGGTTACACATAGCGGTTACCATACTCTTGCCCATAGTATGGAAATCGGGGCGGAGAAACTGCTGGAGACCGTATCACCGACTACACTTCTCCGAGCCCGATGATACCCCTTGTCGTCCGCTTCTTGTGCGAGATGAACAGGTTATGAAACTGTACATGGTATGGCTGTAGTTCTTAACTAGTTCCGCTTAGCAAATGGGGCAGGAAGCATGTCGGTCGATCATAAGAAATAGGGCCGGCGCCGTAGACCTTACCTAAAGAGGTAACGCGTTTGCTTCTTTAGGACTTATATGGCGCACAACCCCTGCTACGGCGCCTTAGCATTAAAATAACCCTAGGTTAGGGTCAGTGTAGGGTATCTAGGGTAAAGGTCTTAACATGCCGACACACGGGGGGTAACGTAGCACGCGCCCGGCAAAATTGCTCAAATTCACTAATTACTGCTTATTCGTCCCACTACCGCGCTGCTAAAGCCTACTACTATGACTGCCTAGTAGTTATACAGTCCTACAAGGCTTATCTTCGTTGGTAGGATATTTTCGTTCCAGATAGATATAGTCTGCCGGCTAGCGCTGTATCAATCTCTCATATTTGGTCGAGACAACAGCCCCTAAGAAAGATCCTCACTGTGTTCTGACTTAGCCTTTATCACAGCCCTAGTAGACTATTATCATATAGTAACTAAGGCCCTGGTCGATCCATTATGTTTTGCGTTTTAATCGGGCTGAGATTTTCCAAAATCTGTACTAACGAAGATAACCCATGTAGGACTGTACTTATTTCCTAATATTTCTTACAGTTACTAAATACCTTTAACAGTATCCCTATATCGTGCGCGATTTCTAGACATGGACTAGCGCCCCATTAAAAGAAGCGCGCGGTGTGGCCGGTATGGCCGAAGCCGCAGGCAGAAACGTTACCCCTTGACCGGCAATTCTATACGAGCGTACGCGTAGCTGCGCAGTAAAACGCTAAAGGATTGCTGAGAGACTGTGTAGAAGAGCGTTGTATGGACTGCACGCATACTCGATCGCATGCGGAGCGTTGATGGCTGGGGGATGTACAAGGGCGTGAAGGCTTGTGAGGATTGTGGTAGTGTATAGGTAGGCTGCGCCGGACGCCAGGATCTGCCGAGCAAAACTGAATGAAGTTCGTCGCTTCAGCCTCACCCGAATCAACCTCCATCACCCCGCCCGCATCGCCTGTTGTTTCGGCCACCATACCTGCACACCAGCTCTAGTGTGTATCCTGAGCGCTCTTTTGTATAGCAACAATTGTCGAATACCCGCGCGAAGCTTCGTAATGGCCATGTTGGGGACAGCGCTGAATGGCATCGGCGCCCTCTTGCTTACACATGCGTAAGTCACGTCCAGTCTCCGTTGTCATCTACGAAAACAAGAGGCGGCCGTCGAGTTAAATGCGTTCATTGCTGCACCTGTCCTGACGTCGTCTAAGTGTCTACTCGACGCACGAACACACAGCAACCTTTACGACCACACCCTTGCCTCTCGACATCTCCCTCGAGCTCCTTACATCCATTCTCCTCCTCTCCCTCGGTATCGTCATCTCGTTTGCGCCGCTGAAGCCGATACATTACGCGCAATGGGCGGGCCAGATGTCACGAGAAGGGCAGCACGGCGAGGGTGGCTACACCAGGGAGGGCGAGGAGCTGTTGAGCGAGAGCGACCCTTATGCGTTCCTAGGGCTAGACGGAGGCATTGGCGGCAACACCGAAGGCAGGAGGGGGTTCTGGGACGTCAAGGGCAAGAGGAAGGAATTCGAAACCTGGATGAGGCAGGGTGGAAAGTAGTGGATGGCCGCAGAAGCGCACTGAAAGCAGTATGGACAAGCTCCGGTGTAAGAGGCTATCAACACAATGCGGAAGTAAGGCGTCCCTAGACACGAGAACGGTTACCATTACTGAGATGGCACTAAAGATATCGGAATGGCAAAATTCGACAAATATTCTCGAGCATTCTGTATAGCAAAATACCGTCCACCGCATATCCCGAAAGTTAATAACTCCAGACGCCATGCTTAAACGCGCAAAAAAAAAAGATGCTCGCCGACCAGTTCAGTCTGTCTGCCCGTGTGAAGTACCCCGAACCAGCCCCTCGTCCTCAGGCGTCACTCGTCATCTGCTCCACCTTGTTGCTTCGACACTTGTTCATGCTACACGACCAGCACTGGTTTCCCTGCATGTCCCTGCCAATAGCGGCTACGTCTGCACTCTTCCTCCTCGGGCCCTCTTCGTCCCCACTAACATCGATGCCACTAACCCACCAGATGCTCGCAGCAATGATCCTGGTAATAATCTCGACCTCATCGTCATCCCTGGGCGCGTATACAAGCATAAACTCGCGAGGCACAAACTTCCTGCACCAGCCACCCCTGGCCAACGGATGACGCTCGCCCCAGCCATGGGCCATGATGAGATTGGCGTCGGCAGGGTGCAGCGTCATGTGCATGGAGCCATCGCTCGGATGGGCGTGGCATATCTCGCCGCCGCACGTCCTGGTAATGGGGATGCTGGTGAAGAGGCCCGTGCTGTGCTTCTCGAAGCAGCTCGTGCGCTCCGTCAGTCTGTTACGGGGGTCGCTGGCCAGGTCCTGGATGTTGCGCACCAGGCTGGCATAGACTTGCTTTGTGCTCGTCTGCGTCTGCTGGCGCTGCGGGGCGATGCCGCGGATCTCGGGCTTGGTGCCGGTGCGGTGCGGCAAGGCGTCTTCAGCAAAGTAGCCTCTTTGCGGGCGGAAGTGGGGTGGGATGGCAATGGGCCGGCGGGGATCTCGCAGGCAGATGAGAGAGAGGAGCTTGATCTTGACATAGCCCAGTGGTGTAGCGGGAGTGCCGCCGGGGCCGAGGGACAGGAAAGCACAGTAGTCCTTGTGGATGTAGAAGGCGGTGATGATGGGAAGAATGAAAAGGCCAAGCAGGGTGAGGCCGTGCATGTGTGTTTCGGTCAGCATGCTTGGCCGCACTGCAATGCTGGGGAAGGACGAGTTCATGTCCGGCACGAGATGTTGCAAGTGGCTCATGGGGGAGGAGTGTGTGTAGTGTCTCGAGCGCAGTGACTGACTGGCGTTGGAGCGCTTGGATGAGAAAAGAGAAAAGCAATTGGCGTCTTGAGGGGCCTTTTTCAATTTGTGCCTTTTACGTAGATACGTTTGGCCCGCAGCCCATGCAGGAGCTACGCTGCGGTACCGCAGGTGGGCGATTTAAAGCGCAAGGGCGGTGTGCCTAGCTATGTGTGGCCCGGCTGGCTCAGAGTGACGTTGAATTGATACAAGGTGCAAAATAAAAGGTTTCACACTGCACGTACCCATGACAATTGGCCTGCTCTCCCCCTCGGAGCCAATGCCGACCACCTGGACCCTGATAACTGGCTCACACAGCTGACGCACACCCACCAGCCGAACAAACGCCCGCAAACCTTCTTTCTTTGCTGCAACTGCCCATGGTACACGGCGGTCGTTGGAGACCATGGCACACCCAAGCACCTGACTTGATGCGTGTCCGGTCGAGGATGCAACGCGAGCACACGACTGCTGTCTTTGCGCCTAGTGCCTGATCCGGTTAGCAGCCTCGCTAGCGGCCGCGGCCCAGGGAAAGCGATTGGCGCACATCACCATGCCCTGTGACGCAGCCTCCCAACACCAATGCTCAGCTCCGCCACGGCATTTGCTCTCTCTGTCTCTCTCCCGTCCCCCAGTCCGGCTGTTGCTTGAGTCCATCGGCATGTGGGAGAAGGGTCTGGATCCCGGTCCTTCTCCACATTTGTGGGGAAGACGTTGGGGGGGCACCGTGCTCAGCTCATCTTATGGTGGTGATGCTCGGTAGACCCTGTCTATCTGGTGGCTTGACTGCTGACACTGAACAGGAAAATCAGACTTCAATAGGCTATCGTCGCAGCATCTCAGACTGGCGGTCAAATATAAAGTTCAATCACTGATATCGGTGTCTCTCGCAGCCAATCCTGGAACAGCCGTTGCCGTTGTATGATCCCATCATCGTATGATATCTAAGGCAGGTATAAGTGCCTATCCTCCACACCACTTGCGTGTCTCTGATTATACTACTTGGGTCTCGCTTCAGACGGGCCGTATCTTCAGTAAGCTTGCGTGTCTCTGCAGAAACTCCCCAACGCTCCTCGCAAATCTCTCCAGCTCTTCCCAAGGCGTCCCCAAGATCACCGCAATGCTACCCCGCTGCGAAATCCAGAAGCCATCTTCCATCATCTCCATCCAAAATAACATGCTCAAGTCATTATCCTCATGGCGGTCCCTGTAGCTTTTCAGTTCCTTTTTGCCATCGTGTAGAAAGTGGATTCCCATGATTGTTCCCAGACCGGTCACGGTCATTTTGGTGCCATGTGTAAGATCCTGGAGACTCTGGCGTAACCGATCGCCCATGGCATTGAACTCGCGACTCACTTCAGCCGTATAAATATGTGCCAGGCCAGTGTATCCTGCTGCCATGCCGAGCGTGTTGTTGTTAAAAGTGCCCGAGTGTCCAAGCGACTGCTTCTCTCGCGGATCATACACCCGCATGACATCTTCGCGCCCTCCGAAGGCGCCAAATGTGATTCCGCCACCGAGAAATTTGCCGAGAGTGGTCATATCGGGCTTCAGACCTGCAACTTCTTGCAACCCCCCCGGTGACAGGCGGCTTGTCTGCACCTCATCCAGAATGAACACAGCACCCGCCTTCTTTGCCGACTCTTGGACCTGCTGCAGGAAGTCACGGGTTCCGACGAGACATGGCCCTCGTCCTTGCATGCCCTCAACCAGCACTGCAGCAACGTCTTCCGATTCTTCAATCTTCTTCCGAGTATCCTCAATGTCATTGAACTCGGCAATGATCCAGTCGTCTTTGTCCACGCAGTTTTCCGCAGGCTGGTCATCCGGAAATGTGTAGCAGCCTCCGTGATATCCGCCACTGAACACCACCACTTTCTTCTTTCCAGTAAAGCGCCGTGCGCCTTGGATAGCATGCAGATTCGCTTCCGTACCCGAGTTGGTAAAGCGGATAAGGTCGAGTTTGTAGCGTTCACATATCAACGAGGCATGCCTTGTTTCCAGCGTAGTGGTGCCTCCCAGGTTGAGTCCGATATTGTTGATGGTGTCAATCAGTGCCAACTGGATAACCGGCTGCGAGTGGCCATAGAGAGCAGCTGTGAATTCGCCAACTAGGTCCGTATATGTATGCCCGTCTTCAGACGTGACCTGGTATCCTTTGCCGCTCTTGAGGAAGACTGGAAAAGGCGCTGTGTAGAGCACGCTTCGTGTGTTACCACCAGGCAGCCTTTTGTTTGCTTCTTGATGTAACTTCAGGCTCTCGGGATTCCTCTTTGCAAAGCGGTTCTTGGCTGCATCAAGTGCTCCGCTTGTAGTAGCTTGTTTGCTACTCGCAGTGTCGACAACGGATGACATGGCGACTAGTGTGGAAAGATATCGCCACCAAGCCGGTATCGTATGGATATGGGCTATGGCATACCCAAGCCTTGGAAGGCAGGCCGGTTTCCAGAAATCGGGAAACGGGCGGGAAACAGGCGGGAAACAATGCTATGATAGCATCCTGTGACCCCCGACTCATGATTGGCTGTACATTTTACAACCCTGCGGTATTCCGAGCTATTCCGAATGCCGAACGTCGAACTGATTCTTGTGCATTCTTCACGCCCAGCGATGCTTCATCCTGTTCACGGTCCGCTTCAGGAAAGCAATCATTCTGTATCCTTTACACTCACAGATTCCAAAATGGACTTGAGCAATTTCCAATGTGAGCATTCAAGGGTAGCCGTTACGCTCGGAAATCACTACGTCATACAGCGTCACAGCTTGCGACCACAGAGATCGAGATACGTCTTGAGTCGCTAACGCTCAAATGTGCAAGGGTGTAGAATTGTATGCAAGGATGATTTCTGAAAACGACCTATTTCCTAAAGTGATCTAGTCTGAGCAGAAAGTCGTGCTAGATATGCGTATGGTGCTTGGCGGGATTAATAAGCCGGTATCTGGTGAATGTTGACCTTCATATCAGCCGCTTCCTGCCAATATCAGCAAATCAGTGTCGTCATCTTACACGAGATGTTCAATCTTGTTTCGGCTGAAGGATCAATTTATCTGGCCTTGGGGTTTGAATGATAGTTATATAACCCCTTGGACCTTTGTACATGTAGACAGCGGGTCGCCTTCTCGAACAACAGCCTCTAATAGCATAATCCCTTCCATAATGGCATCACATCCCGAACCGTACGATATATTCGTACCGGATGCGTCCATTGCAAAACTGAAAAGAAAATTGTCAGACGCGGACTTCCCTGATGAGCTCGATACGCCAGACCAATGGCCGTATGGCTCACCACTATCCGACATAAAGCGTCTAGCAAAGCACTGGGAAACGAATTTTGACTGGCGCAAAGTCGAGTCCAAGATGAACCAGCTACCAAATTACCGGACAAAAGTTGGTATTGAAGGCTTTGGAGACATTGACATACACTTTGTCCACCAGAAAAGTTCCAATCCAAATGCCATACCGCTACTCTTCTGCCACGGGTGGCCGGGTTCGTTCCTCGAAGTTACAAAACTGCTTCCTCTACTAGCAGCCGGTGAGAGCAACAGCAAACCCGCCTTTCACATTGTAGCACCCTCGCTGCCAAACTTCGGCTTCAGTCAAAGAATCACCAAGCCCGGCTTCGCCCTGTCACAGTACGCAGAGACATGCCACCGACTGATGCAAGATCTGGGATACGAAAAATACATCACCCAAGGCGGAGACTGGGGCTTCTACATCACCCGCATCATGGGTGTCCTGTACCCCGACCACGTCCTCGCCAGCCACATCAACATGGTGCGCGCACATCCCCCAACATTCACATCGCAGCCCGCCCTTGCGCTGCAGCACGCAGTCAGCCGCTACACGGCCGCCGAAAGCAGCGGTCTCGAGCGCTCCGCCTGGTTCCTCGACCAGGGCCAAGCCTACCGCCAACTCCACGCCACCAAACCGCAGACCCTCGCCTACGCCTTTGCAGACAGCCCCGTCGCGCTGCTCGCATGGATCTACGAGAAGCTCATCGACTGGACGGATGGGTATCCCTGGACCGACGACGAAATCCTCACCTGGATCAGCATATACTGGTTCAGCACTGCGGGGCCAAACGCCCATGTCAGAATCTACTACGAGGCTCAACATCACCCCACCGAGCTGGTCCCGGATCGAGAGCGTGCGAGTCAATGGGTTGATCGCGTCAAGTTGGGTGTTGCGCATTTTCCGCGCGAGATTACGGTTGTGCCGAGACTGTGGTCTAAGACATTGGGTAAGCAGAAAATGTTACATTTTTTTCTTTTCTCCCTGATTCTCTCTTTCCGTCTCTCTCTTTTTCCTAGTTATTACATGAATCTCAAGTCTGCTCTTCTGGGTTGTGTTGCATCTAACTATTTTTCTTTCTTCTTCTAGGCCCTCTCGTGTATCAGAGTGTGCACGACAAAGGTGGTCATTTCGCGGCGCACGAGAGACCAGATGCGATCGTCGCGGATCTGCAGAATATGTTTGGCTCAGGCGGACCCTGTTTTGGTATTGTACCAGATAAGTCTGGGTACTAGATGGGGGGGGGAGTGCGGTATGGGGGCCCATGGCTTTTTACAGTGTGGTTCAACACACCAATATATATTTGTGCAACGTGGGTCGTGGATGCAGGGTCTTTTCCTTAGTGTTTCCACAGCTAGCGAAGTAGGTTGAAACGAACAAGAGTATTATTTTTGTTTCTTTTTTGTTTGTTTAATGTCACAGCCCCCACGGGTTGCAGATATGGCCCGATCCGTGGCAGGTCCGCTAGTGGTGACATGAGCATTCAAGTTTAGCATATTCATTTACGCAGGAAAGAGCCTCTGCCAAGGCATAGCCTGGACTAAAGATAAGTGCACCAAGGAGAAACTGAGAAGGTTTCCCAAACGGAGACCAACAAGCAAATGGACATTAACGCAACGACTCCGTATAAAAGAATAGGAAATCCTGGCTGTAGCAGCAGTCTCATCAAGAGTCAAACACAAGCAATTCCCTCGCTGTCTCGGGGCTTTTTTTCTTTCTTCACTTTCTTTGTTTTTTGCTTGAGATAGGAGCCGGAGTGCGGGGGTTGTGAAACGAAAAAGGCAAGCAACGAGTTTATACTTTTGATATTTTGCCGGCTCCAAACGGCCGGGCTTGAGTGTAACTCGGCATTGCTAGTTGAATGTTCCGGCGCTAGATGGTGTAACTTCTACAGGTGTATCTAACCCTGGAGACTTATCTTTGGATGATTCGGCAAAGCTTTTTTTCTTTTACTCGGCAGAATGATATGTACATCCAATGAGGATGCTCGGGTTACCACAAGGGGAAGAGGTACGTGCTATAAGGCTGCCGTGTTGCGGCCAGATATTGGAAGAGCGCTCTAACTTTGTCGGCACGGCAGTATTCCACGGAAACATAGGTTCTTCCATACCAATCTTTGTGCATGGTAGGATCGGTGTTTAGATTATGCAATTGTGACCGAGTACTGGAATCCAGTCGCATGTCTTGTGCGTATATCTGGTTCCACTCGCTCGTACTGCACACGACTCAGTGGCTGGCGTTTAGAATTCCCATGGGCTCGACGCAGGGAAGCTCGGATATCGAATGTGGCGCAGCAGTCCAAGCGTCTGCCGTGACCCGGCTAGAAGGGCCCAGGTAGGCGGGCCGTGGGTACCTGGAAGAGCGGGGTCAGCCTGCGGAGTGACGAGGCTGTCATTGGCGCGAGGCGAGTAGACTTCAATCTCAAGAAATAAAGTACATTAAAGAGAAACCATCAACATGGTCAGATGACACGCTCTAAGGTAGATTGAGTCTTGGACATGGGCGATAGACAGTGGCTCGTGCCCAGTTTCGCCGTAAATAGCAGCACGGCAGGCCCGGGCCACCAGCCAAAGCTTAATGTTTCCCCTCACTCGCCGACACCACCCTCTTCAATGTCCACCCTCCAACGTCGCCTCGCCCAGTACGCCTGATCCAAGCGGAGCAAAAGGAGGTGGGATGGCCCCTCAACAATCTTGCGATACGAGTGCGAGGGCATCACGCAGACTTGCAGACGTTGCTTATGCTCAGCAAGCAGAGGCAGTGGTGCTTTAGCTTGACCTCGGCACCGCATCCGGCCTAGCGCCAACATTCCCAATAGTCGACGCGGGCTCACGGGCCTTTGACTCAGGTCTGTCAAGCCACACGGTACTATCGGATGCTGCTCTGCAACGTCCTCTCCCCTATGCTATAAGTTGGGCCGGCGTGCCCACGCGACACGAGCGAGTGTTGCTGCTGCTGCTTGCTCGCCCTGCCTTGCACTCTTTGGTACGGCTGCTGCTTCTCACCACCTACTGCTATTCGCTCCTTCGCACTTTGCCTTGCTTTGGCCTCTTGGTCCTTTTCTTGCGCGCTTTGCCCCTTTATTAACGTCTTCTAATACCACCACTCAACATGAAATTCTCTGCTCTGCTTTGCCTCGTGCCTTTGGCTAGTGCACGCGTGGTTCGGCATGCACAGCAAATACCCATGGCCGATAAGATTGTGGACGACATGGCCACCTCCGAGCATACAACCAAGCACACTCCACCCAGCATTGGCCTTCAGTTTACAACATCACATGCCGTGGCCGCTGCCCGCTACGAGAACGGGACTACCAGGGACCTTATCAAGATGGACGGAGACCCAGAATATCAAGATCTAATGCGGCGGTGGAAGGCCTCCGAATCCGGATACTCAGGACCACTAGAATCGAGCGACGACATGGTATTGTCAAGTTTCATGATCCGACTCCACCAAGCCATTGAGAAGGAAGTCAATGGTTCTGTAGAACAAGCCGCACTTGCCTTGTCCCCCTTGGCCCCAGGACTACTACGGAAATTCCAGAACGCCATGGTCGTCGCAGGACTGGCTTCATCTCAAGACAGTGCCATTCTCTACGAAGAAGCAATAGCCACCCATGCCGCTCTCAAACCTGCATCTCCATGCACTACAAAATCACAGCCAGGGCATCTGCAACATGTCCTCTTCCTCGCTTTCGACGACGGTGCTTTCAGCGCAAGCATGCACGAATACGCCTGCAGAGACTATTCGCCCCAAGCACACATGATCAGTCGCCTCATCCGCTCCGATCTCGGTTGGTGGCATCTCCCCATGTACGACGCACCACGAGCAAAATTCTGGGCCCAGGTGCAGGAAAGCATCGCGCACGTGCTCAGTCCGCAACAAAAGGCGCCTGGTAGGATTGTGCTTTTGGGCAGTCACGGCGCAGATTCCGAGTTCAAGAGCAAGGTTGAAGAAGCCCTGTGGCGAGAGTTGGAAATGGACGTTGGCAGCATGCTGACCGTTAATGAGCGGAACGACAGCGAATGGCTGGCAGCGAGGGGAGCAGCAGAACTAGCATCGCGGCATGGGTAAAAAAAACCCCGGATGGAGATGAACGGAGTTGAGTGAAGGAACACGTGTTGTATGAAATGAGATACCCCTAATAATTTTCTTGACTATTTAGAAGAAAAAAAAACAAGAGAAGAACAATAACGAGAAAGCAAAGAACAAAAGAGAAAATACAAAGAACAAGAACAATACAAATATATAAAAATAATACAAAACTTCAATCACATTTACATAACGTCAACCAACTATCTTCTTCTTCCCCTCTTCCTCCTCTACACCAGCCGCCGCAATCTCCGCAAAAACACGCACCCCTCTCCTCCCCAACGCCGTGCCCACCGCAACCGCACTCGCGCCCACCTCCCTCATTCTTCTATACGCCTCGGTATCCGCCACGCCTCCCACCCCGATAACCTGTATGCGGGCCAGCACAGCATGGCGGCCCAGCATCTGGCGAATGGTATACACATTGCCCAGCGCCAAGGGATGCAGCGGCGCGCCGGCCAACCCGCCGATACCGGATCCCGCCGCGGAGCGGAGCGTAGGATGGAAAGTAGAGGCGTCGTTGTGCTGGGATGGCGTTAGTAAGAGCGAGGAACCGAGTGTGTTCACTGCCGTGATGAAGGAAATTGGGCATTGGGCTTCCTCGTCTTCATCCTCGTCGTCGTTGTCGTCGTGGGCATGAGCATCTGGCATCGTTCCCTTCTTCACGCTGTCGAGAAGTGCGCCGACGAGGCTTTCGAATTGGTCTTGGTACGTGTACGGTGGTGTTTTGATACCGATTGGTACGGCAACAAGTCTCTGACGTGCTTGTTGTTCTCGCTGTCTCCGCATTTCTTCACTCAGCGCATCCAGGTACTCGGCCAGTGCGGCGCGCGAGTAAGCGGGTGGCGGTTTCCCCGGTATGTTGGGACAGGAGAGGTTGAGTTCCATGGCTAGCGGCATGGCTACGGTGCTTTGGTGCGAGCAGATGAGGCGGTAGCAGGATACTACGTCTACTGCTGTGCCGGTTACTGAGAGGATGATTGGTTTGCGGCTTGTGCGTCCTGCTGCTGGCTGTGTTGGGGTACTCGAGCATAGCTCGTCGTTTATGGTTTTTACGTAGCTGAGGTACGATGATAGGGGTAGAGGCGAGTATCCTAATGTGTTCAGGCTCCCGGTTGTTGACTCGTCGCCTGCTTCATCTTGATTCGGCGCTGAAGCAGAGAGATTGTTGGGGTTGTAGAAAGCGAATTGGTGCGCAGCAGGGTCGTGGGGAAACCCTTTGTCGTCGAGAAGCGCTGTCCGTGTTGTTATGGCGCCGGTGTGGGGGTTGGCATAGAGTTCTTGCAGTTGAGAGAGCGTGGTACACCAAGGGTTTGCAGAGTTCAACAAAGGGGGGTAGATGGTTAGAGGGGCCATGGCTAAGAAGTTACAGAAATCATCCAATGACGACAAGAATAGTTTTGTGTACTTGTTTGGACATTTACCTGGCCGAATTGTAAATCATGGAACGTAGAGGCTGCTGTGTAGGTGGGGTAGAGTGGTTGCGGTAAAGCTTCCCCGTTTTGTCGAGAGCTGTGAGCGATACGCGATAAGCACAAGATGCTAAAAGATACAAAACATAACATTTATGACAAATTAGAAACAATACCTGCAGAGTTGCAATACTGGTTTGATAAGCTAGCGTTGAGAAGCCCTACTCGTCCAACTATAGTATTACACAAAAAGAAACAATAACCTGAAGCGTACACCAAACCCTCTAACCCTAGATCAACAAACACAAAAGTTTTTCCGCCCGTAAACATTACGCCGGTTGCATGCCAAAGCGTCCAATTTCATTAGCTTTGTCTTTCCTTTTTGCACCATACGCCATGCTCAAAACTCACAGACACGGGACAAGTGAACCAAAGTGCCGGCAAAACAGAACAAGATACCCAAATTTCCATGGTCCAACTTCTCCGTCGATATGTCGCTCTCTTGCCATGCTCAGAAACTGACATAGCCGGTTTCCTCGCCTCCAGTATCATCCATCCAGCCTGCACCCACTTCGCCCAGGCCAGGGCCGTGATGATGGTTTTGCGCCATTCCTTCGCCTTCGCCGCGCTCAACCCACTCTTCGTTGATGTCGTTCCAGATACGCTGAAAGTAGAGGCGCAAGGACCGAAGACCACGCAGATAGCCTCTATCGATGCCATTGGGATTTTCTGGAGGGCAGGGAAGGTCGTCGGGCAAGGGGTCCTCCGCAGTTACGCAATTGGCAAAGTCGACAATCTTGAGCTTGATTTCCGGATGTTTCGGTGTCGGAGGGGATGCAGTTGCCGATCCAGGAGACGTGACAGTAGAGTCTTCACCCTTTACCGTGGAATCGCCATTTGATTGCGAAGACGACCCGTCCTTTTCTTTTGTGTCGCCATCCCCTCGGTCATAGAGCATGAGCAAGCTACTTGCGTAAAACCGATACCCGGGCAGGTTTTTGATCATGCGCTCCAGCTGGCTGATCTTCTCCAGTATGACAGGAATGTGCCTGGTGGCCGCCTTGTATCCTGTACCATCCCAAAAGAAGCGCTTCAGTGCATCCTGGAACTCTTTCCCGGCTTTCAGGTCGCGGCCAAAATACTTGTCTTCGAAAATGTAGCTCTGCGTCTTTACATTCCAGATCTGCATACCACAGACACGCACGCCAAGCTCTCGACTCGTCGTCATTTGACACTTGCGCCGTTGAGAACGTTGCTTTTTTTCGTCGGCTTCAATACCATATTGACGTGTCCCCATCTTCAGATCCAAGACACACGGCCGGGACATGCCTGCTGTGAGGTCTTCAAGGAGGATGAAATGCTGCACACGCTCATCAGATTGCTGCAATGCACTGTCAGGATTGCTCGGCTCTTCATCTAGCGGAGCGTCCGTGTTGCTTGGTGCCACGGGAGCTGGTAACATGGTACCCTCTGACGGTTCCTCAGACTGGTGTGCTTTGGAGGTTCTAGTGTTATGTAATGGCCGGCCTCTGTCTTGTTGATGACTGTCTTTGGAGTCTTCGTCCATCTTAAAAACCTCTTCTTCCGCGTCCCCACCATAACCATCCTCCTCGTAATACTCAAGATTGTGCCGCTGTTCAGTATCGATCCCAAGGGGCCTTCTGGTCAAGCCACTACCAGAATGACGGCGCCGAGGAAGGGTGCTGGGTGGCGGCCTTGGTGCTTCATCATCTGCGCCAGGGGCTGCCATTGAGCTGTGGCCGGCAAAATCGGCGCTTCCACCCGAGGCGTGGCGCCGGGCTTCTGCTTTTAGAACTTGTTTTCTTGTGCATTCTTCTGGCGGCTGCGAATGCAAGGTAGCTACGTCTGTGCTGTTCCTCCTTATTGTGGGTGCTGAGCCTACCGTAGATTGCGGTGAATCTCCAACCTTCCGTGAAGATAGACCGTGGTGGCGATGATGACGCGGCCGATGGTGTATGGTCGGGGGAGCAAAGACCTGTCGAAGCACTTCCTCCTGTAGTTTTCGGTTGATTGTGGTTACACCCCAGCTGGTGGTATGCTGTAATGGTGGCCTTGAAGCGCTTCTCGGAGCGTATCCATAGTCGCTCTGATATCGCCGGTGCTGCTGTGACAAGTATGAAGAACCATTCATCCAGGGATCAGGAGTCGTGGACCGTGGCGGTACCTGAAATAGGTTGTCTGGGATGATGTGTCGATTGTTTTCGAAGATCACTTGAGGGGTAGGCATGATTTGCTGCGAATGGCTGACCATTCGAGTCGGTTCTGCGTGACTTGAATCGTGAGGGGCTGTGGAGGCCTGCCTCGAAGCGCTTTCTGACTGCGTTGTTGATGTAGCAATGCTGGCGCCATTTTTAGATTTGTCCTTTGGTGGTTTCTTCTTCTTCGGCGCTTTGCGGTAAGTCACGTTCAAAACACCAATATACCTAAAACAAGACTCTGTCAGCAAGCACTTCTTATACATTTGAGAGGGACGAATGCAAATCTTGGCTGAAGTCTCAGCTTTGGCCAACAATGTAGCTAGACAATTCATACCTTGGCAAGAACTCCAACAGCTCCGGATGCTGCCTCTCGACAGTTTCGTAAAACTCATTCTCTCGATTGTTCAGCTGCTTGCAGACTGCCCTTCTTGAAAAGCGGTAAACGGTGGAATGGCCGCCCACTTGGTGATCGTACGGTTTCAGCTCTACAGCACCTAGTGGGGCTGGTGGTTGAGACGTTGCAGCCGAAGCAGCCGAAGCAGCCTTGGGTTCCTGTTTGTGGTGTGTTGCAGTGGGCGTCGTGCTTAGATCATCAGTCGCACTAGATTCATAGCCTAGAAGTGATTGAGCCGACTCAGCGACCGACTCAGGCTCAGATTCAGCCGAAAGCGCATCAACAGCCGATGGCGTCAACGGCTGGTCTTTGTCTGTCTGTACGGAAGTCGCCGTGGAGATATCACCATGTAGGCATTGATTTGTATCTTTGGACTGTAGAGAAATTTCTACTTCTTGTGGGGGTTGAATCTCGTGCTCCGCGGCCCACCCTTTGGGCCCTGTACCCTCGTGAATTGAAGCCCTCTTCTCGACAGCATTTACCTCTCCATCTCCGTTGCTGGTTTCTTTGGGAGCCTGCTCGCTCGTCTTCAAACGCCGGTGGGGGAAGTAGAGTGCCGAAGAAATTTGTTCCTTTTCCGATTCTTCCTCCTCCTCTGAGCCCGGCGTGCGTTCTCTGTTGTTTCCTTGCTCGGCCTGGAAATAGTCCGAAGGCTCATGGTAGTGTGGGGTTCCATTGGTTTGCGCATGAGCATGCACCTTCTCAACGGCCGCGGTGGGCAGGCTGCGCGACACGGGCGATCGCTCATCTATGCCAGGAGTGAGGTGGCCAAACCCTCGGATATCCTCAAGCAGGCGCCGTGGAAGCTGGCGTTTACCCGGACCATCTTGGTTAGGTTGTGTGTTTGTTTGAAATGGCGGGGTCATGCCATTGCCTGCTTCTGTTCGTAGACCTGGTTTCATTTCGAAGTACGAATCATTCGGGCCAGCTAGAGGTGACTGGACAGCTGACGAGGCAAGCGATGCACGTCGTAGTTGCTCCGTGAGGTTGCTCGTTTCCGTCGCATTGAACCTCACTGATGTTCCTTCTGACAAGGTCGATAGAGTCCTCTCAGCCGGCAAGCGCTCTTTGGCCTTTTCTTTCTTTTGGGGCTCCTCAGAAGGGTCACCGTCCTTGAAAACGCGTAGATAATGGCTTGCCTTGCGGCTACGTGCTGTCGTGGGTTGTTCAGTCTTGGCAAGCGTGGCTTCGATTTTCTTCTCCATATCGACATCCATGACGGGATTGTCGAGAACGACGGTGCCCTTGAACGGCACAGGCTTGCCCTCGCGCCATTCCCTGTTCCTGCGCCTCTCCTCGCTTTCAAACAAAGCGCCATGCAGTGTGGACTGGAGCTCTGGGCGGTGGGGCGTGACTGGGCGCTGGACGGGAGAGTGGACGGGGCTCATGTAGGGGGGAGGACTGTGGTGGGCGGTTTCAAGACACAGGCCAGTAGCCATGGCTGTGCGAGGGTTGAAGGGGGTGGTGAGGAGGGCGTGGTGGTCGAGTGAGGTCGGGGGCGGAATGGTCGAGTGCTTCCTGCGTATGATGGGCGGGTCTATCAGTCGCCTTTGGGGAGGAGCTGGAGCGGCCATGTCTGACAAGCTGTGGTTGGGAGCATGGTTAGACGGGTCTGGTCTGTGTGCGGTGGCCCGCGGCGAGGAGATTGGGCTGTCCGAGGCCAGGTAGGTGGTTGCGAAGATGCTGTCGCGCTCGTCCAGCTGGGGGTGGTCAATTGACGACTTCCAGAGGACTGAGTCGTGAGCAAGAGGCGCGGTTCGCGAGCGGCCCGTCTGGGAGAGGCTCTTCGGGGGCAGAGCGTCGGGGGCGTCGGGGCCGCTGGACCTCACCTCGGCGGGGGCCTCGACATTTGCGTGGACGGCCGGCTGGGGTGACATGGGCTCGACATTGATTCGGCCGTGATCGAGGCACCTCGTGGCGGGCTGTGTGGCAGATATTGCCGGGCGGGCGCTGCGAGGGTTGGCCAGGATGCGGTCGGTCGTCGGGTGTGGCAGAGAGGCAGCGGACAGCCAGCAGCCAGCAGCCAGCAGCCAGCAGCCAACAGGGGGCAGCGGGTCTTGGGCGACTAGCGCGTAGGTAGAGCAACGGGCGCTGGCGGAGGGGAACTTTTGGGGGATGGCTTGCAGCTGGCGGATCCGGGGCGTTAGCGAGTGAGAGCAAAAGGCGGTCCACGTTCTAAATGTCTGTGGTTTGGCGTCAGAAGTTCAGAGTGGCGCCAGGACGAGTCGCAAGCGAGCGGTCCAATGACGTCTGTCTTGGCGCGTCTGCAGCGCGCGTCAGGTTGGTTGCGTGCCGGTGGTGCTGAGTACGTATGTATGTAGATGAGAAGCCAGGATTGAATCTACATACTCCAATGCAATTCAATTCAATTCAATTGCTCTGGCAACACCAGCTGAGCGGCCGCGCATTATCCGCGCATCGACGCCGTGCTTTGTTTTGGCTGCGCATCCAAGGTTGCCCATGTGGGCGACATACCAAGTGCGTCTGTGCGCCCCCATCTGCCCGGATCCCATCGGCTAATGGACGGGGCTTACAACATCAACATCAACATCAACAACACACATGCTTCCACGATAGGCCCACGGCCGTCTGCTGCTCGCCTCACTTGGCTCCGGCCAGCTCGTCGTTTGTACCGTCGCAGCTCTTCTCCATTGCCCTTCTCCCTCCCGTCATCGGCCATCTGTGCGGTACCAGAGTCTTCGCCTTGCAGCAACTATGCATGGTCCCCTTCCCGCACTCCCTCCGCGACCAATCACTCAGGAACGTGGCCTCTCACCGCCTGCTGCCTCTTATCCTGACTGCGTACTTGAGCCTTCATCCCTCCTCTATGCCACGCACAAAGCTCCCCGCAAAATGCCGGCCAAAGTCGTCAAGTGACGCATCAAGACGCAACTGTCCAAACTCAATCTCCCTCGCCGAGCACCTCGATCGCTCGCCCAAACACCCTTGCGATCCCTGTGATGCCTTCTCAGACACAAAGCTCCAGAAACTTGTCGTGTTCTTGTCCTTCAAAGGAATCCGCCCAGTTTGCGGAGTGGGGCTGTTGTTAATTGCGTCACCCAGCTTTAGTGCTCCAACTTCGCCAGCTCCCATGGCAAATCTCAAGTCGCTACCTTGGCTTTCCTGCCCCTTCTTCTTCGCCGTGCTGAACGAAAACGGAGACGCTGCCCCGAAAAGATCCTGGGTGCTAATGGGAGGTCTGCGAAACACACTCTCGTTGGACAGTGCTTCATCTCGCGGCACAGCCAAGGTTGCAAGTGGAGTCATCGACGGACTGGGTACATCCAACGTCGGACGAGGTGTGTTTGACGACACTTGTGACTCTGCCCTGAGTGTGGCAGGCGACAATGTGGGAAACGTGCTTTGCTGGAATTCAAGCTGAGCTCTTACCATAGCGGCTTGCGTACACCATTCCGAATCGCGACCTGAATGGCTTTTCTGCAGCTCCTCCTCCTGAGCTGGCACGCCTGTGGCCTCCTTGGTTGACTGCGGAGCTACTGTACTTTCTTCATTTTCGCCTGCAAGCCTCTCGACAATGTCTGCCTCTCTATCCCCTTGCTTTATAACGGGCGAAGCCTTCTCAGGTGACGAGTCAAAGTTGACCGCCCTTGGCTTCGGTTTGTGGGGTTTGTTGCCAGATTTGTGTGCCCGCCCAGTATTTTGATGAGTAGATACCAGTGATGAAGCAGGAAGAGGTGAGATAATGCCGTCTTGCTGTGTAGATCTGGAAGTTTTCTGTGATGCCTTCCGGTTCGACTGTTGTGACGATTTTCTCGAAACAGCCGTGTGAGACATGGAGTCAACAAGTCGCTCCGCCGAGCGTTGTATATCGTCTCTTGAAATTGTGAGTTGACTACCCATTGACGACGTAACTATTGGTACGGTTCGCTGCGAACGCTGTGCCTGCTCTGTGCTGTATGGCGTGCTGGTAGTTTGCGCCGGGTAATCCGTTTCACTCCTCGTACTATCATCGCCGCTGACTGGTGATGAAATGACCATGGATGCCGAGGCACTCGACTTCCAGTTTTCCAGCAATGTCCCTTTTGGAGACAACTTCTGCGGATGGATAGGCTCTTTGGGAAAACTGATGCGCAGTTCCGCCACTGATTCAGTCTGCGAGTGCGCTTGCCGCGACCGAGATCGCGTTGGTGAGGTGTCTGGCTGTTCGTTTGTAGCCTTACGCATGTGTACTCGTGCTGAATCAGGACGGCGCAACCAGAAAGGGTTGTTTGTCGAGCAAGACGAACGGCCTGTACGTGCCTCGGTATCCGCGCTGAAGGACCCTGTTGTGGTACATACGCCGTCTTCGTCTGGCAAAGGGGCAGTCGAGGGCGGGACTTCGACGTCGCTGAGGCTATCGTTGTGCTCCTGAGCACTCAGGTTGACGTCTCGGGCAGCCCGTGAGGTTTCTGGCGAGGCTATCGAGTGTGCCTTGCTTCTTCTCTTTTGCCTCGCGTTGCTGGTCTGTGCCGTTTTGAGCTTGGCTTTTGTAGGCTTCGTCCATGGGTTCTTCCACCCGTTGTTGAAAGGCCCCCTCAACCCCGCGGTCATGATGACAGGCGGCCGGCCTTGTAGATATCGAGCCGCAATCGCCTCGACCCTTCTCCGTTTCGCGGCCCGTTGCTCGGGGTCATGGTGCTCGACAGGCACTTCTTCGATGACGTCTTCGGGGCACAGGTAGAAATCGTCCGAGGCCAAAGCCTGTTTGAGATGGGGGTGCAGGCTGATGGGCATATCGCTAGGCAGCCGGGTGCAGGGCCTCGTCTGATGTTGTGCCGTCGTCGTCGTCTTCTCGGGACGCAGGCTCGCGAAAGGATAGAGATAGGTGGGGCCAAGGGAAAGAACATGTCCGACTAGGCAGGATAAGCGTTGCAGCAGCAGATTCTCGTCTAAGCTCGTCTATGCCCGCCCGTCTATCGTCTGCCGTCTATTGTCTATGCTTTTACGCAGCGTTTGCATCGGTAGCGGGAACACCTCCTGTTGCTCAGGCAACGGGCCTTGTTAGCGGCTTGCGGGGGTCTGATATGTCCATGCTTTCTCTCCAGATAGCGTCGATCCTGGTGCATTCATTCAATCGATAACAATACGACTCGCCAATTGACGCGTTGTTCGCCGTTATTCTTCCCACCTTCGCGACAGACCGGGAGACGCACCATGTCGTGCGCGCGAACATAGCACCTTTTTTTTTAAACGCGTAGGCGCCGGCCAACAGCTTTCTTCACCGCATCTTCGGCGCGCTGCCCGACTGCGACTCGACACCCCGGCCACCACCACCCACCCACCACCACTACCACCCACGACACAAACACCACGGCCATCACCAGCCCACCACCATGGCCAACACTACAACACAGCCCTGGCTTGAGGACCTCTCCGAAGAATGGGTTCCACAAGAGTCGCCGCGCTCCATTGCGCGCAGCCCACAAAGCCCGCGGAGCCCGCCACCACCACCAAATCCACAAAGCGCATCGTCAAAATCAAAGAGCCGCCTTCCCCGTTTGCGACAATCGCCAGGCACCTTGTCCGACAGCCAGGTCCGCAACATTGCCAAAGAGCTACGCCTGCCCAAGCAGAGGAGCATCCTTGATGGCCGCAGCCCGAACAACAACAATGCCCCGCCCGCCCCATCATCGCCAGACGCGCCCGCGCGTGACGCCTCGTATTCGTCCTTTTCAATGTCGCAGAACTCGGAAATGCAGAACGGGACAGTCGCCCACAACACAGTAGCCCGGTCTCCAGTCAAGGGCCAGTCATCTCAAGACACACCGGAGTGGAGGCGGAGGCTCGTCAACGGTGAGGTGGGCTACGGTAACCAAACCGACCTCTTCGCGCCCACTGGTCTAGAAAACATTTTCCAGAAGCCAGCCCCTGGTGCTTCCGACGATTCGGCACTTCCAAAACGGCGTCTTGGATTACTCAAAGGCCTCGCTGCCGTACCATCGAGTCCTCCACCCTGGCCAGCCGTGCAACAGAGCGACGGGCCAGAGGAACAAGTGCAAAAGCAGGGGAAAGAACAAGGACGGCAAGCAGAGAAGCCTCACCAGACACATGCAGTGCATTCAAACGACTCTTCGCCCAACGAAACAATACAGGAACACGATACATCGAGTTGCACACAAGGATTGGCGCCGCCGCACGAGACGATGCGGACTGCAAGCGGACAGATTGAATTCGAGAACGAGAACTTTAGCCCCGTCTATCTTACCATGACTGCCAACATGAACATTGGCCTGCCTGTTCAACAACCACAGAACTTCAGAGGATCCGAACTTGCCAACCGGTTGCGCCAAATTGGATCGCCTCCTTCTAACCACTACCAAACCGTACAGGAGGAAAGCGCACTAAGTCTCACACGTGGAGACTCTTCCTTTGCCAGGCTGCAGGATGAGTCTCTACCAGAGGGCCTTCCCGTTGGCACACCAGACATGGCAGATGTCGGCCGCCACGTAGAACTTCGAAGAGGCGGCTACTCGAGGGAGGGTTCTTTCCACCGAAGACCACTAAGCCCATCGCCCGAAAGAAAAGCTGCTGCAAACTCGAGTGCAAGTGCAAAACAACCACCAAAAGATGGACTCGCAGACCCTTCTACACCACGCCAACGACGCGACAACTTCTTGAGCCCTGACCGAGCCAAGAACTCTGGAAGTCCCTTGAAACTATTCGATGCACACGACACTTTCACGAGCAATCGCATCCAAAGGCGCTTGAGTCAACTCGAGTACAAGTCTGAGAAAGGGACATCTAGCGTTAAGGAGAACCCATCTGACTCCGTTAAGTTATTACCGAGACAGTCTAGATTGACGTCCGTGGAAGAGAAGTCCATGCAGAATATCGATCAAGATGTGTCTTCCAAGGACCGCCAACCACCGACCAACAGGCTCAGATCGTTCGGCCAGAGCCAGCTCAACCAGTATCAGTTTTCCGGCGACTTTTCTGTTCTATCATCCGACGGAGAAGACTGGGGCGCTCAAGACGACAGTGCACCAGAAGGGTCACCCTCAATCGACATTGCACCCCCCGGCAGCCGCCCACCATTCAAGTTCCAGCTGGATGAGTCCCCTGTCCCACGTCAGCCCTCAAAGAGTAGAAGGAACATATCCGATTACTCACCAGCGTTCATTCGGAATGCCAGTCGGCCAAAGTTTCTACCACATCGAAAGTCTTCTGTGCCCAAGGCCGAGGAAGACTCGGATATCGCCCACGAGTACGCAGAAGGCAAGAGAGGGCCTACCTCACCGTTCAAGAACCCGACTCCTAAACGCAGGAGGACCCTCTGTTCAGTCGAGGACGACGAGAATGTTGAAGACGACGATGTGTTTAGTGACACTGGAGCAAGCACGGTGCGACATCCTCACGCATCTACTCAACCTGCTCTTAGCCGGAATCAGAAAGCCGTGCTTGACATGTTTTCGAACAACGTTGCTGATTCCGAAACGCTGGCCAAGAGACACATCTTAAGACCCCGCAATCCCACCCCAAGCCAGAGGAGGCGGGAGGAGATACAGGCAGAGATCATGGAAGCCACAGAAGCCTTCATCATGTCGTCACCTAAACTTAACACCATCCGCGAACAGTTGGAACCTTCTACCGTGTCAGATGCCGATTTTGACAAGGCTCGCGCCAAGGCAGTTGCTAACGAAATTGCCGCTTTTAGTATGAAGAGGCAGAATGGTGTGCGGGACAAGAACCGCAAACGATCAGTCACCACACAGGACTTTCTGGACGAGGCACTCAAGATCATGGACTTCATTCGCACAAAGGGACGGCCTACCAGCGGTTTGGGAAGCCTCGAGGAGACGGCAGCTGAATCTGAGTTAATCGAAGATGGTGATGAGCACGCTTCGAGTCTGCTGACAGTCGAAAGACACGCAAGCAGAGAGGATCGACCGCCAGCCTGGGAGGAGCCAAACAAACAAGAAATGGATCCGAGCATTCTGAACTATCTGCGCAAATACCAAGAGAATGATAACGATAGCTTCCTAAATTCGTCGGTGAACTCAATAGGCTTCTCCCGTCTCAATGGATTAGCCACGCCAGAAGAAGAAAGTATTACGGTCGAGCAGGATAACGTCCGGATTAAGGAGAATGCAAGCAAGCATCATGATGAGGGCGACGATGACCACCGCCCTAGTTCCCGGCCCCAGACAGCACGCACCCATCTGTCGACAGGTTCATCAGTCGGTCACACTATTCTCACAAACGCATCTAGGCGTTCGGAGCACGTTGCCAACCTGGCGCCTGAAGCCATAGCACACCTCATTCCCCAGGAAGTAGCTGGCATGAGTTTTGATCGCGACAAAAACATGTGGGTCCGTCAGAAGAGTCCTTGCAGGGAGCGTCGTATCGAGAAGGAAGCGCGGAGTTCTCTGAATGAGAGCGAGGATGATCCGTTTGGCAACATTCCAGATCTGACTGTGGAGGACACGCACAAGCAGGATACTAGAGCGGACTCACCAGTTCGTCTTCAACCTACAGCGGAAACCATTGTAGACGACACTGAGAAGCAGGCCGATGAGGAAGAAGCCCGTCCATTAACACGTGAAGGAAACGGTGTCGCATATACAGACACAAGTTCAGCACCTTCAAAGGGGTCCAACTTCGGATCGAGCTTTCCTAAAACTGAGACACGGGCTACATCATGGAGTACGCAAACCCCACGGCATTATGGTACCCAGAAGAGCTCTCATGCGCCTACCACTTATGCGATCCCGGAGTCTGAAGAAGACGACATCGAACATGAGATCAAATACTTTGAAGGGCGAGGCCCCGCCCATCCCAGTGCACAACGTCCGCGAGTAAGAGACATCACCATTTCGATTGCCGAACGGGAGGCGCCTAATCTGGAGCGTCGATCCGAAGCCACACCGCAAAAAAACCGGCAAAACCAGTGGGGACCATCAAGTGCACAAAAAAGATCAGAGAGGAAGCAGTCAGCCTGGGAGCAATCTAATCAGAACAGGGCTCTGTCCCATGGTCGGCCCAGCCGGTTGCCAGTTTTCAATGGTGACGGTGATCTGTCGTTGTTGGACGATGTCCCAGCCAGGAACTATCGGATGCAGCTATCGATGAATGTTGCAGGCCATCCATTCCGCGACAACGGACGAGATGCATTGGTCGCCGCAGCATCGTCACCGGTCAAAGGAGACGTGACATTTATGCTCAGCGATCTACCCGAGTTCACTCTCAACCAGGTCGATGAATTTGATCTCCCGGATCGGGTTGTCGTGAAGCACGATGGCAGTCGGTTCACCAAGGCTTTGGAAGATCGCTATGCACAAGGAACTGCCGAACTTGTAAAGGCCCTTCAGGACGTCGAGCCAGACGAACCCTACTGGGAGGACCTTCGCAATGTCAATCTCCGAAAGAAGGAGCTTACTAGCCTGCATCGCCTTGATGAACTTTGCTACCAGCTCGAGGAGCTCGATGTCTCAAACAACAAGATTAACCAAGTAGAGGGCATACCTTACTCCATGCGACGTTTGCAGGTACAGAACAATTGCTTAACTGGGCTTACTTCTTGGACGAATCTCGTCAACTTGCAGCATCTCGACATATCTGGCAATGAGATTGATGCGCTGGACGGACTTGCGGATCTGGTACATTTGCGAACCCTCAAAGTCGACAACAACAAGATCAAGTCTCTCAATGGCATTCTGCATCTCGACGGCCTAATGGAACTGAGTGCTGGCGGTAATGAGATAGACACCATTGACTTCGCCAAGACGAACTTGTCAGTACATCTGTACTTGCATGCCAGACACAATACGCTAACTAGTGCACCAGAAAATCACTCGTCGATCTTGATCTGCGCAAGAACCGAATGCTCGAAGTTCGCAATCTGCATTGCCTACCGCAGCTCCAGCATCTCAATCTCGGTACGTCTATGTATTGGTTTACGCATCCTTTCACCACCTGACTCTGAGCAGATGACAACGAGATTGAGGAATTCCCTCTTGTCGACACACCAGTGAAGCCCTGTAAATCCCTACGCTCGATTCGTCTTTGCCGAAATGGGACTACGCTTCTCGATGTTGATCACTATTTTCCAAGGCTCGAGTCACTATATGTCGACGGCAATTCTTTAACGCAGGTCCTCGGCTTGGAACACCTCCGAAATCTCCGGACTTTCTCGGCCCGCGAACAAATCTTAGAGTCGGAATCAGACATGGAGATATGTGCCAACAACCTGGTCAAGAACCCGGAAGTGCGCAATCTCTATCTTTCACTTAACCCCACCTACGGTTTACAAGTCTCACAGCACTTGCTAAGCCTTCAAAGATTGGAATTGGCTTCCATGGGCCTCAAGGAACTGCCAGATAACTTTGGTCAACTCACACCGAACATCAGGTCCATCAACCTGAACTTCAACTCCATTACAGATCTGCGGCCACTCCTCAACATCAAGCGACTGAGTGAGCTCTTTTTAGCGAGCAACAAGCTCGAGCGCTTACGTGCCAACGCATTAGTCTTGGGCAAGCTAAACACACTTTCCAAACTAGACTGGCGAGACAATCCTCTTACTCTGCGCTTCTATGCTCCTGCATCCGAGAACCGGATCATGTCCCTTCGACGGAAACCCTCCGAAGAACAGCTGAAGAATCGATTTATTCTTCCTAATGGGGAGGTGGAGGCTGACGTTCAGCATCTTTTGCGACTCGATTACGAGACGCGTATTAGGCGGCGAGTCACAGAAATGATGCTCGCCAATCTCTGCAAAAACCTGAAAGAGCTGGATGGTTTGCCTTTCGACAAAGCGCGTGTGCTCGTCAAAGATGACGTATGGGAGCGTCTCCTCTTCCTTGGCGTCATACAACGTAAACGATCAGATACAGCTATCGACAATAGCGAGTGAAAGATCGGCGATATGGGATCAAGGATAGAGGGATGTGGAATCGCTCCGACCGATCGATGAATCACATTTTCTAACAATGCCTCGTGTTAGCTTGGAGTTTTGGAGGGGATGGATCTTCTTACACATTCCGAGTCAGTTTATATTTTGATGGTTTTTGCATAGCATCTGGTACTGGAGCATCTTGTCGGCGTATTCATTAGCGTCTTAGTAAAAGCGAGCTCAAACTGCTCGGTTAGGATTGGGCCTTTGCCATGTCTTCACGAATTGTATTAGTAGAAAGCAGACTTTGTATGTTGTAGCAATTGCAACTTTTCTTATCCAATCCGAGAGCCTGTCTTCGAGACTGAAAGTGTCAGGCAGGCACTTTGTGCAATCAGCCGCCCCGCACTGCACTAGGTAAAACAGCTCCACCGAGGCCCGTGCATCGAATCGCCCCAGACCCCGTGACACGCAACCAAAGAACCTAAATGTTCGTCCTATCGAGATGATCATCATCTACCACACATCCAACAATGTCCAATCCAGCTGACGAGGAGAGAATTGTGCAGCTTGCAGAAAAGGCTGATGAGAGTATCAAAGCTGGCGAGTTGGCTGTGGCAGCTCGGTATCTGCGGGAAGCCGGCACTATTGCACCTGAGCATCCGCGGATCAAAGAAGCATGGGTGGCGTTAAAGGAGGAGGAAGGGAAAAGTGAGCTTTTGGGAATATGCAGGGAATGGGTACGAACCAAGGATGAACATGACGGAGAAAGAGCACTAAAGGCAATGAGATCGCATGGCTTGAAGGAGGAAGAGGCGGCTCAGGCAATGGACATCTTTTTTGACTTCAAGGGTGAAGATGACATTCTCGACCAAGTCTCGGGCGAGCTCTTGCAGAATACTGGGGCGCAGAAGTGGCTTGCCAATGCTGTCCAAGAACAGCCGACACGGATTTACTACGAGATGTTCGAACGTGGCGACGACTCAATCGATGGCTTGCTAAAGGTCTTGTTGAACCGAGCCGTTTGGCCAGATGACGAGTCATTCAAGACGGGCCACAGAGATATATTCATGCTCAGTCTGGCCATGATGATGGAAGAGGCCCTTGAGCACCCGGAACGCGCTATGAAGGGCATCGCGCAACTGCTTGCTCACTACGCAGAGCACCTAAAGGGAATCATAGACGCGGACAGCTTCGACGTTATCCTGGCGTCACTTGATCTCCGGTTGCCAACCAAATTACGTAGTCAAGCTACACTTGCAAGTATCAAGCTGTTTGAGCTTGCTCCGGACACCGCTGGAGAACTGATTTCGAGATTCGTCACAGCCAAAATAAAGAAGGGAGAGGCAAACGATCTGGTTATTGCTTTCTCCGCGGCTGCAGCCATTTTCCCCGTCGCTATTACAGCCGCTGCAGCCCTCTTCCTTACAGATGGTTTCGTCAGTACGCTTGTGTCTAGGGTACAGAGCAAGAAGTCTCATAACTTGGAGCAAGCGACGCTGGAGTTGATCAGCGCTGCATGTGTAGACAAGAACTGTCGAGAAGCAATCAACAAACACTGCAGAGAATGGCTAGAAGACATGGTCGCCGAGTGCCCGAACAAGAAGCGGGCGAATCTAGCTGCACTTATTCTTGTGAAATTGGGCGAGGAAAAGCCGTCTGATGAAACGCCACGGATCGTCAGAGCAGAGAAGGTAGACCAAGACGATTTGGTTGCGAGCTTCAAGTCAATGGTCATAGGAGGCGACACGTCCTCGAAGCAGGACTCTGTCGAGGGACTCGCATATGCATCACTTCAGCCCAAGGTCCGCGAAGATCTATCCAAATCTCCAAAGTTTCTTAAACGCCTCATGGAGGCCATGAGCGATCCTTCGTCGCCGAAGAACATCATTTTTGGAGGTCTCACGATTTTCGTCAACATCACACAATACCAGCCTCTGCAGTCGGAGGAAGAGAAACGCATGGCGCAGCTTAAAGCTTATGCGAACGTTCAGAAGCCAGCCCCTCCTGATGCACTTCTCAACGATGAGGACGTAGCCATACGTTGTAAGCGCGTTCTTGATGCAGGCATAGTACCGCTATTGGTGCAAGTGTGCAAGAACGGGTCTGCCTCTGTCCTCACACAAAGCAGCCTTATCCTTCTAAGCCTATGCAAAGACACTAAAAACCGAGGTACGATGGCGCAGCAAGGTGCCGTAAAGCTGCTCATCCAGATCTGGGACCACATTTCCACAACAAACGAGTCTTCTACAACGGGTACCACGCCCTTTCCACCTGCAGCTCTCCCCACGACTGCACAAGCATTATCTCGACTGCTCATCAGCATCAATCCCTCGCACGTTTTCAATTCCGCGTTGCCGAGCACATCTGCCATCCGGCCGTTGATCAGCCAGCTGGTCAGAACAGAATCTACGACATGGCAGCTACACGCATTCGAGGCCTTGCTGGCGCTCACCAATCTTGCTTCGCTAGACCGAAACACGCAAGACCACATTATCCGGCAATCTTTCGACACCGTCGTTGACGATTTGTTGCTGAGCGCAAACACGCTGGTGCGCCGTGCAAGTACAGAACTTGTGTGCAATCTCATGGCATCACCAGTCTGCGTCAGCAACTTCGCTGATGGCTCACCCCGCGCAAAACATCGGCTGCACCTCTTGCTAGCAATGACTGATGTGGACGACAGTGCCACGCGCTCAGCTGCTGGCGGTGCGTTGGCTATGCTGCTTTCTATTGATCTTGCCGTTGTTGAGTTCCTGAAGCAGGACAAGAATGTAGAGTGGCTGCTTGGGTTGTGCCAGGATGAAGACGAGGCGATTAGATACAGAGGCGTAGTTTGTCTGAGGAGTGTGGTGGATGTGGAAGAAGGGAAGGAGAGGTGCAAGGGCAAAGGGGTTGTGGAGGGGTTGAAGGTGGTGCTCAAGGAAAGTAGGAGTCAGGAAGTCTTGAGTGTCGGTGTTGAGACGCTGAAGATACTGCTGGGTCAGTGAAAATTGTGTCTTTCACGACCGAGGGGAAAAGCCACCAGGGTCAGCATGCAATTTGACGAGTCAAGTTTCCGCTTCTGTCGATAAACGTTAGATTTAGGCGATCCGCCAAATTTCTACAGCCCACTGTACGCATATCAAAACGCGAAGAAGCAGAGGAAACGATAGGCTTAGCCTTCTGTGTACATTTCGTGTTTGTGAAGGATAAGCAGCGGTAAACTAACTTAGTCAGTACATGCATTGTGTTGTTTCCCGACTTTCGCCGTGCAAGCGCTAAATCTTTCGACCGAGTTGCGCAAGCCTGGCTGCCTTACGAATTGCGCAAGTCTTTCTGCCTTGCGAAATGCGCGTATGCATGACTCGGCAGTTGATATAAAGATGACCTAGAAAACATGCTTTCAAAGTAATCAATACAGTCAAGTTCCCCTTCACAATCATCACCTTAACTCTTTCTCCAGTCAGCCAAAATGCCAATCACCGAGCTTGCTCTCGTCCATCTCTCCCCTGGCACCACGCCCACTGACCCCAAGCTCCGCTCCAACCTCCTCAAGGCCAAAAACCTTATGCAAAACTACACAGGACATACCTTTTACTATCTGCAACAAATAGAAGACCCAGCATACCTCTATATAATCGGAGAATGGGACTCGCTCGATCAGCACATAAGCCATTTCATCCCCAGCGCAGACAACCAAGCCGTCTTGGAAAGCCTAAAAGACGCGCTCAGCGTCGAGTGGCTCGAGCACATTGACATTGCGCATGCCGAGCTGCCTTTGCCCACGACAGCAGCGCAGCTCGAGCAAGCTCGCCAGGGGGAAGGGCACCTAATATGGAGCATCGGCCGGCATTTCATCAAAAGCGAGTCGAAAACCAATTTCTCAGCGACGTTTGAGCAGAACAAGCAGGTTCTGCAGGACTTTGTGACCGAGGGCGTGGTGGGCGGCGGGTGGCGGGTGGATACAGAGGAGCAGGGCAAGGAGGAATTTGTGCTGTTTTGTCCTTGGAAGAGTAGAGAGCAGCATGGCGAGTTTGCAGGGTCAGAGGGGTTTCAAGAGTATGCGCGGATCAGGGATTATGTTGATGGAGCGGAGATCAAGCATGCGAGGCTTTTGGATATCTAGTGCCGGGATGGTGTAGAGAAGAGGTGGGATTGAGGGAGCAGTTTGCTGATACTGAGCAGCGAGCTTATCCTCACAATGGAAGACCCTCACTATCATGCATGATGGTTGTCACGTGAGGGGAGTGACTCTAGCATGCGGGAGGTATGTTGGGTATAAATTAAGTTACTTCGGCAGTGTGTGCTAATAATAGTGTGGTTACTTTCATCCTGCCATGGAATTGGAAGCTCACGTCCAGGCGTTACAAGATGAACTACCTGCCTGATTTACTACCACATGTCAGTTCTATTGCTTCAGGCTATGTAGTAACGATCTTCTTTATTGCCGCTGTATTATTTAGCTTGTAGAAGGTGAACGTCACAGATACACATACGTCAAAAGCGCATTGATAGCGATACCGCGGGACTTTGCGGGTGTGATGGAGAGTGTGTTGAAAGAGGGCGAGGCAAGGACAGGGGAATCTTACAAGGAGTGAAAGGGGGTTCGCAAGCAGTGGAGGAGAGCAGTACTTAATCAATTCATCTCTGTTTCACTCGAGATTTCTTGCAACGCGATCCAAACACTGTTCAACAGAGAGAATAATCAACTGATGGCTGTTTAGGGCTAAGAGCTTCTCAGAGATTTACACCAAGTGGTCGCTGGAGTGAGAGTGATACAGTAGATGAATTGGGCTAGTGCAGTGAATCACGTGGTATGAACCTTCATCCACTACTCCCTCTTAGTTATATTGCTTGCTCGCGCGCTTCTTGGTCACTTAAACACCAGCACAAGTGCGCTCGCGCTTTCTCAACCAAGTCTCCTCTTATCGTAAGCAAAGCGGTCTCTCTGTTCACCGTAGACATGAGCCTTCGTACTGCTTCCGGCTTCATCACCATGCTCGCTGCGTTCGCCTTTGGCCGAGTCATCAACCATGTGCATGATACGTTCAACTATGTTCGCCCACTGGAACCTAGACTTCTCGGCGATTCAATCATGCCTGTCGAATTGCCTGTTGGTCCGCCTACTAGTCCGCCTGCTACTGGACCCCACGACTTCAACCCTGTTTCAGGGGGTATCTTTGACCCCAATGTATGGGCCACTCAGGCGCTGTGGGAGAAATATGTCCACAAGGGCCACCATCTTATCTGTCTCATGCAAGCTTCCGACCAAGGTGCTGGATGGCTGATGCAGGACACCAGGCAGCCACCTTCAGCTGCTAGTCGATGGACGGGTAGTCTAGCGTGTAAGTTCACTTCTGTTGCTTTATGCGGACTTGGTGTCAATGAACTGACCTTTGCAATCTTCCAGTCGAATTGAAGCTATGGGGCTGGCGCGAGAGCGAAATCACTCAGGGCCAGTACTGCGACTTCGAGAAGGACGGATTGGAGGACGCGTTTATCGGTTTGGATATCGATCCTGAACCAGCTTTTAATGAAAAAGACGAACCAGTTGACGGCGAGAACGAATGCTATTCCATTGACCATTGGGATAGAGACAAGGCTCTCCCTGACGACCCGAACATCGTGCCGACGCCTGTTCGCCAGCAGAAATACTTTGTCAACGGTAAAGAGTATACGGTACGTTTTGTTACACTGTGTAGTTCAAGATACCGTTGTTCTTGGGTATTTCCAGAGAACTGAGAAAGACGGTTGCTAAAACCTCATTCTAGGCCACAGGCGGGTCCTACTACTTTGCCGTCAATCAAAATGACGGAGCAATCATCGCAAGAAATATCTTGAGTCCGCGCACGGCCGTACAAAACCCCTATAACTGGGGCCGCGCAGCACAGCCAGGAGAGCTCCCTGAGCTACAATATCTTTCAGATATCTACTGGGCGTATTGGATGGAGGAAAATCCAAACGTCAAGAACTTTCGTGTTTACGGTGCCGAGCACGTTCTCAATGACGACACTGTTCTCCTCGTCACCCGCGCGTTGCGGAATAAAGGCAAATTCGCTCCAGAGATTTGGCCGGGTGTCACATTCGAGCGGGGTACCGACGAGTTCCAAGCATTGATCGGTATGTATCGCGTTTCTTCTTCGCTTGATGACTGGCCTCACTTTACGCCTCGAGAACAATGCTTACTGGTTTCCTCAGCCTCTCCTATCGGCGCGACTGCTTGCCACCTTCTCATCGGTCACAAGACCGAGCTCGGCATAAAACAGATCACAAAGGTTATAGTTGTTTGTGACGGGGATGATCCAGCAAGATGCACAAGAATCCAAGGAACCGTGAATATATTCTTCACTATTGAAGATGTGCCGCAGGGCCAAGTCACAAAACGAAAAAACAAGGAGGCGGATGGGCAGATGAACCAGCCTGAAAGTCATGTCCTCCATGTAAGGGATGACGGGAAGCATATTCTCCGGGAACACAGGGTCATGGCGAATATCTAGGTTGAGGTGAACTTGTGGGGCTCCAAGGCTGGGTGGGTTCTCTAAAGTCCCTGGAATGAATATATGGTTTTGAGATTTTGTAAACACGCTCAGGCTCTGGTGAAGTTATTGCACCGTCTCTTGCCTGCCGTTGCTTTCGGCCCACATGAGGTATTGGATAAAATTGCTCATGGAATGCAGGTAGATCTATGCAGCTTCAATTTTTTGTACGCGTGCCATGATCTTTGCTTTCCACTTTGCGTAGTCGTCCTGTTGTCGCTCGCCAAGATAGTCAGTCGTGTCTTGCATCATAGTGCCTAGCCCAATATAGTCGCTTCCAGATCGTAAGCCCAGGCCCTTTGCTTTGACAACCGCATTGCCGGTCAGTTCGACGCCTTCCATCTCGTCTTCGTCCCCCAAAGGCTTTACACTCTCAAACCATTGCATCTGCAGCCAGCCTTCTTCCTTAGCCATGGCCATTGTCTGCTCAATTGCAGGTGTCAGTTCTTCTGGCGTGATATCCTGCGCAGATAAGGTTTTCAAGACGGCGTTCGTCGCCTTGGCTAGCCATTCATTGTATTTGTCAAGAGAGACATCAACATCTTTCATTCTTGAAAAAACGAGCAGAAACACGACGACAATCAGGCTGGTGATTCGTGTGTCACTAACGTCAACGGAAGAATGTGCAGCAGATGTGGCTCGTCGTTGGCGCTTGCTGGGCGTTTCGGCAGCTGCAGCGGCCATGCGGGCTAGCAGAGGATAAATGGATTCTACGCCGGTGTACACATGTGGTATTACTGCCGGGTATTCAAACGTTTTTGCAAGAGCTCGGATAGTGGGCATGACCCATTCAGGGGGTTCTCCATGGCTCTCGTGGACTCTCTTCGTGCTGTGTGGTGTCTTCCTTGCGCTCAGGGGCGTTTTTGGCGTATTGCGTGCGGATGCGGGGGCTGAAGCGGCCGATTTACGCGGTGTCTGTGGTTCAGTGGTAGCGAAAGGATCTGGAAGTGCACTACTAAGGTAGTTGTATAGCTTCTTGTATATACGAGGGGGACAAGGCGGCCGCGATGTAATTGAGGGGAGGTTCAGGCGCTTCTTAAGCCTATGGGTATTAGCATCGCGTTATGTTTGCACGTGAAAGGCACAATACCTTTCGCAAGCCAGTTGCGCACATGCATATGGTCGCGCAATTTCTTCGTCGGGCTTCATAGACGAAGCGACTGTTTGGGAGCGCGTGAGATGCGACAAAGCTAATTCGATCAGCTCTGGGGGCAGAGGGCCGCTTAGTGTAGGTACCAGGCCCGTAAGGGCCTGCTCGATGCTTGCTCGGCTCATTGTGTAAGGTGTCGATGGTGGAAGCCTTGTCCAAAGGATGATGCTTCCACGCTCGAGGGCGGACGCGTTACATCCGCTTTCGCGGTGTCACGTGGGAACTAACTGTTCCGATTCCACAAGTGCCACTCCTTTGCTCTGCCTATGTACAAAATCCTGATTTGCCGACCCATTGGTTGTTGGCTATGTATTTGCATACTTTCTCACTCGTCAGTTTCCACATATACCAGGAAACGTACCCCAACTGGTGTCCGGTCGCCTTTCTATTTGTCACAGAAAACACCCAGGCACGCACATCTGTTGAATGTGGATTCTAATAGTGTCCACACATATCCGCGGAAATGCTCACCAAGACTTACATGGTATCAAAACACAATGGTTGACGACATTTACTTCGACCAAAGGCGTGTGTGTCATTGTTGGGTGATGAATGGCCTTTTCGTTTCGTTCTGTGACGAAGTATCTTTCGATCGCATTTTCTTATGCATGAATCCGGCTGACCATACGTATTCCTGATTACCTTCGCGATGCTGATCGCGGCTTCGAATACCTATTATCTGCAGTTGTACTACATCACTTCTCATCGCAGATTATAAAGTGGCTTATCTCACTTCCAGGTAGTAGATATTAGTACACTAACGTCTATCCCACTATTTGCCTTGGACTGAACCATGAGACGACGAAACACCTTGGACAGCTCCCTTTGAACACGTCCACATAAAACTCTAATACTGATGCACATTAATTCATACTTCCTCTTCACGTACAGCCGATGATAGGATGCATCATGACACTATCCCACTCAACATCCCTTAGCGGAACGGCACGCATACCACTCCGGCGCTTCGTAACCCACGTCCTTCTCTCTACCCTAGCTGCCGCTATTCCCCAGTTCCTCCAATATTTTGCAGGCGCATATCTCAAAGTTGCGATTGTAGTTCTAAACTGGAACGCCACACACACATGTAGTTGCGTGATCACACCATACTATCGTTTCGCAACTCGCACGACATCAACACGGTCTACAGCGTTGCTGCCTCTCACCTCGTTGCGTCACTTCACCTCACCACAATACTCCTGGGAAGGTACATGGGCGATCTAAGCTCAGGCTCTACAACACGCCAACACATCGCGGTGCATCTCTGCCTGGTTTTCTATGTCATTACCGAGCTCGAGTTTTACCGCGCGTACGCATATTTTCAAAGGTTCGATACGTATACTGATCTCTTCAAACACATGTATCTCGCGAACACCGACCCCTCATTCCCGTATTGTCGCGAGCCATTCTGCTACACGATAGACGTGCCAGACAACTGGCGACGCTATTCCGACGGTGATAATGACCTGAGGACGGTTTGGGCCGTAGCATTCAGCAAGTCACACAATGTCTGCTATGCTTCATACTTACTGTTCTATATAGTTAACAGGCTCGCAAACTACCTGATCAAGCGCGTGGTAAATCCTAATTTGGAAATAGAATTTGCTCGGTGCGATTACGAATAGGCTAGTCCTCTTTAGCACGTATCCGGCCTCAGTCTGGAAAATGCTTCTGGGACTTGCGCTGTCGAGGGTTGTGAGGTAGGCTAACTACGTAGGCTTTTGGGCAGTGGTTGAGTTAGGGAAGCGTTGGAGGGGAATGCGTGAGATAGTTGGCATTGAGAGGAAGGATGAGCTTGAAAGTAGATACGAAATATGCAAAGTGTAGTCAACATTTATAGGAAATATTCGTCTTAGAGAAAGATTTTGAGCTAAGAAGAGAAATATATACCTAAACTATTAGCAATTAGGTCGGATCTAAGCGCCAGGCGTGACCTTCGAGTGTCGGGCGTGGCTTAGCGCTGTCGGACGCGACAGTAGGCTGGCAAATAGGTACAGGGTACTCAGTGTGGGTAGGGTTAGGATTAGGGGTTGCTAAAAGTTAGGTAGAGGTAAGGTTGGGTATGCTAAGAGATAGGTAGAAGTAAGGTTGCTGAGCTTTAGGTAGGGGTAGAGGTAAAGGTAGGTCGCACTAGCTATAGATAGGGTTAGACATAAAGTACCTATCAAGGTAGCTTAAAGTTATGAAATTATAGATATTTATCATAGTAATATATATATATATATATAAATCTAGATATATCTAGTTCTAAATGAGCTCTAAATTGAGAATTGTACGACGTTGTATCGTGATGCTGGCGGAACCTTGATACAACGTAAGTATAGACGCAACTGTACGGCTATAGTGGATCTAGGCAGGCAAATTGTTCCTGTACTAGAGGTTCAATAGATGTTTGATAGGAATGAAGTGGTGGTGAAGGAGAAGAGCATGTGATATAGCGAGAAGATATAAAGCGACAGCTGTCAAGATTACATGGATAGCTTCTTTCTTGACCTCACCTCAGCGGTAGCCATCGCAAGTATTCCATCTTCTTACTACAATCTGATTGCGGGTCAACACCTGTACTTTCTGCCAGTTTAGTACTACATGCTGCTACAATACTCTTTAGTAGCTCCGATAGAACTTGGCTCATATCCACAAAGCTATCATGGCCAAAACGACCAACAAACAGTGCAAGGCGCTTGGATATTACTTCAAAACAAGGTGAGCTACAGCTAAATAAGAGTAATACCTTATTGTACTAACAGAGAAGTAGTTATACGGATGACCAATAGCGAATCCTTGCTGTCGCATGTTTTCTCTCCTCTGGCCCAGGCCTCGAAATGTCACACACATGCCATAGTGGCTTATCTAGAATGCCTTTATCTTACACCAATTGCCTCTTTTCAGCACCTACCTCTACGAACCTGCAGTACAGCATCACTTGTATTATCACGCCGTTTTTTGTCCCCAAATGTATCGGTTGCTGGAGCTTCCAGGTATGTTCGTATGACCTCTTTATCTGCATTGAGTACCACTCCTTTGCATGTTACGTACTTTGAGCGCCCTTGTCACACTGTTACAGTAACACCTCCAAGTTTTCACCGCTATCCGCCCCACCCAATGGATGCTTTCATCCCCCCAGAGTCGAAGTAGCAAGCCGTGCCAAGTACGCCGAAACTCCGACATTGACATAGGGTTCACGCCATGTTGCTATTACTAACGTCTCATTTTCAGGCCCAGGTGGTACTGGAGCACCGCGGTTCAGTGGTCAAGCCCTCTTTAACTCCGAACACGTCAACTCGTCCTGACCGACATCTCTTCGTACATGGATCTCGATTGCGGCTTCTTTGCTTGATAGGACGCCGTGGAAAGCGTTTTCGTCAGAAGGGGCAGAAGTGATATCAAAGACGTTAAACCTGTGGCACACAGTAGCCGTATCTAGGAACAAATGGTATATTGAAGCCACGCTGATGACGGAAGCTTGCAGTTTGACAGCTCGGTAACGACCGACAACTATGTCACCGCACGAGTTCGTGACGACTTGCGTGTGGTCTGAGTATTTAAAGTTCATGCTGTTTCGCATGTTTTCCCATGGAAGTATCATACGCTCGACTTTCTCCTTGATTGCTCAGCTACGCTCAAATAAGAACCTCAGTTTTACAATCTCTCTCACAGCCCATACGACGACGTCAAGACATCACTTTCGCCTCAAAATCCTTCCGCACAATGCAGCTAACAGCCGCACTGACAAGCTTACTCTGTGCTCTACCTAATACTCTTTCAGCACCTATGTCCGCCCTCAGTCGCTACGAGGAGCCGTACATGTGCGGTTACGTCCTCACAGTGCGAAACAGCAGCGCCTACGCTGGCATCTCCGCATACTCCTCTTGCACGGCAATCTACTACAACCAGTCCATCCCCGGATACCAAGACGCGTTTGCTTACAGCATCTTTGGCGGATGTCGATGCACATTTCATAGGTGAACATCTCATTGCGATTGGGGAAAATAATGCACTAAACATTTCTAGGAGCGAAGGGGAGTGCGTGGGCGACACCCATGCGCCGGTGTACGAAGGTCCTATTGGGAAGATTGGCAGGGAGCCCCATTTTGATGAGCCAAAGCCGAAGTGGTACAATTGTGAAACGCTGGGCTTGTAGGGCTGGCGGCGAAGATGAGTCTAGATGCGATGAAGGCGTTCAGACTAGTGTCTCGTCTGGTGGTGTACTATTGTTAGACTATTCAGGCCAAGGTTAGATGCAGGCGAGATACTAGGAAATTGTTAATGGTCATAACTTGACTTATAGATTTTTTTTGGCGCGCTGGTGGGTTGGATAGCTTCTTGTTGCAATCAGTCTTCATTGTCCACTGTTTTATTCAATCGTCAGTTATGTACTTTTCTGCATCATTGTGGTGCAGCATGGTTGATCATCACTTATTGACAGGAAACACTGCTCGCAAAGAAGCTAGGTATCATGCGATTATGGCGCACAAGATCTTTCTTATTCTTAAAGAACAAACTTAATGATTTAGATAGCCATGACGTCCATGTATTACCTCTGCGTCCTAGCTGTAGCAGCTGTAGTGACTAGACGACCTTTTCCACTTCGGTTCCTTGTGATCGGTCAGCACATGCATTGAAAAGGCTGATGGGCCTTCGTATCACCATTGCTGTTGGAAGAATCGGAACTGACAGCCCTAATAAGAGTCATTCTAACAGTCAAGTGCGAATATGGTAACAGGGTGCCTAGGCTATAGCAAAGTCTCAGCCCAACTTACCATCACATGCTGCACATAGAGTCATAGACATCAATTGCGAAGCACACAGTGAGCACCGATGACTTCGTATACTTGACAGCCCTCGCGCGCTGCGATTACTTCTTTGTCGACTCCACGTGGGCCCCAATGGGGATGGACGTTGATCTTTTTCTTTGCATTTTTAAGGCAGGAGAGGAGGCACAAGAAAATGAAGAGAAGGAGCTTCATAGTTGTGTAATGGGATGTGTTATGGCAGACAAAAGTTGTTAAGCTGTAGTTGCTAGGTGACTGAGAAATTATTGAGAAAGGAGTATTGTGATGTGTAAGAGGAAAGGGACTTGCATGCGCACTTTATATCATTCTCTCGAAGGTTCGACCATGTTCCCATCGGGGAGAAAGGCTCCTGCTGGGAATGTGGATACTATCCCAGCGAAGATAAGCAGCAGAATTCGGGTTGAGCCGTACCATTGAGTGACAGAAGCATCAATTCTACGTCATGAGATGCTACCCAGGGGAAGTCGAAATGACCAGACTACTTTCATGTTTCGCTTTGTCACCGCTACCATCGTCCCATGTTCGCTTCCATGGAAACATCTAGTACTAGACACTTCTACTTTGCCGTTTACCGTCACCTGTGATATCTACGAGTAGGCAGAGCTGCAATTATTTCTGAACGAAAATCAATGGACGGTCAAGGTGGCTCTAATCCCAAAGCTGAAGCCTAGGCGCACAGTGGTGGATGGTCAAGAACACTTATGCGCTCAACTACAAATTCCTTGCATGACCCCTTTCCAGGTTCACAAACTTGAATGTCATACTGGAAATCAAACGCATTATTGTAGTGTCTTGATACAAGATGCATTTTTCTACCCTGTTTCTAGGTGCCTGCACGGCAACTGCCGCAATGGCTTCGTCCTACTTTGAGTGAGTGTCACGGTCTTAGTTATCCCCGCGATCCTTTTTCGAGGCCAGAACATTTACCTAGTCAGCAACAGACCGTGCTGCGGTGTCATCTATGCAATACAATAACTCACGTTTCCTCAAGGGCAAGACTGACCACCAAGCCAGTGGAATCGGCTATGTCCGTGGTGGAAACAGCAGATTCTACTTTCTCCAGTACACCGGGCCCGACAATATTACCCAAATCACTAACAAGGAGTGGCATGGCTGGCTCGTACGACCACTCTGCTTCCACATAGAGTCAGGCTATACCTGCAACTTCTACGACATAGCGAATACGGGCCCTGGTCCTTTCATCGGACAATATGAAGGTTTTGCCGAGGGAAATTTTGATTGGGAGTATGCCGCATGGTATGAATGCTGGCACACCGGCCTCGAGAGCCGTCGAGAGCATGACAGGCATCGGGAGCGTCCAACGGCGGGTAAACCCTGTGGCTTCCTCGGAGTATGTCCTAGACTTGGTGAAGATTTGAGTGTGGACTATACTAACTCTAGCAGTTCGTTGATCTTGGCGACGCTGAATGAACCTAGGATTGCTGGTTATGAGCTCTTTAGTACGTGTTTATCAATACGGATGCTCTTCTAGTCTTTTGGCAGGGTTAACACGACGAGCAATGAGAGACTCTGTGGGGCTGTGGAATGGTCCCATCCAGAATCTGGTATAGGACAGAAGATACCGAGTCATTTGTGCCTGGTTAGAAATGTATAAGGAGATGAGACCTCATGCCACAGTCGCGTCTCGCAATCTGGTTTCCTGGTGTGGGATATCGCACCATTGAGCTGCAACCTATTCTCAATCTTCCAATGCCACAATGTATACACCAGAAGTTTCTAGGTCTTGATGCCGTCAAAATGAAGTGGTGACATGAATGCGGTGCAGGCGGCTAGGGTTTACAAAGATGTGTGGTGTTGGAAAGACGAAGTCGGAGGTCCGAGGCTCCCCATTGGCAGCCCGGGCGATAAGATAAGGACCCAAAATTTCCATTGCGCCTCACGAACTTCCTCGTTGCTCGCATGCGACACCATACCTTGATACCCCACGCGCGCCACCTAACATTCGCAAGCGATAGCAATACATTCACCAGTAATCGCAAGCTAGACGACACTCAATCACAAAAGCATACAAAAAGCGATCACTACCATCACCACGATGATCAGGAAACAAGCGCGCGAAAGGCGCGATTACCTCTACCGCCGCGCACTAACTCTCCGCGATGCCGAACTCGCGTCTAAGAGAGCCGCATTAAAAGAATCTCTCGCCAGCGGAAAACCTCTTTCAAAAGACGTTGCAAACGACACGGCCGTACGAGAAGACTACAAGTACGATGAGAGCAGAGCAGACAGGACAGTCGAGGAAGAGCTAGGCCTGGACGACGAGTATGCACAACTCTCGGGTGTTGTCGACCCCAGAATCCTCGTCACAACTAGTCGGTACGACGGATATTTCCTTGCATAAACTTTCCATCTGTACGCGCCAGCCACTGACTCTGCTGCGTCCTACAGAGACCCCTCCAGCAGATTAGGCACGTTCGCGAAAGAAATCAGATTACTCCTTCCCACATCGATCCGACTGAACCGCGGAAACATGATTCTACCCAATCTAGTTGAAAGCGCAAAATCAGGAGGCCTAAGCGATATGATCCTTTTACACGAGCACAGAGGTACTCCAACTGCCTTGACTGTATCGCATTTCCCACACGGCCCTACCGCCAGCTTTTCCCTACGTAAGTTTTCTTTTTTTATATTTGCAAGGTTCCTATCATATTTGCCTGAATCATCGCTAAGGACATGAAAAAAACGCAGACAACGTTATTCTTCGAGCCGATATCCCGAATTCATCCCGTGGCACCGTCTCAGAAAGCTACCCGCATCTCATCTTCGAAGGCTTCACTACAAAACTCGGCCAGCGATGCGTACAGATTCTAAAACACCTTTTTCCGCCCCGGGAAGCAAATGCCAAGGTTGGAAACCGCGTGGTTACGTACGTTTTTATCTTATTTTCAGCTCCTCTATTTTTATTCATATTCTATACTATGCTTCTCTCGTTCTCATTTTTTTACTCCATTCCTTTCGACCTTGCTCAAAACAAGTATGCTAACTGTTTTTTTCTCAAGATTCAAAAATATCGAAGATACGATTGAAGTCCGACACCACGTCTTCGTAAAGACTGGGTACCAATCTGTCGAGCTGGCTGAGGTCGGACCGAGGATGAGCATGCGTCTGTTTGAGATACGGGCGGGCACACTGGATAACAAGGAGGGAGATGTCGAGTGGCATCTTAATCAGTACACGAGGACCGGCAGAAAGAAGGATTACTTGTAGTGTTGAGGTCATGCGTGGAATATCCCGAATGTGCTTCTTTCGACTACCCTGTTTTTTCTTTTCACGGGATACCTACACCATGTGTAAATTGCGCATGACGAGACAACGGGACAAAAAGAGGAGGCATTTGAAGGAAGTTGGTTCAACGTCATTTTGCACACAATAGCAGTATTCGTTGTTTATGGACATCAGGAGCACGGCGTTTAACCAGATTCTTGGTTTCTACAATGCGAAGCACGTAGAAAGGCAATCAGCCCTGACAATATCAAAGTACAGAAGCGACCAACTTTTTTTCTTGACCATTTAGGCTTCGTCACGTGAAGTCGGTATCTATTTGAGCAGCCTTCCTCATATCTAACCAGTATCGAGAGAGTTTTCGCATCTCGATTCCTTACTTGATCCGATCTGAAAAAAACAGACTTTCTACATCATGCATCCATTTGACTTGCTCGAGTGCAAATCAGAAACACTCAGACGTATGCGCTGGTCATTGATGATCATGTAGCTTTCTACCAGCCACTCATACCACACCTTGCGATCATCCGTCTGTCTCCAGAAGCTTACTTCGACCTCAGAGTTGGCGGGCAGTTGTATGGGGTTCTGCGGTAGGTATCAGCAACTAACGTCACAGACATCAACAGAATAAAAATATACGGCGCTAGACTCACCTTGAGGGGGAACAAGATTGGGAACCATGAAATCATGTCCTTGCTCTTCTGCTCCATGGTCACGGGGTTGGTGCTGAGTTCCACGGGTCCCTCGGAACCACTGTACAGCACGGTTTCAAAGTAAGCGCCCAAGCCATGGCAGACGCCTGGTTCCTGGATGGAGAAAGAAGTTTTACAATAGCGCAGGTTGTGCTCATTCGCACCATCACCTCCGCAGAAGCCGCCTCCGCCCCCTACTGCAGATCCGCCTTTGCGTAGCGAAGACTGGGCTAGGATGGCTGGCGGTAGAGGGTGAGTGAATTCCCACGCAGTCTGCACATTCGGTGCGAGAGGTGGCTCGAGGTTGAAGTTCTGCATCTTGGTGCCGTTACTGAGTTGTTGAGAAGCAATTGTCTCTTTGGATTCTGTGGACAGGTAGTCGAATTGCGACAGCATGACAACCCAAGGGATGTCGAAAGCATTCGGGTCTACACTGGTACTGCGGTTATACAGATCTGCCCAGAGCTTAGGAGTTGAGATTGGAGTAAAGTGCGCGGTATAGCTGGACGGTATCGAGATGCCGTGGCTGGGGTTTAAGACATGCTGTACACCGTCGAGACACTCTGGTGATAACTCGTTGTCGGCAAAGGAACCGAGCAGCTCGCTGACCAGAATGTCGACCTTGCCAAACGTGCCGTCTGCTTTTGAAGGGCCTTTCCAGGCTCTCATGTCCGTCTTGACAACTGTAACACGCCCACCCCAAGTCTCAATATTACGGCGCTGTAGCAGGACGTAAGCGTTGGGGTTCTTCTCTATCGCATAGACTTCTACAGGGACGCCAGAGCTCGCACTGGCGTTCAAAGCACGTGTTACGAGGGGTCCACGGCCTGATCCTACGACAGCAACAACGACAGCGCCGTTATCTGAGCTTGTCGACCTCTTCTCGACATGCCAATCCCGCAGTGCTTGTGCAATGGCTCGCTCGTACCATGCATATTTGATTGGGTCTTTCTCAAAGACCTCGTAAGTAATTGATTCCAGGTTGTCCGTCAGGGGCTGCAATGGGCTCTGGAGATAGTCTTGGAAGCCGCCACCAAAACGTTCAATCTGGCTTTTAGGGGGTTGGTTACGTTGCAGGTATCGCATGTAGCTTAGATGCGGCGTGGGATCGTTGCTGCTACTGCTCTTCTTCGGAGACTTCTTCGCCAACTGGGCTGCTTCGGCTGGAGTTGGCGCGACCGTCGAGGAAGCAGGACTCGGTGCGTCTTCTACTGTCTGAGGGGAGAGATGACCTGTGGAATACGACATGATCATGTCAGGGTCGTCAATGCCTGGCAGTGGGCCGACGTCCGAGATGAGTAACCAAGGTCCACGCTGCAGGCGCATAGCTCGGAAGATGAAGACTTGATGCGCCTTGGATAGCACGAAAGATTGGCGAGCATTGACTAGAAAGGATGATGCTGACAGGTTGAGTAGTCTGACGGGCTCTGAGAACCAGCGCGACTGAAGCGCAAGTGATGGGAGTCGGCGCGGGAGGTCAAGCACTAGGGTATTCAGGTTAGTCTTTGGGTAGCATGATTCTTCGGGAAAAGAACAGGGCTTACTGATGGACAACCTATTATGGTATTTACAAATAGATCTGATAGTATTCCACGCATCCCATGAGCTCCATGAGTCAATGCCCTTTGCTTCAGCACTGGGCTCGAACTCTGGCCTGGCGAAACGTGCTAGGTCTCCCACGTCCTCCTCGACGGATTCTGGCTGCTTGCCGTCCATGGGCAACTGTATGTGAAGCTGAAGATAGGATCCCGTGACAAGAGCCTCTTGAATTGAGCGCGCATACTGAGACACGCCAGCCTGTCCATGGGCAAGCCTTGGCCCTGGCACAACAACGTTGGTGACGCCGCAGAAAGCAGCATAGGCAATCTCCAGGTGAAAAACCTGTCGCGACAGATGGGCAATGAGCGGATCAGGCGAAGACAGATCGATCCACGAACTGGCAAAGGTCACAAGCTGGCCGATGATGTCGGTTGGGCCGAGTGGAGTGTCAAAATTGTCCAGTGCGGGTATCAAGGGCAGCGGTTGCGCCTGCGACTCGGCGAGGGACTGGGTATACGAGTTCAGGATGCCGAGAACGCGGTTGTGGAAATGGTCATTAGTAATTGGGCTTGTGAGCATATCATACTGGCCGTGGTCAGTCGCAGTCCCTTGTGAATCCTCCAAGCCACTTACTCCGAGATCTTGGGCATGCTGGACCAGCTCCGGCGACACATCGAGGCCCCGCTTCGACTCGTGCTGGCCAATGTAGAAGATGGCAGCGGAGTCGTCCATGCCTTCAGAGTAGTCCATGCTGCTGGGGTATATTCGGAGGAGTCGTGGATATCCTAGGCGGGGCACACAATATGGCAGTGGAAAAGTTGGTGAAGACTGCGGACCACAGCAGCGGGGTTAGTGAGGCGGGCGGCGGCAATGCTGCGGGCGTGGCACGGAGAGAGAGAGAGGGAGCAGGCTCAGTCACAGCGACATGGGAGGGCAAGCAGACAAGAGACCACCAGAGGGTGGGGAAAGGAAGTATATTTGCTACATGGTTGGGCGCGTGTGTGGCTATTTGCTGCGATGCCTGGCAGGCTGGTGGTGGTTCGCGCCAAGCTTGGAGAAATCAGGGCGGCGCGCGTGTGGAGCTAAGGGACTCCGGCCGCCGCATAACTTTTTCTTAGCACGACCGTTGCGGTCGGCCTTCATCGACACGCGCAACCAGAACCAAGCCACCACCATGACTGCCATGCCGAAGCGCGAATACGACAACGACGACAGTGCCCGTGTCAAGCGCGTCAAGACCGAGTCCAACGGTCAGGGTAGCATGGACGCCGCCACAAACCCATACCTTGCGCACTGGAACGATGCCAAAGACAGCGCCGCCACCGCCCAAGGACTCCAGGGCTTCAAGCGTCATGCCACAACCACAGCGCAGGCCAATGCCGCCGAGGATGGGCCCAACAACCCCTTCACTGGCCGGCCGCTCTCCAACAAGTACATGAGCATCCTCGAGAAGCGCCGCGACCTGCCCGTTCACCAGCAGCGCAATGAGTTCCTCAAGCTCTACCAGGAATCGCAGATCCTCGTCTTCGTCGGTGAGACTGGTTCTGGAAAAACGACGCAAATCCCACAGTTTGTGCTCTTCGACGACCTCCCGCAGTCCGAGGCTAAGATGGTGGCCTGTACACAGCCTCGTCGAGTCGCTGCCATGTCAGTCGCCCAGCGTGTGGCCGAGGAGATGGACGTCGAGCTGGGCGAGGAGGTCGGATACAGCATTCGTTTCGAGGATAAGACGGGGCCCAACACCATTCTCAAGTACATGACGGACGGAATGTTGCTGCGCGAGGCTATGAATGACCACAACCTCACGCGCTACAGCACCATCATTCTTGACGAAGCCCACGAGCGGACGCTAGCCACCGATATCCTCATGGGTCTGTTGAAAGAAGTTGTTTTGCGCAGGTCCGACCTCAAGCTCATCATCATGAGTGCTACTCTTGACGCTACCAAGTTCCAAAAGTATTTCCACAACGCCCCGCTCCTCGCCGTTCCTGGAAGAACCCACCCCGTCGAGGTCTTTTACACCCCTGCGCCCGAGCGTGACTACGTCGAAGCCGCTCTGCGAACCGTCCTCCAAATCCACGCTACCGAGCCCGAGGGCGATATCCTGCTCTTCTTGACTGGTGAGGAGGAGATTGAAGATGCTTGCAGGAAGATCACTCTGGAAGCTCAGGATCTTAGTCGCGAAGGTGGTGCTGGACCACTGGCAGTATACCCGCTCTACGGAACCCTGCCTCCCGCGCAGCAACAAAAGATCTTCAATCCCGCACCACCGCCATCAACCCCTGGTGGCCGCCCCGGACGAAAGGTCATCGTTTCTACCAACATTGCTGAGACATCCCTGACTATAGACGGCATTGTGTACGTCGTAGACCCGGGTTTCAGCAAGCAAAAAGTGTACAACCCTCGTATCCGTGTCGAGTCTCTGTTGGTATCGCCCATATCTAAGGCGTCTGCGCAGCAACGTGCTGGTCGTGCCGGACGTACGCGTCCTGGTAAATGCTTCCGCTTGTACACCGAGGCTGCGTTCAAGAAGGAGCTTATCGAGCAGACCTATCCTGAAATTCTGCGCTCAAACTTGGCGAGCACAGTTCTGGAGCTCAAGAAGCTTGGAGTTGACGATCTGGTTCACTTTGATCTCATGGACCCCCCCGCACCCGAGACTCTGATGCGTGCGTTGGAGGAGCTCAACTACCTAGCGTGTCTAGACGACGAGGGTGAGCTTACCACACTGGGAAGCCTTGCATCTCAGTTCCCTCTAGACCCAGCACTGGCGGTGATGCTGATCACATCACCCGAGTTCTACTGCTCCAACGAGATGCTGTCTCTCACAGCACTACTATCTGTGCCACAAATTTTCGTTCGTCCAGCCAACAACCGCAAGCGAGCAGATGAGATGAAGGACTTGTTTGCACATCCAAAGGGCGATCATCTTACCATGTTGAACGTCTACCATGCGTTCAAGAGCGAAGAAGCACAGGCAAACCCGAAGCAATGGTGCCACGACCACTTCCTGTCATACCGAGCGCTGCAACAAGCCGACAACGTCCGTCTGCAGCTCAAGCGCATAATGGAGCGTGAGGAGCTCGAGCTCGTCTCCACACCATTTGAGAACAAGAAGTACTACGAGAACATCCAGCGCGCACTCGTAGCTGGTTTCTTCATGCAAGTCGCCAAGCGTGATGGTAACGGCAAGAGCTACATCACGGTCAAAGATGAGCAGAACGTTCTCCTACATCCCAGTACAGTGCTGGCCGAGGACAGTGACTGGGTCATCTATAATGAGTTTGTGCTCACGACCAAGAATTATATTCGAACGGTCACCTCTGTAAAGCCAGAGTGGCTCTTAGTAAGTGCCTGCAATTTCCAGATGTACACGCATCATACTGACTAGTCCCAGGATATTTCTCCCAATTACTACGATCTATCGCAATTCAAGAAGGGTGAGATCAAGACGGCACTGCAGCGCGTTGTCACCAAGATACAACGCAAGGAAGCCGAGAAGGGGGCTCGGCGATGAGAGCCTTCAAATTTACTCTTTGAGATGGACTTGGTGCATTAGTCTAAGGCCGGGGGTGCTGATGCTAAGCACCGAAAATATTTCGGATTGAAAAGACGGCGTTTGTTTCTGGGAACAGTATCATTTGGCGTTGGATGAGTATGTAGATCGGGAAACACCCAAAGCCATGGACGCTGTCAAAGAGCGTTTTCTAATTCGGATTCAATGTCCCTTCCGAAATGCGTTCAACAATGGAAAATGCAGACCAACCGCTTTCTGTCTTAGCGCGCCCCCCACAGATCGGTATCTGCAAATGCCGATCTCCAACTTTTTTTGAGCTCAGCACTTTTGCGACAACGCAATCGCAAACCACATTACACGGCCCATATCCTTTCGCATTCTCCAATATGGCACCTGTACAGAGCGGTGACATCTCCCTGTTTCATACTGAGCGCATATCGCAATACGTGTGCATTCCGCCCTCATGCCTTTCGGATCCTTTCTCAGCAGTATGCGCGACGGTACTATCACCATTGCTCCTTACCTACTTTCCGCCTGCAAAAGGTGTGGTTATCGCGTACGAGGATGTTGAGTTGAGCAGCACGCCCCCGAGCGCGCCCGCCGTCAAGTCTCATTCAAAACGTGCGCAAAACGATTCGCACGCGGAGCCTTTGCTTCTAAAACACGTCGATGAATACGCTGCACCCTTCCTCTGGGCTACAGCCTCGTTCCTCGTGTGGCGTCCGGTCCGAAATGCATACCTACACGCCCACATCACCGATCAAGCGAAAACGCACATCACGCTCGCACATCTCAACACTTTCCCCGTCAGCATCCTTAAGGAAAACATGCCTGCAGACTGGTCATGGCATCAGAACGAGACAGGCAAGGTGAAGAAGGGCTGGGACGAGAAATTGTCGGATGAAGGTGGTTGGTGGGTCAATGGGAAAGGCAAGAAGGTAGAGGGGGAATTACGGGTTAGGATACGCGATGTCGAGGGTAGGATGGATGGAAAAGGAAAAGGAAAAGGATTCCTGCGTGTTGACGGTTCCCTGCTTTCTGAAGAGGAGGAGAAGGCGGCAAAGGCGGCGCAGAATAGCGGGAGAGGCAACAAGAAGACTACGACAGGTGCATCGAGAACACAGCAGCGGAGAGAGGAGACAAACGGAGAAGTCATGGAAATTGATTCAGAGTCTGATTAAAGCGTTCCCGGCATCGCTGGTCGTGTTGACGCGGTCGCATGTTCCACGGACAACCAACTCACATTTGCATCGAGACGGCGTTATGGCGTTGAAAACAACAAGATGCATTCTTAGCATCTATGATACCACCAAATACAATCCTTTTCTAAAACAGAAATGCCTGTTCTTTCCATATCCATGTGCACAGACCAATCAGACAACACATACCTCCGAAGCTCCGCAAACCGCGGCTTCTGCCTTGCTCTTCACATCCCACCTTGCCCACCAAACTACGCCGTCACGAACCATTGCCATGTCTTCCTCCAAGAAATCCTCATCTTCATCATCGCGAAAGTCCCGGTCGCAGCCCGAGGCCGTCTACGGCGCGCCTTACCCTTCCTACGGGACGACTTATAGTTCTACATCGCCGTTCTGGACGATAGGCACGCTACTTGGCGCTTCAAGCGTCGCGCTCGGTGCTTTTGGAGCCCATGGCCTGAAGCAGCGCATCTCTGATCCGGCTAGGATCGCCAATTGGGGGAATGCTGCCCATTATCAAGTATGCTTTTCACTACCTTTGCAACCACGATCTCAAACAGTCTTTTCTTCCACGCCTCTTCAGTCATTGTTGAGTTTTGAAACCCCGCTAATGCACAATGCGAACAGCTCATACACTCCGCTGTTCTGACACTTACTGCCGTCGTTGCGCCGGCAAATACACTCGCCATGAGCCTTTTAACGGCGGGTATGGCTATGTTCTCTGGTAGCATATATCTTCTTGTCTGGGATCCGAAGAAATACAAGTCCGTAGGACCCGTTACGCCAATTGGCGGACTGTGTTTGATTGGAGGCTGGATTATGCTTGCGGCGAGGAGCAAGCTGGTTCTACCCAGGACCAGGTAGAGAGTGATATCAGGAAGAATTCAGGGTATGAATACAATAGACTGTGGCAGGATGTACTAGGAAAGCGCTGGCAGCTACAAATATGGGCATGATCCTGATCAATGATTGACGATGGAGAATATAAATCAGTACTCATAAAATGACTTTTTGCATTTTCTCCATCATGCTGATTCAACAGTACGTATGTAGATGCCCGATGGGCATTGGCAGCTTGTACAAAGGGGGTCTTTGCATCAATAAGCTGCTAGACAGACGCCCAACTCATGAGCACGTGTTGTTCAGCAGCACTCTCGAGCTTGAGAAATTATCTTCGAAACACGCCAACAACATCTAGACCTCTGTCTAGCAAACAGCAGGCCAATCACAGAATATCCATTACTTCCTTCCAAGTCTGCGCACGATGAGTTGGCCTAGCGCAAGTCTGCTTGGAAGACTGACTCGCTCAAGCCCACTCTCTATTCGTTCCAGACAACGTATCTAGCACCAAGCCACATCAACTTTACGGCCGTGTCGTCCGTTTTGAGCTTCGTAGTCCCGTGCGGCCTCCTAATGCTGCGCAATATCCACCAAGATTAGGCGGGCAGCAGACAAAGTAACCTCAACCCCACTTGAACGCAGTTTTTGTCGCAGGGCCGCCTCAAACCCTGCAGGAATCGCTAATCGCGCTGAGTTAGTGTGTGGACCAAGGAAACGTCTGTAAAATGCGTTTGAACGGCAGGAGAGCAGTGTTCTGCTCACTACACTCTGCAATATGGACTCATCCAGTGGCCAGGCGCCGCCAGGAATACTGTATCTCTCAGCGTTCTATGGTTCTCGACTCTTGGGACTATGGCTCTTGTTGAAAGTCCTACAAGCTCTATATAACATCTCGCCATTACATCCGCTAAGCCACATTCCTGGTCCGAAACTGGCGGCAGCAACATACCTTCCGGAATTCTACCACGATGTCATCAAGTTTGGCTGCTACACGAAAGAGATTGGCCGGATGCACAAGGTATATGGTAAGAATGCAAGCAATCGCATGTATGAGTGTGAAAACTGATTGTAGGTTTCTGTCTCAGGTCCCATAGTGCGCATCAACCCGAATGAAGTTCATTGCGACGATGTCAGCTTCTCCGACGAGATCTACGCTGTAGGAGGCCGGAAGCGTGACAAGCCAGCACACCAGATCAATGGCACTGCGTAAGCTGCTCAAAAATTCCTACGAAATAAGCAGGTCGGCTTACCCTTCTACAGTATCGGCGAAGCAGGATTTGGGACAATCGACCATGACCACCACCGACTTCGCCGCATTCCAGTAGCCAAGTTCTTCGCGCGATCGATGATTGCACGCCTGGAGCCTGACATTCACGCGTTGGTTCAAAAGCTTTGCAACAAGCTACTCGCGCAGTCAGGAGATGAAGCATTTGATATTACCATGGCGTACAGTTGTTTCACCTCAGACGCCATTTCAAGTTACAGCTTTGGTGAAGGATTTGGCCTCCTCGATCAAAAGGGATGGTATCCCAACTTCCGTGAACCATTAGCAGCTATCCTCAAGCCAGTTTTTATATTCCGCTTCTTCCCCTGGACCAAATCAAGTGCAGCGCTTGCAACTGCTTTCATCGACTACCTACCCAAAGACATTGCTCTTATGGTCCAGACGTTACAGATTGATATGCCCGAGAAGGTTCGCAAAGCAAAAGCAGATATGGACGCTGGTATCACGTATGATCGGCCGACTATCTTTGCCACGCTCTTAGAATCGACATCGCACGAAGAAAAGGATACGTTTCGCTGGATCGCTGACGAGGCACAGGCCATTGTTGGTGCTGGAACGGAAACCACCAGTTGGGCTCTGAGTGTCATAACCTATCACCTTTTGACCAAGCCAGAAATTCTCGCAAAACTGACCCAGGAACTGGAAAGCGCTGTCGAGGACCCGACACATTTGCCGGCATGGCCTGTTCTTGAGACACTGCCGTATCTAGGAGCGGTTATCCAGGAGGGACTGCGCCTATCGTATGGCGTTTCTAGTCGTACTGCTCGCGTACCAACTGAGGAGAGCCTACTTTACCGCGGCGAATGGGACAAGAAGCCAGTGGAATACGTTATTCCCAGAGGCTATGCCATTGGCATGTCGTCCTTTGTCACGCATCACAACGAACGCGCATTCCCAAACTCGTTTGCGTTTTCTCCCGAGCGATGGTTGGACGAAAACAACCAGCGGAGAAAAGAGGTCGAGCGGAGCCTGTTATCTTTCTCCAAGGGGAGCCGCGCTTGTTTGGGCATGAAGTAAGTTTTTAACTTTGTCTTTCAACGCAATGTGAAGATTAGTACTAACACCATACTCAAGCCTTGCTCTTTGTGAGCTCCACCTCAGTCTGGCTGCGCTGGTTCTACGCGTGCTACCGCACATGCGCTTGTGGGATACAACGGAGGAAGATGTTCTTTATGACTACGACATGTTTATCCCTATGACCAAGCACAACAGGGGTATCCGAGTAAAGATTGCTTAGACCATTAGCTGCCGTGTACTTTTACAACTCCATAGACAAGCACACTGCGCAAACACATGACGTACCAATACAGACTGCATGACCATGGCCACGGTTATCCTTTTTTTCCTCCTTCTTCTTCTTCTTTGTTTTGCCCAGGCTATACAAGCCACAATACTTATCTACTTTCAACGCTTTTCCGACAAAACTTCCTCTTCCGGGAAATGTCGTTGCAGCAACACCGCCGCCATCCTGGGGACGCTGTGACGTTTTCTCCGTGCCGATATCTTCGGGGGGACGGGGAGCGCGTTTTCCTTTTTTTTTTGTTGTTGTTGTACCAAAAAGTAAAAAAAGGGTGACAGACACACCCTTTGCGAAACAAAGAAAGTCTCGAATTTCCTCTCTCTCACCCGGGGTTCAGGGACAAAAGCAAAAAGAAAGTTGTTGAAATGCCTTTGGAGTGTGGTACCTAGCGGCAGCAGTAGCAGTAGCAGCATGTCTAGAGAAAGGTAGATTGTAGGTTTAATCAAGTCTGAGAATCGAAAAAAAAAGCCTGGGAGGAGGCTTTTGAATTCCCTAGGCTGGTCATTTTGCTAGTACGCGATTTATTTTATTTATTTTTTTATTTTATAAAAATTCTCCTTTCTGCGGTCTGGTATCGATGAATATACTGCGACTTTCCTCTTCTGGTATTGGCAGAAAGTCACGAGGGGGATGGGGGAAGGAACTGGAGAAGCGGCGTTTGAGCCGGTGGTATTCTTGGGTCGGATAGGTAGGTAAGGCTTGGGGAGTCATGGGGTAGGATGGTGCAAGCCATAGTTTAGTAAAAGAAAAAGGAAGGGCGTTCACATTAGGTGTGCGTTCAACGTGGTGTATGTACACAACAGTGTGCCGTGATGCGTGTCTGGTAACTAGGTAAGTTTGCTGGCGAAAAGTGGCTTGGTAAATTCGGCACCGTCTCACAAACAAGGCATTTTCTGCTTGTTTATCAGAGACACACATGGGCATAGATGTTGCTTTCTTTTTACTATCCCGGGCCTTGTAGTGCCCTCGCTATGGCGCCTTCAAAGTTTCGAGGCAACCTTTTCCGTCTTCGGTCCCAGTCTTTCCCGTACCCAGGAGGCTGGTTGGGAGATGGCTGTCGGGTAGCGGGATGCGCATACATCGACGGTTTTGCTGCTTCTCTGCCTCTTCTGGTAGTATTGGTCGTGAGAGCGCGCGTCGATCAGGGTGATCAGGCTCAAAAGCAGCATGGCGTACCAGGGCTAGGGGTTTGACGGCCGTTTGCCGTAATCAATGGTCTTTTGCCGTGTACTTCCTTTCTGGGTATGTTGACTAGGTAGCAGTGGTGGCTGATCACCTGCTGTTGTTGCGATGGAGGCCGACAGGACATGTCGAGTTCAGGAATCTCTCATGCCAAGTCTTCCAGGACTGTTTGTAACATAACAGTAAGGCTTCGTTGTCGGCGTATGTGGAGGCCATATACTCTTTTTGCGCGCTGAACCAAGTCAAATCTCAGAAAGAGGGAGATGTGAGAATATGTGATAAGGTTCGCGTCAGGCCAAAGGTCAGTTCTCCCCCTCTATACAGCCACTCGGTGTTGTGGCTCACAGCGTGGCGCAAGCACCGACACGTCCTTCATCCAGGCAGATCTCATCTGAACAACAGCTCACAGCCATCTGGGAGCAGGGATCGTCATCTCGATATTGCTACAGCGAACCGGAAACACGCGTCTCACGAGCTGACCCACGCTAGGATTGGTCGGCATTTTCTTGCCCGCAGGTTGAAGCTTAGCGCAACAATGACGTACTTGGTCGCGGATGCTGGCGCAGATCCCGCCAGGCACATTACACCCACCACCTACGTCGACCTTTCGTCTTCTCACTTATAACCAGTTACCCTTTTGTGTTCCATTTCTGATCTTCATATCACTTCAACACAAATTACACAGCTCAATTGTCATTGTCGCCCCTTCGTCATCATGGATGTACGTACCTCTGTTAGCTATAGCACGAGCTGAACGAAAGCTTCGCAAGACAAGTAGAAGCTGACGACAACGACTAGGTCTACTACTTTTACTCGTACGGCACTGCCGCATGGCTCAGTATGCCCCTACCCACGGTTTTCGCGTTGGTAACAAGTGTGCTAATGCAGACTACAGTGACGCAATCCGTGCCTCTCATCAGCTCCCCAACAATGATAGCAGCATTGCTGTCACCCGAGGTCCGCGAAGCTACCAGTACGTAATTGCCCAATCTCTGCTTCAATCAGAAGAAAAACACCTTGGCTAACAAAATGAAATAGCTTTGGAGGTCTACTTCAGCCGCTCGCTCGGCTTCACGCTCATAACGCTGGGACTCCTCACTGTGCTGCTCACAGGCTCTGTCCCGTTGTCTAGTCGTCTTTCCGAAGGTACACTCCCCTTCATCTTCCAGTCATGTTCCTTGGGTTGATCTGATCTGACATTCTCCAGGCGCAACAACCCAAGCTGAAGATCCCAAAGCCCCATATGCCCTACCCACCCTCACCATAACCGCCATATTCCATGCCGTCTACGCCTTCTACGGCTACGCCATGTGGACCAAGACTGGAGTCATGTCCTTTAGTCTGGGTACGCTTGGTTCCGGCTTCTTGGCCACAGTGGCGCTGTGGTGTATCTTGTTTGCTAGCAGCAATGGCAGGATTAGCAGGAAGACTGGTGCGGACAAGCGGACGAGTGGGTTCCCATTCAAGAACACTGAGGCGGACAAGAGGAAGGCTAGGTAAATCCATGGCGCTTGATGGACTGTGAAAAACCGCACAGAGAATGAATGGTAGAGATGAATGACGTGTTTACGTTGCACCTGTGTAGCCACGTGCATAGGATATGTACTACTGGGTAACATGACGCTCAAAATGCGTGTACAAAGTAGCACCATAAACAACAAAGTCGCGCTCAAGGAGGCGAAACTGTATATTAGTTTGAAAGCATGGAATCGATTGGTATCTTTTGAACCTAATACTCCCTCCAACCGTGTGAGCGCTGCAGCCCATCTTGTAATGTTACACCGGATTTGTCTAAAAGGAAACGCGCAGACAAGCGGAAAGAAGAGAAAGGAAAAGACTCCGAGGGAAGTATTCGTAAGTTCCCGATTCCTAACAAACCCACAAAGCGCAGACAGGAACATGCTCCATCAGATCAACCATACATGGTATGGATAGATATAAACCTGGCGGCATCGCAAGACGCCCTTCTAAGCTACAGGAACCTGAAGCTGGGCGTCCTCTTGGTGCCTCATATCCGCAGGCGGCGGCGGCGGGTTGGACTGTTGCTGTTCCTCCTTTTTGACTTCGGGCCGCTGAGTCTGGGCAGCCTCCTGGCGCCACCAGGGCAGTTTACCATCCTTGGGGGCAATGGGCAGCGCCTTGGAGGGGGCGACATCCTTCTCGACCGCCTGCCAGCCCTCCATGTCTTCTGACATGCCTTGCTCGGCTCGTCTCCGGCGCTCGGTCGCTGCTTGTGCCTCCATAAAATTCTCGAACAAGAGTTCCTTGGCCTGCCATTCCTCGCGGCGCACCCGCTCCAGCTCCTCGGCTTCGGCACGTAGTTGCTCGCCCTCCTTGGTCGCCCATTGGAGCTGTCTACGCAATAGCTGGAATAGCTCATTTGCGGGCTTCTGCAGCTCTTCGGCTGTGAACTCTATGTCTGAGGGGAACTGTACTAGAGTCGGGGCCGACGGGCTCGCGAGGTCTTGCAGATAGATGATATTATTGTGAACATAGTCGGTCTCGGACGTGGTTGTTCCCGCAGCGGGCGCGGCGGTCGTGCTGTTGGGCGGATGCGAGTGTGAGGAGGGGGAACCGGGGGTCGAAGCCTTGTCGTGCGGCAGCTTCTTGGCTTCATTGTTGAGGACAAGCTTCAGGCGCTGTTTATTGTTGGTGGGGTTGGACGAGTGGTGTTTAGGTACGGGGTCGGAGGGTCGTAGAGCCTCAGTCTCGTGGACGGTGCGCATGTGTTTGGCCAGCGCGTCGGAGCGGGTGAAGGAGCGGTCGCATTCTAAGAGGGTTGCTTAGCATGTGGTTCCAGGCACAACAAAAACCGAGACATGGGGGATGGAATACCTGGGAGGGTGCAGTAGAAGGGTTTCTCGCGTGTGTGGGAGCGCATGTGTGCCCTCAATGCGTATCCACTGGCGTGGGGGATACCCTTCCTGGTGCAGTCGCTCCACTCGCAGCTGTACTTCTTCTGCCTCGTTCCGATGTGGTCATCGTGGAGATGCTCGACTAGCTTGTCCATGTTGTGCAGATCGCCGACGGTGCATCCATCCCACTTGCACACAGTGACTTGCTCCTGGCCGTAGTCGTCATCCTGCGACATGCCCGGGTGGTGATGGGGCGAGGCAGGCACCGATCCGTCTGTGTCTTCGGACAGCTCTTCGTCTAGCTCGGGCGGCATCGTGCTGATGGGTGCTGGCGGCGACGAGGGCGCGCGGACATTCAGGCGTGGTCGCTTGTTGGGGCGCTGGTCATGGTCAGGTGTGGCTTCATAGCTGCGTTGACGGCTTCCTTTTACATCCTCGGGGAAATCATCGCTCCCATACTCTGAAAGATCTGAAGGTGATTCCGTCATGACGGTCAGGTGAAGTCGTTGGTGGTGAATGGGTGAATGGGTGAATGGTGAATGGTGAATGCGGACTGCGCGCGTTTGCCCAAGGGAGCGTGTTGCGCCGTCGCTTCCTCCTCCCAGCGCGCTCAACGTCTAGCGCATGTGCAGGGGCCAGGCGTCCAGCTTCCCGCGCACTTTTCTGGCCCGCCAATCTTGTCCACCTCCACCTCTTCTTCATTGCGACACCAACAACAACAACATGGGTAAGCACATTTCACTCTCTCATTTTATCCTCTATGATGATCTATTCCAGAGTTCTGCAATTCCAAAGAGCTACCTCAGAGCAGCTCGAATGCGGATTAGCTCATACACTACACATACACCTGACTCTATTCTCTCACAATTTGAGCTCGTTAAACATTACGGCCACGGTACTGACAAGTCTCTCTAGCTAGGGCATCAATTGTCTACGCAAATAGCAGTGATGCATGAGAAGCATCGTACCGTCCACCAGTGATGGTGAACTTCTTGAGTATCTCATCCAGTGCCTTCATATCCTCGTCGTTGAGCGTCGCCGGCTTCACGTTTTCCTCGATCCTCTCTGGTTTTGTGGCGCCTGGGATCGGGATGATAGTAGGCATGCCTTTGGCTCCGCTGTGCGCAAGCACCCAGCCGAGGGCAATCTGAGCTGGAGTGGCACTCTTGGCTTTAGCCATATCTTCGACGGCGTGGAAAAGCTTTATATTCTCATCGAAAACGTCAGGTTGGAACCTAGGCATGTGTAGCAGCATGGAGCCAGGCTCGATGTCGCTATGCTTCTTGTACTTGCCCGACTGCACACTGATCAGCGATCGGCTTTCTGTGTGAGGAGTGAGATACTTACAAGGAAGCCGCGTCCGAGGGGCGAGTATGCGATAATAGGGATACCCAGCTCTGCGCAAGTCGCCGCAACACCATTCTCAAGAATCTCTGTTGACCAAAGCGAGAACTCGACCTCGACTGCAGAGATGGGATGCACGCTGTGCGCTTTGCGAATCGACTGCGCGCTAACCTCTGACAAACTTATGCCGCCGAGTTTGCCCTCCTTCACGTATTCGGCGATGTAGCTGATAGTGTCTTGGATGGGCGTTTTAGGATCAACCCTAGCACACTCAAACAAGTCCAGACTCTTCTTGCCGTCCAGCACCTTCAGGCATTCGTCGATGCTACGTCGGACATTTTCCCGACTGCCATCCGCCGTCATCTCGCCCTTCTTAAGGCCACCCTTGATGGAGAGGACAATTTTTTCCGCATCCTCGGGGTATTTTGTAAAATACTCGTTGAGCAGATGTAGAGAGTTGCGTTCTGGTGTGCCGTAGAGCTCTCCACCGTTCCAGTTATTCGCTCCGAGGGAAGCCGCGGTGCGCATAGCTTTAAAGCATTCCTCTGTTGATGGTGGGTTCGGACTCCATGTGAGGCCTGTCATTGTTAGTTTTCAGCATTTGCAAGGTAGGTGAATGGAATGACACACCCATGAGCCCATAACCGACTGGTCCTACTGTCTTTCCGACAAGTTGAGGCATATTGAAGTATGTAGTTGATATCGTGGAAGGGTTTTGAATAGAATAGAGGCGGGGTAGTATACACTGGTCAATGATATCACCACTATTGAACCGTCAATTGTTGATCTCTTTGTACTTCCTGTTGGTGTCCACTTCCTCTGACCTGATACCTAGCACTTTATATGTTCGCTGGAAAGCTTCCCTCGGGCCCGAGAACACGGCTTATGTAATGCCACTGAATGACGCCAGTTAAACTCCGCTTGCATCGTGTATCGACTCGAGCGGGACCTGAGCTTTTTAACTCCGTCCAGCCAATCAGCGAACAGGGTGGCACTAGAGCATGGCCAACGGCCTTAACGGCTATATCCGGTTTCTTTCAGGGCGGACTCGCTGTACCGTGAGCGGCATCAGGATATGTCCAGATTGGTCGAGATTTTCGTGACGTTAATGGCAGTCAATGACCGCATAAGTGATCGGTATCTCCACTTTGCAAAAGGGAGAGGGGGGGTGATTGATGGTTATTTGGAGACACTGCGTGTATGCATCCTGCTGAGTTGACGCGGGATGGAGTAGACTGTAAGGAACGGTAAGCTTTAGGTTGGCGTAATCGTGTTGCATTCAAGATTCTGTTCTCTATCTCTATGGTTCTATGCTAAGATTGGCATGGGAAGATGCGGCTCTCGCTGGATTCTCTACTACTGCGTCGTGCTCTGTCTCCTTATGCCCGTCTTCAATTCTGAAGACAGAAGAAGAAAAGAAAGAGCCACCTGCTCACATGTTCTTCTTCCCTTTCACGCCCATTGTCTCGACACCGTCCATATCTCTCAACACAGCCCTAACAGGCCAGACAAATCCTTCTTCCAGTTGGCCCGTCTTTCCTTCTTCAATCGTGACCAGGTACTCCACCAGCGCCATACCTACGTAGGCCGCAATAGCCGTGAAGATATGCCACCAACCATGCAACTCAAACAGGAAACCCCACGGCAGCCCAACCCAATGCTTGAACCGCGTAACGTAGCCGCAAGCATGGAAATCGATATTCCAAAGAAAATACCCAAACAGCCCCGTGGAAATGCCAAACGTAGCCATGCTACCCAGCTTCTTGCGTGACGCCTCGTTGGAAACCTGCCTTTTGATGAGTGCGCGCGTATTCCGCGAGACGAGATAAATCATAACGGCAAAAGCGATTTCATGGAGGATGATTTCGTCGGCCCAGACATGGTAAACGGAGATGGGGATCAAGCTGCCGAGGATATACAGCGTGTACTTTTGGCGCTGGGCGGCCGTGGCACCGAAGCATAGCAGCTGGTGCAGAACAGCGCCTACGGCTAGGAACATGGAGAGGTCGTCGCCCATTTGAGAGTGGTACTTTAGCGTTGCGTGGAACCAGGCTGAGAGGACGCCCACGCCGATGAGACCCCAGTAGGGAAAGGCAAGCGTGGAGATGAGGCCACCCTCAGGCTTGGGAGATACGCGGCGTAGGCCATGGATGCCGTAAATTACTGTTTGCTATTGTGTGAGCTTCTCTTTTGACTTCAGTGGATCGGGAGTGGTCGGGACGCACGGACCATAGGAAATGTTTGTGAGAGTATTGATGAATTCGCCAATGTATGGAGTGATGATGTAGTCCTTGTATTGTATTAGTTCGTTCTTCAGTCAGTGCCCCTTGTAGAGCATATGGATTAAGATACCTCTTCACAGAAGCTGTATCAAGTTAGCCAAGTACAAACTAGCTATCATGCAGGTACCGCAATAATACTCACTTGTGGTTTGACGTGGTTGGACCCCATGCTCCCACCGCAGGACCCGACGGATACTCCCATCGCAATTGCATATTGAGCTAGTGTTTCGTGAGGGTGTGGGTGTTGCAGTAGTGTTCCTGACGTTATCAGACTGCGAGGATTTGCAGTGAATCTAGTACGTGGAGCTCAAGAGTGCAAGCTATGACCAAACCTATAGCGGATACCTACGTAGGTATCGCGCAGCACGCTAGGGAAGAGCGAAACGCAGCAGCGATGCAGACTGCAATTCTGCAACAAAAGGGGATACAATGAATATTAACACAATATGATAACTGAGCACATGCCTAACGTCTTTGACGGGTTCAACATTGCAGAAAAAAAGAATATTACTGTCTACAACGGCTACAACATAGACTTGTTGGCAAAAATAATCGCTAGAAGGCAGTGCTACCTGCAAGATTTATGCTCACTCTGTTATAGAGAAAGGCAAAAAATGGGGTCTTACCGCGACTCGAACGCGGGGCCTCTCGCAAGCTGTGCTCGGGAAATCCCTAAGCGAGAATCATACCACTAGACCATAAGACCTTTGCTTTGATGAAAGAATAATAAGTTCTATAATTTATATACCAATTCAAACAATTTTGCTCAACAAATTGACGTCTATATCTGACCTTTCCCTATCGAATTTAATGACAAGGCTAGACGGTGGGCCCGACATTATCGGAAGGTCTTGTCTCAGTTGAGGCTAGTGGGAGTGGCTATTCCCTGGTTGGCCAGACGGCAGGTCAGAGTGAACACTGTCGAGTCATCCAAGCCCACAGGCCAATTTTTTCTAGAGCTGGAGGCCATCAATGAAGATGAGCGATTGGTAGAAGCAGTTATGATTGAAGAATCATTCAGAAGAAATCAGAGCTCAGTTTTTGATCAAGCTAGCGAGCACTACGCTTAGAGACTTTTGACATGCAAAACGTCGAAGCCACTCAGTTCTGCTCTTGTTCAAACATCAAATTATCACTCAGCTAAGGTCGATTCTTAACGTCTTCTTTCAGCAGTACTTAGAGGGCAGCGACACATTTGGAGAGAAGATAGATCAAAATTTATGATGCTACCGTATGCATCAGGCTCAACCTTGGAACAGCACAATCTAAAGCTCGTAAAAATACTACTATACCTATCATTCTATGTTGCCCCTTCCCGTCCCATACATATGTGAACCACCTTGAAACAGTTCAATTTTCCATGTACATGTGTGCGTTCTTCCATCCTTGTGTCATGTGGCTGATGCCCACCTTTAAAATGAAGATGCTGATCTTTGGGCTTGAGATTTGCCTCGGTACGCCGGTCCCTTCGAACCCTTGTGACCACGCATACGAGGGTAGGTAAGGGATCTTTCGCATAGCTTGCAGTATCGGCCCACCTTATAATCTAGATACAAAGGGTTTCTTCAAATTCTGTTGATCGTAGTGTAGGAACAGGCTAAGATCGACTTTGATGTCCAGAAGATACAGCAAGAACACTTCTGATAATATTGGGAATTAACTTCTGAGCAATTCAACATCGCACACCTGGCGCTGCATCATTCTGATAGTACTGATCGCATGTATCCTATGGATGAGCGCACAAGGCGGTCTCACACGACACAATCTGTTGCGTCACCAAACACAAGGGGCTGAGGAGAACTTACTTCCTTAGGCAAGGTCAGCGCGCACGGAAACAACAACAAAACGAAAACGATATGACGGCCCCAGATGCCAAGAAAACGTGCCTTGACAGCTCATGCATGCCGAGTTTTGACGCCCTGCTATGACGATCGTGCGCAGATGGGCCTGAATTTGGAAAAGACAGGATGGGGAGATGAACTTGCTTCTGGATCAACTTGACATACACATACCCGCTTTCCTGTTAGCATTTACCAGGTGTTTGTTGTCCCATAGTGCGCTGATTGTAGCCCATAGAAATGCGATACAATTCAGTGATGGTCAATATTGGGCGATAGGGCCAGGGATTGCCAAGGGTACGGATGGTCGTGCTTCCACCTTGAGGTTGTGTGGATCGCATAACCATCAACCTTTGTCGCATTACTAATATATCACGGATGGAATAACGCATGTGGGAAGACGTCCACCCTTCACAGTCACATGTTACATCGTCGCAAGGAAGATATACGGGGTTGCAACACGCGCTCGAATCATACCTGGCGATTTCAAGAAGAGAAGGCTGCCGAAACAAAGACGGCGCCACTTACGTATCCACATGCACAACGCGGTTGAGGCGACCTCCGCAGACGCTCAGACGCAGTTGTCTCCACCTCCATCCAACCCCCAAATCCCCAGACGCAATTATTCCGCCAATCAACACCAATCGGAGACCGACTCATCCTCGTTTACTCTCCGATGCGTACATACAACGGCCACGCTTGGTTGGCACGTTCCCGCTAGGCTTACGTAGGAAGTATGGCATTTTAACCAATTTAACCAACCAACGAGTGTTTCGATCGGGAGCATCAGTTGAGTCAGGGTTTCAGCAGGATGCCTGCGTCGAGCAAGATGTCCAGCATACCGGCTTTTAGTACCGACATCTCGATTCTTTATAATTGAGCTTTCTTCCCCCCGACCGCGGATCAGTAAGTCGAACGACCACACCCACCGAAGCTCTCGAGAGCTTGCCCGGCCATCAAGATGTTTTCGAAATTTCCGAAGATATACAATGTTTACTTCTTGGCGATTATTGCCACAATGGGTGGCATGCTCTTCGGTTTCGACATCTCTTCGATGAGTGCTATCATCCCAACCAATCAATACATGTAAGTCATTCCTTAAAAGCTAACTCTTGAATTGGTCTGACATCAACTAGCAACTATTTCGACAACCCATCCGGAGTCGTTCAAGGAGCCATCGGCGCTGCCCTTGCTGCGGGCTCCGTCGTCGGCTCCATCATAGCTGGCCCAGTTTCTGACAAATTTGGTCGTCGCGATGCTCTATTGTTTGCTTGCCTCTGGTGGCTCCTTGGCACTGCTCTCCAGGTTGCTGTGACTGGACGAGGTATGCTCATTGCTGGTCGGGTCCTGAACGGAGTGACTGTTGGTATCACTTCATCTCAGGTGCCAGTGTATCTTGCAGAAATCTCCAAGCATTCACAGCGTGGTGCAATCATCATTATTCAGCAGCTCGCCATCGAATGGGGTATTCTCATAATGTGAGTAAAAAGGAACACACGAAGCTGGCTAAGCTGACCTTTTTGCAGGTACTTTATCGGTTATGGATGTACGTTCATTCCTGGTGAATCAGCGTCTTTCCGCACCGCTTGGGGAATACAGTTTGTTCCATGCGTCATGTTCATGATCGGTCTGCCGTTCCTGCCAGAGTCTCCCCGATGGCTCGCCAAAGTTGATCGCACCGAGGAAGCGATCCAGGTGTTGGCATCTATCCAAGCCAACGGCAATATCGAAGACCCATACGTTATCGCAGAGTACGAAGAAATCATGACTGTTCTCATCGCTGAGCGCCAAGCACCAGCTGGGTGGAAGAAGTTCGTGCTCAACGGGATGTGGAAGCGAACTCTGGCCGGGTTCTCAGTTCAAGCGTGGCAACAGTTGTCTGGAGCAAATGTGCGTTGGATTATCCTATCTATATTATCGGCAAAAACTGACCAGTGCCACAGGTTATGACATACTACGTAGTTTACATTTTCGCTATGGCTGGCCTTGAGGGAAACATCAAGCTCATCTCCTCTGGTGTACAATACGCCCTGTTCATCATCTTCTCCTCGATCATGTTCTTCTTTGTCGACAAATTTGGTCGCAGGACTCTTTTGGTTTGGGGCGCAATCGCTATGGGTATCTGTCATTTTGTGGTCGGCGGAGTTCTCGGCGCCAATTACGAGTACGTTCCTGAAGGCGTCGGAGGCGATGCCAACGTCGTCATGAAGGTTACCGGCCCGCCAGCTCATACGGTTATTGCCTTTTCGTATCTTCTGATCATCTTTTACGCTCTGACGCTGGCGCCTATCTGCTGGGTGTACGCCGCAGAAGTCTGGTCGCTTGAGACGCGTGCATGGGGTATGGGCATCGCTGCCACAGGTAAGAAAATCCACATTTGACAATATTCTGGAGAAATCGCAATGCTAACATAAGTTTCAAGGTAATTGGCTATTCAACTTTGCCATTGGGCTTTTCATCCCACCTGCGTTTGTGAATATCAAATGGGCGTTGTTCATTGTCTTTGGCATACTTTGTTTCCTCGCAGCTACCCAATTCTTCTTCACATATCCCGAGGTAAGACTATCTACATCTGCACAGGAAGAAACGATGTGGCTGACACTTTTGACCAGACTTGTGGCAAGACGCTTGAAGAGGTTGAGATGCTATTTAGCAAGAACGGCCCACCTGCCTGGCGGACAAAGAAGGGAAGCGACCATATCGGGCAAAACACAGAAAACGTTGCGGCTGCTCAGGCCAAGCAAGAGGCTCATGCCAAGATTGAGACACTCGCCAAGGGAGAGAAGGGCGAGACGGCGAAGACCGAGACTGTCTAAGCTATTGATTTGGCTCAAAGTGTTCTTGATGGAGCGGAAGGGTCAGTCTGCCAACATTATGTCAACTGCATAGAGCTGCGTTGCCTTTCTAATGAATAATAATCCTACACTCAAATGGTTTCTTTCGAGTGAATGCATTTTCACTACAAAATGAATCCCTTGACAACACAGACTCCCGCTGGACAACGCTTCCCAGCGAGGCTGGTGATTTCAATGGCGAAGAGCTCTTATCATCATCATTACCTATGCATATCCCGAAAACGTATTTCACAACACCATCAACAATTCTCCAGCAGCCCTCTCTCCCTCAACACATCAATATCCCTTCTGTCTGTACAATGCGCCACCCACTTCTCCCCCTGCCACCTCTCCCACATGCTTCTACTCCGCATCTCGCTCCACTCCCTCTTACCCGGCGGATATCGCTCGTTCAAACTCCACTTTCGCACTTTCTCTATAATATCCTCGGCGGCGCCTCGGTCTCGCTTTGCCGTTGCACATGGCGCTTTGAAGACGTAATCGAGCAGCTCTTGCTCTGTTTTGGCCTTGAGATGGGCCCGATAGGCTTCTAGCTCCGCGGTGCGCGTTGCGATCGCGTCTGGGAATTGGTAGCGGGGGATGGGGTGGCGGCGAGCGGTGCGTTTGACTGGGCTGGGGGATGTGGGATGGGATGGGGAAGAGAAGCTATCCGGCTCGGAGTCGTATTCTGATTCTTCTTCGTCTTGCAGGTTTGGAAGGATGGGAAGGTCCTCACCGTGGTAATAGGCTTGCTGCATGTTGGTAATATGCATGCTTTGTATTCTGCACGTCTTCTCTAGTCTCGCTAAGTCGTTTTGCCTGCGCGCATCTGTTAGTTTGCTCTTGTCGAGCATTTGCTCCAGCGTTTTGTACTCTCGCGCTTGGTCCTCCAATTTCTTGTGCAGACTGGCAGCTTCCCAGTATGTTTCGTTTTGTGTCTTGTCTCGATAGTCTTTGATGTACTGGTCTACCTCCTTTTCTTTCTGGTCGATGTAGGACTGGAATTCTGTACTTCGCTTATCCAGCTCCAGTCTACTTTGTTCGGATTCATACTTGCACGAGTCAGCTTTTATTTTTGCATCCTCAGTTTCCTTGTGCAAACGATCGTTCTCTTCTAGCACCGTGTTGAGATTCGTCTGCAGTTCCTCCTTTTCTTGCTGGAGTTGCGATTGCAGCTCCTTCGCTGCGGTAATACTGTCGAGCTTCTCTTCCGCAGCCATACGTTTTTCCTGCTCTTCCTTATAAAGGCTCTCGAATCCATCTCTGTCATGCTGCAGCGAACTTCCTGGTCTCGCTACTCCCGGAGTCAGTTGAGCAGTTTCTTGTAGCTGCTCTTCCACCGCCTTTCTAATGTTTGTGATTTCGTAGCGTTTATCTTCCAGTCGACGCTCCAGAATCTCATGTTTTTCCATGGACTTTTCTAGCAACTGTCGGGTATTCAACAGCCACTCTCTTGTATCAGCATCGTCTGCATAGCTTCGTATAAGGTTGTCCATGTCGCTAAGATCGATGCTTGAATCATTAAAGATCGCTTGAATCCATGTCTTTATGACTTCGCTCATGCCACATATGGATTCTCGTACCGTCTCAAGTGACTTATTGCTCTCAACAAGGTAGTTGTCTGTATTCTGGGCATATTCGGTCATCTCATCCAGTTTTTTCTGTATTTTCTTGAGCTCAGTCTGTGTTTTGGCGATTTCATCCTCCTTCTCAATGACTGTCGCTCGGAGCTTCTTGTTCTCTGCTTCTGCTGCTTCAACCAGCGACAGTCCAGGCTCGAGACGATTGCGTATCCCAATTTTCTCCTCGAGCTCGTTGTGTCTGACGGAGAGCTTATCATATTTTTGTTTCCAGTTCTCGGCGTCCGTCTCACAAGACTGTAGTTCGTTTTTTACCTCCTTATCATGCTCCGTGCTTGCAGTTTTCAGTTCTCGAATACTAGCCTCAAGCTCGTCGTTGCGCTGATGCAGACTCGCGACCTCACCCTTCATGATCTCTAGTTCTCGTTGTGCCCCGCTATAAAGTTCAATTGCTTCGTCACGCTCAGTCTCTAGATCTGCAACCCGCTTTTCCGTTCCCTCTTCCTCGATGCGCTCATCTCTATATACCCTCAGTGCCTTTTCTTGATCTATATCTTTGCAGCTACGAGGTATTTCAGTCACCTCATCGTCATCATTCAGTTGCGAATCGTTCGGGTCGGGACTGCAACCTCGCATCTGATCAGCTTCATTCCTTTGCTCCGGCACTGGATGAAGCGCGTAACTGCTCGCAGCGCTCTCATTCCTGATACTCATGAACGTGGTATTTCTGCGCTGAAGAGGAATGGATCGCCAGTCATTCTGCACTGAAGATGGTCTCTGCTTAGCACTGACTGGACGACTGGAAGCCTCCATCCTGTCGTTTTTCTTCGCCTGCGAGGCCTTCGTAGGTGCAGCATAGCTAGATGTACTTTTGCGCGGCTGGAGCCTTTGAATGTTGTGGTCCTCTTCAAATTCAACTTCGTTAATGACGAGGTCATGTTGGTCTCTTCCTGGTATATTCCCATTCTGACTCTCTTCCTTGTCTATCGCGTACGCTTCTCCATATGGCGATGCGGGTGGCGAATCAGGCTCGCTGTCTTCCCTGATGTTGGCCAGTAACGTTGATCGACCTCTTGTCTCATTGTCGCTCATGCTTGGCAAGTCCATTTGGCTCACTGTTCTCAGTGGAGATGTTCGTCTCGGAATTTTGTTCGTCCAACAAATATCTATGGTGTGATTTTCTAATGCTGGCTATCCTCCGGGCCACTACACATCATTTAGCTCGAAGATATTAAAAGGTCTTCGCCGTGATCAGTGGCATCACGCAGCTTCTTCATTGTTCCATCGAGATTGCCTTAGAACCCGTTTCGGCCTTGTCGACCTTAGATTCAGCACACTGATCACATGGATGTCGTCAAAGGCATCTTTGTGCACTTTCTTGAACGTGCGGCGAATCTTCTTTGTTAGATCACCTGAAACAAGCCCCTAGAACCCATAACAAATGGAAGAAAAGGGGCTGTCCCAGTATCTTACAGCCGTGAAAAATCTAAGTCGCGGCATGCCACTCAAAAGTCTGATTGTCTACAAGAACTATGGTCGGCAGTTTGAATTCGTCCCAATACTTACCCGGAACGAGGAACGCGTGATCGAACCATGTACTGCCCCAGCCTGAGTACCTGCTGAACTTAAGTATGATTAAGATCGCCGCGTTCCAGTAAAACCTGATGTCTCCAGTTTGCTAACTTGAAAGAACCATTGACCAGATCAAGTTTGGAAGCTCTTGCCGCAAGCGTTCGACGAATGCAAGCTAGAGAAGCGCAGTGTTAGTAGCACAGCATGCCAGCGCGCCACCAACTCCACAGGACAGTGTAGCCACAGGTCTAGCTAGCTGAACGTAGGAGAATGCCACTCGTGAATCCGATTATTTCGAACAGAGCCATGTGCAGCTCGAGTTGTACTGATGAACAATGCATGTTGAAGAAGAGGCAAAAGTAGATGTGAAAACAGAACGGGAGAAAGTCAAAGGCTAGACTGTGAGGCCAAGCACAGAGTGGACAAGTGGCGCATGGCGCCAGCCTTGCATGAGCTGTAGGATGCCTCCCTCGCTGAACGCAGACTGAGGATTGGCTTAGCTTGCACGTGTTGTGACATGTCCTTGCTGACGGGATGCGCCCCAATCTTCGCCTATTCATCTTGGCCTGACCAACTACCTGAAATAAGTGCGCCAGTGTATTGAGAATCTTCTTCAGTCGTTTCGATTGACCATTTTGTAGCTCCCTTATCGCGGTAGGACCCATACGCCGTAATGGTTGAAACCTCTTGATTGGTTGAATCGTTGGATGAAGGGGGTCTCCTGAAGTGGCTCCAAGCAGTTGGGGACGATCGGCCAGGAGGTGCTCCATGTGCAAAACCGTGTGATCATTGCATCTGGAGTTCCACAGTAATAGGCGGTAGTCGGAGTGGGAACTTCACAGGACGGTTACTCGGTCCTACCGCAACCGTTGGCCTACTGCGAGTTCCTCTGGTAGGGTACCAGTACCGGGCCGCCCAAGTTAGAAGCGCATGTGCCAGATGCGGAAGACAACCTTATATGTGGGGTCTGTTGTGTTGTCTATGATAGGCCTAAGCATGTCTCCTTGACACGGCCGTTGTTACTCTGCGAACAGAAAGGGACTGGTGCTGAAGCTTGCAGACCGTAGCGCGCCGAAAGATGTTGGGGACGACAACCAGACTATCGATGGCATTTCGTGCCCTGAAAACGTCCCATGGTAGGAATTCTGATCAAGTGGGGCAAATTGTCTAAACCCTCCCTCACATGAGGCAAGAGGACCACACTGGCTGTTAGCTTCCACGGAGAGAGCAGTTACTGGCTCTCTCTTCGTTCCGATTGCGACCCATCGAGCGATCTAGAGGAATGTAGCCATTAATATGGACTAGCAAGATACGCTCGGAGTCAGTGACGGGTAGAGCCAGTGGTGACCTTACTCCGAGCTCTACTAACATTCACGTGGCATTGCAGTCTCGGAGCGTAAACTGGAGGCTTGGCGACGATTCATGGCTACTAACGGGGATATTACCGACTTGAGTGACGCGCAATGGAGACGAGTGTAGCCGATCGTTGACAGTGACGACCTCAACTAGATGCATATGCGCCTAGGGATTCCCCCCGACAACGTTAGGTCGACATATTGCAGGAGCAAAACAAGATGGAGTCTCTACCAGGGCTGCTATCACTGATCAGGCCATCCAACGTATACCCTTTGGAGCACGGTGGCAGAAATACAGCCATAACTATAGCTTGTTTGCTGTTGGTTTTTGGATGGACCAGTCAAAGAATGCATGCCCAAATCCTACAAACTACGTCTGGCCCCCTGATTCAGAGTTGTGTTGAAGACAGTAGTATCCACATATGTTTCGCGCTTGCTCAGACCAATCGAACCTGGCTTTCGAGCTCGATCAAACTGGGTCGCACAAGGTTGAGACTGTTTGACTGACATGCCGAAACGGTGCTAGTATGCATTCCGGAGGGGAATCTACAGGGAGCGCATATCGGCACGATCGACCGGAAGCAACCGACCACTTTGCTGCATGCATCCAATGTGAAGGGCCTTGACTAGCTGTCGTCAGGTGATAGTGAAGGTTGAATTACCCGAATTAGCTTGCCTCAGAAGCCATTAACGCAAGAAACCTGGCCTCAATCGCCGCGAACGGACAGGGTTGATGGGGTTATTCTGGGCTCAAGCGGTCAACGGGCTGCTCAGCCTTGCTGTAGTGGCGCATTGTGACCAGTGTGCTGGGAATCTTGTGCTGGTCCTTTGTCAAGCCGTTGCGAATGTAAACAGCAATAATTGTATCGTGTTTGAGAGCCAGCTGGTTTGGATCTTCTCACAAAATGATTGCGTAGGTGCATGTTAGCACACATAGTAGACATTGGGAATGTCGATGTTATGACCAGCTGTCAGGGTTCTAGCATCAATGAGATGCAGCTATCCGTAAGGAGCACACTAACCCAAGCTACGAAGTGATGGAAGCACCAGGTTTATCTCGACCAACCATCTTTAACCCGAGCAAAGATTGAGGTCATGTACCCTCCATGTTACTGGTATCTAAGGCAGGGGGATGGTCAGTGCCAGAGCTGCAATTGGTGCCTGAAATGCAGCCTGTAATCTGATGAATCACAACCATCCAAGCATGGCTCCAATAGCTAAAGATACCAGCAAGTGTGGCGTATAATGAGGAGCGCTAAACGCACATGACTGCTGCAAGCCATGTCGAATCCCTGTCAAGCTTGGTAGACACACCCTCAAGTTGGGTGGATTTATGAAAGGGCGTCCTAATTTGGCGTAGTTCCCGCTGAGAACTATCAGGGTGGAGGGGCTGAGGGCCGTTTCCCACCCCACTGGAGAAAAGAGGCGAAATGCTGAGCTTCGAAACGTGAACGGACCAGCGGGCTAAGTTTTGCGCCATCATGTGTGTATTGAATCAGTGGGGAGGCTCGTAGTCCAAAAACAGCGTACATCCTCAGTGTGGCAAGCGTGCCCAGTGATCACCAATCCGGTAGTCTCTTTGTCCATGTTGAGACGAAGATACAATACGCTGTAGGTGAACAGTCGAACTCGAGATGGAGTAGTCGCTACAAATACCATCTCACGACTGATCCCGGACAAAGGATCTTTCCCGGTTGATTTGCCCTTCACAACTTGCTCGAGCTCTGCCTTCACCACAAAGAGCAACGGGCCAGAACACTACGAATCCGACACTACACCTCTGTGTCTGAATTTAAATTTGGCGTCTTGTTGTTTTCGGGTTCGCTTGTACAGATACCAAAGCAGTGTGGCCGGTGAGAAGCGGGTAACTGCAACAGGTACGTTCCCAAGGTGCTTTGCGCACTACTATACATTATCGCAACATAGCAAACCCAAGACAAAACGACATCTTACCTGAGATTACTGACCTGTATACAGCGGCATACCTGGAACACATTATTTTCGCTGGAAGAACCTGGAAGAAACCCAGGATCTAGAACTAGCGACAACCTCTCAACAGCCGTCCTCAGTCGCTGAAACACTTCGACTGCGGTGGAGAGACATATTTTCGACCCATTGACAATTTGCCCGCTGAGAGACTAATCTCCGTCAGTTTCGGTTCGGTACTGAGTCGGGAGGCGAGGACAAAGCGGCAGAGGCAACAACGCATCCGCCCGCAATCTCCACTATCACAGCGACTAACATCATTGTGCGTTGATGCTCGTCGCGATGAGGGGTGACACGCTCATCCAACAACATCCTCCCACCCCGCCGAATGCTGGGGCAGAGTACCAGGCCGGACTTCACCAAGTTGCGCAATACAACGCAGATCGCGGCTATTCATTTAGTGAGGCAGGGTATGGTTCCCCAAGCTCGGTGGCGCACCAAGGCATCCCTTCGCATGTGTCACATGCGGACAATGATATTCGTGGGCTTGGTCTGGGTATACAATATGTGAGTGATCCTGGATTCTCATGCGCGCAAAAATGCTCATCAACCCCCAGGATGGATACGGACCGCCTCCAGAGTATTATCAACGTGGCCCATATAACAGCATATCGGTGAGTGAGTCTCAGTCTGGGTTACTGGGCATGTATCTAATGGGCAGCAGAATGATCAAGCCCCGTTCTCTCCGCCAACACCGAGATCCGCAAATGGCGATGAGTCCAGTCGAAGGACGACTCGCAGCAGACGAGCAGTGACCGCATCCAGCTCTCCAAAAGGGATCGAGGGAAGCCCACGACCAAAAGCAACGCTGAGAGCCAAGAAGGCGAAGACGACAAAAGGCGACAAGCAGAAAATACCAAAGCTGACGGCGCCGTTGAGTATACTGACGAGAGAATTACATAATATCCCGATCAAAAACATGGAGGAGTGGGTAAACAGGTCGGCGGACATACGAAGGCGCGAAGCGGAGAAAAGGAACGGATACATCACTCGCCCCATGAATTCTTTCATGCTGTACCGGTCGGCATTCGCGGAAAGAGCTAAGTCGTGGTGCTTGCAGAACAACCACCAAGTCGTGTCATCGGTGGCTGGTGAAAGTTGGCCTCTTGAGCCACCAGAGATCCGGGAGCTCTATAACGAGTATGCGAAGCTTGAAAGGATCAACCACCAGAATGCACATCCGACATACAAGTTCTCACCAAGCAAAACGGCTGCTCCAGCTCGAAAGCGAAGGAATGAATGGTCGGAGGATGAAGAGCCTAGTGATTCAGACGATGCCGAGTGGACTTCAGGCACCGGAAGGCCACGTCCCCGGCAGGCTAGACGGATCGACCGCTCGATCAGTTACCCGTCAAATGGGGCTGGCGCAGACTATTTTGACGGGACATTCGGGCCAAATGCAAACGGTGTCAACAGATCCTCGTGGGAGATGACCAATAACGGGCGACCTATGCCGATGCCCATGTCGATGAGCCAGAGCGATCTCTACAATCATTATTATGAGTCTGCAGCCTACCCGGTCATGCACATGAGCCCGAGCTACACAGACGACATGCACATGCGGCCATTGAGTACCTCAAACCTATCGAGCCATTTCCAATCGAACCCATCGATGCTCGGACTGCCTGGTGGCAATGCAGACGACTTACTCCAGCAGCTTCACCCACAAGTGGGTACGTCCTTTGACGAGGGGCAGCTGGATCCGATGCTATTGGCATATGGAGGGAGTCACTCCAACATCGATCCGGCGTCTCTCCAGCACAACGACTTCCAGAGTGGTCAAATAGACATGCACGAAGCTCTCGCCCACCACGATCTCGATGACCTGCTGAATCTTCCGCATGATGAGTACCAAGCTTGGCAACCTGATCCGACAATGGTGTCCTTGGAACAAGAGTCTGAGTTCGATAAGTGGGTAGGTGACCAATGACCTCATATGTGTCGGATAGTGTATGTATGAACAGTTGTGTTGTTTTTGCGCAGTATGATGGGTGATTCAAGTGATACCCAGTCTTTCGGTTGGTTTGGTGCGGTGCCTGGCGAACTCTTGTATGCACCATGAGCAGCACTCAGTGCATATTTTGGATAAAAGTTCCAACGAATGGAACACATTAGATATGAATTGACTGTATGTAAACCGAAATGAACAAATCGAGCTTGGTACGCCCTTGCTGCCATTCTTTGCTCAAGGCCATCAACGTGACGCCTTGGCTGCCCTTGATGCTCACACGGCATCATGTCTGGTGATAGCAATGGTACGTATCGGACCGGTTGGCATCTACGGAGTCTGGTAGATGATGGTACGTGAGTCGGAGGTTGTGTGCAAGGGATTGCCAGAAGAGTGACGTTGGACTGGGCAAAAGCACGACGCGCTGTTGCCGCTTCTGCCCCACCCATGCATCCATGTCCGCGACGCGGACGCGCCTTGCTCTTCTGCCAATGAGGGGTCAAGCGACTACTAACCAACAGACAGCGCAACCAAAAGTTGGTCTTTTCCTGTGCTCATGGCTTGATAGTACATGCCGCTTCTTCATGACAATACCAGAAGCGTGATACCTAGCTCCGCATTTGTCTTCACGAAAACTTAGACACAGCATACCGTGCCGGGCAAAAGATCACCGTAACTTATACTCAGGACACTGCTCAACCTATCCATATCGCACATAACTTAGCCATGTACGGCGAAGCAGCAAACAAGCTGGTAACAATACTCCTCGTTGCATACAGATTGTTCAGATCTAAGGGAATGCCAGGTCCAAAACGCAAAGCGCACTCTTGCCCTTCCTCACCTCCCACCCTACGCCTCAGAACTCACACGCTCCATCGTGCGCGAAGTTCGTGACCTAGACAAGGATGTCTCTTCGATCCTCGCTCCTTACAGCGGCTCGTTCAATCCCAGCGCCTCACCAGAAACCGCTTGCGCACTCCTCGTCAACCACCTCTGCATGCGCCGCAATAAGCGATGCTTGTTGGCATACCATCGGGTCCGAAGTGATAAACTGGAAGAGTACTGTTGGGAGGGCATTGACGTGCTCGAACAACAGGGCAGCAAGGATCACACTGCAGAGGCTGGAAGGGGAGGCGCCCTAGGCACTGGTGGTGGAAGGGAGGAGAGTAGCCTGAGTCCTGAAGAAGAGGAGTACGTAAGACAGTACAGCGATCTCCTCGCAGCATACAAAGGCCAGTGGACCGATATCGACCTAACGGGTAGCCTGGAACCGCCACGCGATCTCTTCATCGACGTCCGTGTACTCAAGGATGCCGGTGAGATACAGACCGAATACGGGTACGTATACCATCCCTCCCTTGAAGATTATCGGCATGCCGAAGCACGGCAAGAACAAGAATCAATAAGCTAACCAACCAATGAACTGTAACAGCTCCATAACCCTGACAAAAAACTCCCAATTTTACGTCCGCCAAGGAGATGTTGAGCGCTTGATAGCACAGGGATACCTCCAGCGTCTAAGCTAAAACGAAAACCCATCCAATACTTCCCATGCGCTTATCGAACTTCAGCTTCCAGAATGATTCGATAAAAACACGCCTCGTCCCTATCCAAAAGAGAAAGAAACTATAATAAACCCCACAAATCACAAACTTGGCTGAAAGTCCTTCCCGTGGAACCCCCCTCCCGAACCACCAACCAACTTGCTGCGCATTGGCACAACGGCTAGATACAAGCTTCTTCCATGCGCATTGATCCATGTCTCCCCCGTCTTTTCTTCTCTTCCTGGCCCCGATCTTGGGGCAGCCAAGCCCCCCCCC